>JAILYB010000032.1:0-577500 GCA_021437785.1 Rhodomyrtus psidioides | reverse complement strand
AAGAAGAAAGATAACACATATAAAACCATTACAAGGAAATGACTTAAGTTAGGTTTGGTCGTTTGAATTTTTAGCCAAAATAGATTAGGATATAAAATTTAGAAATTTTGCCATATCCTATTCACTATTTAGTGAATCACAGTAATAAAGCTAGAAATATTCATATCATATCATATCATATTTATTATATGATATTTACACTTACCAATGTAAATGAACCTGAAAATGCACAAACGGATACTATAAAAATATTTCATAAGTCATTGCCAACTCTAGTAAGAGAGAGAAAATATGATCATTCGCATTTGCAACTACAAAAAAATTTTCCTCTCTCGCTACTTTCATTAACCTTCATCATGAACTACAAAGTTACAGATGAGAATAAGTTTTGGCTTTCTTTCTGCTTTCATAGACTTTTAAAGTAAACAAGAAGAAACCTATGAAAGAGAAGAAGTTTCAAATCTTTTTCCGTTTTAGTAGAGTTTTGACATAAACTAAAAAACTACAAAAGACTGGAGAAACCTCAACATAAACTAGAAATATATATGAGATGGAGATTTCTAGGTTTTATTTTTGAAATTTCATTGCCCCCATTCTTCAAGAATTAAAAATATCATTTTCAAGTTCGAATTTGTTCATTTAAAATCTAGGTTATTCTATTTCATTTTTATTTACTTATTTTTTTTATATTTATTTTTTCATTATTTTTATTCCATTCCATTATTTTTAATAAAAAAATACTAAATAATAAACTATATTACCTACCTAAAATATGTAATGATATAGATATGAAGTATGTTATATACATATATGCACAAAACATATTTTATAAAGTAGAAAGGACTAAAATTTGTAGTAGGAATAAATAAAAAATAATTTTCAATTTTCTTTTTAATGTTAGAATTCAAATATAATTAATATTTCATTATTGATGTAATTTTATTATTTAAGAAGTTTCTTATTCGAGAAAAAAATAAATTTTATACCATGAGCAGAAGAAATGATATCCACATTTATTCTACCACCCCATGGGATAGTTTTATTCATGTTATATCCCACATTATCCAGCCTTGGGTGGGAGCCAAACACAGGATAGGTTATAATTTTATCCTATTCTTATTTTTATCCTAACTACTAAACGAAGTTTCCTTCATTTATGTTAAGGTAAATTGATTTACAAGAGGAAAAAAAATGAACATGCATCGGTTTTTCTTCATTTTCTCCTCTAAATGGACAAGATTTTGATCTCTTGTAATAATTAATGTAGAGTGGTGTGGCCAAAATGCAACTTTTGTTTTCAGCCAATGTACAATTGAGTTTTATACTTAATCTTCGACTTTTAGCAAATGGTAATCAGTCATTTCGCTAATTCCACGCTATTAGTGAAATTTGAGCAAAAATTCCAATGTGGAGGTACCGCGTGCCAGAGTACGGCATTGCCAATTTGCCACGCATACAAATCTCTCGGTTTTTTTTTTTTTTTTGGGAACGGGTTCATTGAATATTTGCAAAAGTCTAAATACTAATTACTAATTTGCATCGATGAAAAGCATTATGTGGGTTTCGATACAGTTGCAGCACAGGTTTTGGGAAATCTAGCACGATCGCCCTCTACTCCTTTTGCAAGAAAATTCTAATGGCGGCAAGGGAAAAAATTGTCATGCTAAGCCTTGCGGGAAAAAAGGTCGATGAGATTGGTGCCTTTTGACTTTTGTCTCGGACAAGACACTCATCTATCCTCTTCACTGGTCAGAGTTAGGTGAGACATGGTTCCGCTCGGGAAAACTTTGTCCTAGTTCACATTGCGTAATCCTGACGTCATCCTAATGTTACATGGCAATTTCACGTTTTTCGATCGTTCTTGTCCTAGTTCCAGATCTAGTGCTATTTCCATTCACACCACACTACGCGAAGATGGAGGAGCATTCCTAGTCACTTTTTGCTAAGTGGCTTATCTTGTGCCTTTTTTAACTTATTATATTATCTTGCTTTTCATAAGAGCAAAAAAGACACACAAATGTGTGCATAAAATAGGCTCAATTCTCTTAAAAAAATGCGAACTTTTAGGTCAAATTCTAGTTCGGTCCCCAAGTTTTTTTTTTTAAAAAAAAATTAAAAGAAACAACTTTCACGGTAATCCTCAATCTGCCCAATCCGAAAGTGGCCACATTATCAGGGTTAACTAAAAGTTCATTATTAAAACTTGTGTCTTCATCAACACCTTCATATTCGTATAGAACAATAGCAACCTCCTTATAGTTACAATCTTGAAGAAATTACTAATGATTTTTGGACGAGTGGACAGATGTGAGGTTAGAGTGATAATTGGAGACTTGGAAGAATTGGATTTGTCCTAATGTTTGGGTTTTTATAGGGAATGAACCCGTGTAAAATATCATAAATAAATCAATAAGTAAAGAAACTTGTGTGATTTGTTGTGTTATCGTAGGATTTAGATTGAGGAGAGCCATACATATCTCTTCTATTTGGCATTTTGTCCCTTTTAGTATAGGATACTGATTTTATCGATTTTTTTTTAAATTAAAAGTTTGAGGTGAAAACGCGATTGAGGTTTTCGTTCCAAAATAAAAATCATTTTTATTTTGTTTCATACTATAGGAATTTCATTTATAGCCAACCTTAATGAAAATTTTGAATTTCGCAAAAATGTACTCCCAAATTTTTATAAGTAAACGTACTTACAAGTTTCAATGTACCTTGTAGGCCAATGAAAGCTATATATGAAAACAAACAAATTATCGTGATATAAGAGATAAATGTGTATTCAGACAGCATAACTTGTGTCTGCATCCTGAAATTAAAATAACATTTATAACACAACGCATTTTAAACAAATTATCGCAATTGTTTTTTATGACCAATTGAGAAAAAAAAAGGCAAATTTAATCTCGTCAAACATGATGGCAAGAAAATCTAGTTTAGAATATATTGCTCTCAATTTTTTGCGTTGTTTGATTCAAACAACTTTAATAGTTGTCCCATATTCATTTAAGCTCATTAACAATAAGATGTACAAGTTAGATGGCTCGAAGTGTAACATTTTGTGCCTCGGAATAATACCAGTTGCGTCCTATAATTCCCACTCCTTTCCCTTTCTTTGATACATATTTATTATTTATGACATTTCATTCGTAGCAAAAGGACTATAGGACCACTTAATACTCTTTATAGATGCATTTTCATTTTGAAAATGAATTTGTTGTTCTAAGATTAATATGACTTGGCTCTATCCGCCTATTTACATATTTCGTCAATCAGAATAAATTGTACCCAATCGATCGGAGTATCGATCTTGACCATAATTAAAAGAAAATTTTCTAACTCAATCTAGTCCTTGCTACTGTCATGTATTTAATGGTTACATTCATTCTTTGAACTCGAATCACTTCAATGATATCAAATTCAGTATATTATTTTATCTAAAAAAATTGGGTTCTTTGGATGAACAATACCTATAACCATCCAATTAATTATTATGATATATTCTTCTCTTTCCGAATATTTTTTTTTAACGCACTCATTTTTTAGGATTAATTAAATAGAACAGGATTAATTATTTATGATATACCACCCAATTAATTGTTCTCACTTTTACTTACGAGCAGGGGTCTTGTCGCTGTCGGACGCCATTAAAGTCCGCCCATATCACGCCCATCTGACCGTTCATTGCATCTAAACGTGGACGGTCAAGATCCCTCCCACTTAGCCCGCCCGTATTGGCCCGGGGGGGCTCACATCATGACCCTCCAAACTCATGATCATTGGTCCACGCCGCCCCTGCCAGCTGGCCCCATTCAGCAATTAAATAATTACACAGGCCAAATTCCCGATTTATTAATAGGAAAAACACAAATCCCCCATTAAATTCAACGAACTTGATAAGAAAGAAAAATTGAAATTTGCTTATCGGTTTCCTTGATTAAGTCTTTTCCTTTTTTCTTTAGGTGTTATTCTGACGATCTAATAGTATTATTATTAATTTCAAATCCTATAATTTTTTAATTAATAAATATTTTATATAAAACACACGGTGATGATGAGTGGATTTACAATTAAAAATAACTAACAATACTGTCAGATTGTTATGAAAATATTTTTTTTTTCAGTCCGTTAACAAAATTTTTAAAATTTTAGATAAAAAAACAAAATCTTCTAAAATGATAAGAAAATGGAAAACATAAATAAATAAAAGAATTCGCGTTTTCATGTCTTAAAAGCAAAAGAAGAGAGAGACGGTCGACACTTGGCGTCTCTCCGCTGTCCGACCTCGCGAAGGAGGAGCTAAAACAAGAAGAAGTGGAAGAAGAAGAAGAAGAAGAAGAAGCAACTACATACGCGCAGAGAGAGAGAGGGAGAGGGAGATTTCTTTGTTTCTATATTTGGGGGTCCAAATATTTGAAAACTCGTTGAGGAAAGAGCAGCCAGGGACAAGGTAAAAGGGTGCTCGCTTCTCTGTCTAAACTGCCGTCTCCAACTTCTCTGGGCTTTTCATTCGTTTTCCTTTCTTGACTCTCCGTTTATTGTCTGGTTTTCTTTGTGTGGTCGCCTTTCGCTGCTCGTTGAAGTGAATTTGATAGTTGGGTCCTCTGTTGATCCCACAGTTCGATAGTCAGTCCTTGAGCTTGCATATAAGACGCAGGGGGTGTTGGGTGCCTCCGACTGTGTCGATTTTTCGGGTAAGATTTGAGGTTGCTTGAGCTTTTTAGGAGTGACAGAATCTGTCGGTCATTTGCTTTCACTTTCGCAGAGGTCGCAATGTCGACCTCAATTTAAATTAAGCAGCAATTGCTCTGTCTCTGTCTCTCTTTTTCGTGTCTTTTGAGCTGTTGTACTGGAAATTAGTTTCTTTGCTCTTTAAGGAGAGGCCATCCTTTCTTGAATTGTTTGTTTTAATGAACACCCAGGAGAAAAGGTCTCAGTATATTGGATCACTATTTGAGCTCGTGTACTGGGTTTGGGCTGATGAGAGATTCTTTTGCTTCTCATTGACCAGCAGATTGTTCAGCTTGGACCAGGTATCCTATCAACATTCGATTCAGATTTCTTGGACAAAATGGGGAGTAACATCAACTTCAAGAACTTCGGCACTGATCCGCCACAGGCGAATAACAGGCCACCTGGCAATGCGCCGTTAACCCGGCAACCGTCAGTCTACTCGCTGACCTTCGAGGAGTTCCAGAACTCTATGGGCAAGGACTTTGGGTCCATGAACATGGATGAGCTGATAAAGAACATTTGGTCTGCGGAGGAGAACCAATCTATGGCATCTGCGGGCGGTGCTGGTGGTGGTGGTGGACAGGACGGAACTGGAGTACCTGGTAGTTTTTTGCAGCGGCAGGGCTCACTAACGCTTCCCCGGACACTGAGCCAAAAAACTGTTGATGAGGTTTGGAAGGACCTTTCTAAGGAATATTCAATTGGGAAAGATGGTGGCATTGCAACTGGAGGACCGGTTGCGCCGCAGCGGCAGCAAACATTGGGAGAAATGACATTGGAGGAGTTTTTGTTCAGGGCCGGTGTCGTTAGAGAAGATGCCCAATTCTCTGGAAAGCCAAATAGTGGAGGACTGTTCGGTGAATTGCCACGTGCTGGGAATAATGCTGGATTCGGATTTGGATTCCCACAGGCAGGAAAAGCTGCAAATTTGATGGGGATGAGGAACTTGGAGGGCGGGAATCTGAACCCTGTGCAGCCTCTGAACATGCCGGTGAATGTGAATGGAATCAGAGCGAACCAGCAGCAGGTAACACAACCGCAGCCTCCGGCGCATCAGCCACAGATCCTCCCAAAGCAGCCGATTTTACCGTTCACGCAGCAGATCCCTTCACCTAACAATGGTCACAGTCAGGGATTTAGGGGTGGACTGATGGGGATTCCAGATCCATTGGTTCAGGGAAGCGCTTTGCATGCAGGAGGAATGGGGATGGTCGGTTTAGGAGCTGGACCCGTGGGCGTGCCAAATGGATCGCCTGCTAATCCGGTCTCATCCGATGGAATGGGAAGAAGTAACGGGGATACCTCCTCGGTATCGCCCGTACCGTACATGTTTAATGGTGGTGTGAGAGGAAGAAAGTGCAACAGTGCTGTGGAGAAAGTTGTGGAGAGAAGGCAGAGGAGGATGATTAAGAACCGAGAGTCGGCTGCAAGATCGCGTGCTCGCAAGCAGGTGAAAGACGAATGAGTTTGATCTATTTCCTCGAGCCAAAATAGCCATTGGATGGGATATGTGAAATACAATCTGACCTCACTAGTAACGAAAAATGGGGGCATTGAACATCACTAGATATTGCAGAATTAAAGTCATATCAAGGAAACCAAACATGCGATCAAGAAAGATTGTGGCCTTTTGCAAATTCAGCATTTACTTGTAATGATTAAGGCGGCTGGGGATTGTTGTTAGCCAATTTATTCGGAGTTGTGTTTCTTCTTACTTGAGATGTATTCAGTGTTCTTTCTTTCATCTGTCTTATTCTTTGAATTGGTATTTTCAGGCTTATACAATGGAACTGGAAGCAGAGGTTGCAAAGCTTAAGGAGGAAAATGACGAATTACGAAAAAAGCAGGTATTTCTTTGTCCGGATGACTGTGTGTACTCATACGGACTTAACCCA
This sequence comes from Rhodomyrtus psidioides, assembly GCA_021437785.1. Taxonomy (NCBI): domain Eukaryota; kingdom Viridiplantae; phylum Streptophyta; class Magnoliopsida; order Myrtales; family Myrtaceae; genus Rhodomyrtus; species Rhodomyrtus psidioides. The sequence goes on along the minus strand of JAILYB010000032.1, from coordinate 570,868 downwards.
ATAGCATGTAGCTCACCTATTCTTTCTTTGATTGATTCAGGCGGAGATCATGGAAATACAGAAAAACCAGGTAAATGATGTGCCTTTCAACATATTATTGCATTGAGAAGTGGATGTATGTTGCCTTTGATATAAGATGGGACTCCCAATGGAACTGTATAGAAAACATGGAAACTGAACAATGGACTTTATCATGCCTAGAAAGTAGGTTTTTGAGTTGAAGGTTCCAATATAACCAACGATAAAATGTCTATCTACTTCTCGTACTTACTTCCTTCTTCATAACTCATTCAATTTCCTTGATCTTCAAACTGGGGCTCATTATTTTCATGCTACTTAGTACTCACCCTCGCAGCTGACATAGAGTCATTGTAATTGGCAGCGTGGATGCAACTTAATTCAGTTGTATAAGATAACCTAAGGTTGAACAAATGTACAGAGCGATCAACTTCTTGTATTATCGTCAGATTCCTCCTTTCATGTTTCCCTTGCCAAGAGCTCTTTTTGTCTGTGCAATTACAAGTTTAGCAAAAAAGTTGAACTACTAGTGTCATCTGGTAAATGCATCGCATTAGATTGTCACTGCTTGTTCTTCTTGAGTCTCTTGACTGGGCATGTTCTTTGCTGTAATAAGGATAATTTTCTTATGCTGATTCATTACCTCTAACAGGTCATGGAGATGATGAATACGCAACGGGGAGTTAAGAAGCGATGCTTGAGAAGAACACAAACCGGTCCGTGGTAATTGAGATGTTAGGTTAGTGGCTTTTTGTGTATAGGAAAATATGTATGGTTAGGTGCTGTACATATCTAGGTAAAAACGTGACCTCTGTTGTAGATGCAGAATATGAGAGAGCTTTTACTTACTCAACTACACTTTCCTGATCTCTATATGCTCTTTGCTTCCATTAGAAGTTATGGACCAATAGGGAAGGTAAGGAAAACTATGTGGGTGCATTTTATCGAAATGTAATACTTTTATAGCATGTCGTTCTCACTATAGCATGTCGGTCTTACGATATATTCAGGCAACTTTGTCTGCTCGGGTACAGATACACGCGACCTACTGTGCTTTGGTACTTTTTGCACTTGTTTTTTCCAGTTGACATCTCTTTATATGAGAAACTTGAAATACTCACGCCTCTTTTCCGTTCTCACAGTTTGTAGCTCAACCGATTTGGTTACCAGCAGAAACAAATTTACCACTTTCCTACCTGTGATCGATTCTAGAATTAACCGAAAACTGAGCAAGTGTTGGGGATGAATTTAGAAGTTTTATTGCAAGTATTCTTTCCCTTTTAACAATGAATGTTATGTGATTTTGATTCAGTGGAAGAAATGTATTTACATTGCTGTGGATTAAGCCTGGAGTTTCTTTTGCCCTCTGGGTGACTTGGCAGTTGGTCAAGCGAGAACGTAGCTAACCCAAGGGCCAAAGAACAGGAGGTAAGCTTATAAGTTGATGCCGAGCAATTTCGAATGAAGTTTGATTCCACCTTACCATTTTTCCTTTGAATGTCACCTTAAGTAACAATCTGCTCAATCTAAATTAAAGCAAAATTTTACCTAAAAGAAACTCCTCGAGCACGGGTAAAATCTTAAATGTGACTTGAAATGGTTGAAATTGATTCTATTTGACAGAGAAACAAATTGACTGAAGCTCTGAGATTTTTTTCCCCCTTCTTCTTTTTGGTTTTATTTATTTATTTATTTTTTTGATAAGTTTGGTATTGCATGGCAACAGTACTTCGTCACCTGATGCAGAACCAGAGCCAGGGTGATGTACATTTTTCACAGATTTTTACTGGGATGTCACAAACTACCCTCTTCTTAGATTGTTGTGGATCGTTTCAGTTCAAGAATTCCCTCTTGTAATGTCAAATGAACAAGCAGCATATGTAACAGAACATATTGTACGATGAAATGGAACCAGGGCGGACTAGATTGGAGGAATAGAACGGAAGGATCGATAGTGAAATCTAAGGTTAAATTATCAACTTGAGCTCAATGAAACTTGGTCTTAGTTCGAGCTTTACTTGAATGTTTTTTTTTTTTTTTTTGGGTCGGAACTTGAATGTGTTTCACATGGCAGCTGTTCCAGCTTGGCTCTCCATTGACAATTTGAAAACATCGATTAAGCTCAAGCTTATCTTGAGTTTGTTTTTATAATAGGAAAGATACATTATCATAAGAAAAGGCCATGCTTCGATTAAGTTTCCAAACCACGTCTCGATTCCGTTGAATGCTCGAACTGTTGCCGCTCGATATGATTTGAGTTGTAGCGTGGCTATTGAATTTAACTAAGTAGTTTTTTTTTTTTTTTTGGGTCTATTAAACGATCAAAAATCAACCTGCATCTTTACCCCAAAAAAAAAAAAAATCAACCTGCATGGTACAACGACAATGGCTTCTAATCTACCTAGTATAAAGAGGCGAGTTTTTCCTCCATTGCCTCGGCAAAAACCTTGGATCCAAAGTCGCGTATATTCCATTGGCAACAGCTAGTTCAGGACTCCATTTGCTAGCCTCACGGATAATTTCATTACCCTCCAGGTCCAGGTGTCCTTCCTTTGTTACAACTAGAGGACAGAGAAAGTAGTTTATGCGCCGGATACACTATATGGAAGTGATAACACGATGTAATTTGATCAGTCACCATCATTCGTGTGTTCTAGGTCTAATCTTATTTGGCACCAATATATGTATCACTTTCGACTGGTCTATCACACTACATGTTATTACCGAATGATATACCTGTCCCATAGAATACCTTCTACTAGAGCCAGAGCAAAGGGTCTTTTAGAATGTTCAAGGTTTTCGACTTGGACACATCTTTTATCTACTTTTGGAAATTACTCTTTAAAACCCTTTGATTAAAAAGTAATCTCCAAAAGTAGATCCAAATCCCATCATATATGTTTATCCATCGATTTCTTTCTTGAATGTTATATTGCACTTTAGACTCGAAGTGAGATAGCTAGAAATCTTTAAGCAAAGTAAGGCCAACATTATCATTCATAAATTCTAGACTAAGAATATATCATGGTGTAACCGATCTATTATCATCATAAGTGCGCTATGAATCTTATCTACTTCGACATCAATATGTGTACGCATATAACTTTTGACTGGTCGATTAAGCTACTATATGTCATCGTCGCATGATGTACTTGTCCCATGAAATACCTTCAAGTCGAGGAAGGGGACTCGCGAATGTCCGTTGGCTTCCGTCTTGGACACATCTCTTATCTGTTAGCAAATAAAGAAGAGTCTAGTCCAATCTAGCTCAAGAAAAGATCTATGGCCAACCCCAATCCACGTGTACAACAATTTGGTGAACAGGAATAATCATATGCTTCGACATGGGTCATGTCAAACTATTCATTCAACTTAGGGCCTGTTTCGTTCAGCATTTGATCAAGGAACTTTGAGTAAATGCAAATACCTTTAGGCTAAAAGCATTTTTCAAAATACAAGTAGTTTTTGACAAAGTATTTTTTAAAAACGCATTTGAAAGCAACTTTAACGTAAATATCGTTTGGTGAACAATATACTTTATAAAGTATTTTTACTTTTTTATAATAAAAAGAAAAGTGGCGTCGACAACGGCGAACCTGCGACGGGCGACGATCGGCGGAGGCAACGGGCGGAGGCGACAGCTACAACGGGCGGCAAGTTGCGACAGCTATGGCTACCGACAACGGACGGCGGCCGCGGGCGGGAAGCAACAGGTGAAAATGACAAAGCTTAAAAAATATATATAGTTTCATTTGAAATGCAACTTCTCATAGCACCTCCAGAGATACTTTGACCTAAATGCCTTTGGAAAATATTTGAGATGCAATTGCATCTGCTCAAAGTGAGCCAAAACATGAACCAAACAACATTTACATTTGACGAAGAGATTTTAGAGCCTCAATGCTCATCTCAAATGCTGAACCAAACAGAACCTTAGACTTTGGTTTTTTGTTCCTTTGCCAAGAACGTATACTTGACTTTCTTTTTTGGGGGGGGGTTAATGTAGATTGAGGGTCCGCTTGTTTCATCCAGAAAATTATTTGTACAGATAAACTGTTCCAGCAAGACATCCAATTATAAAGTTAACTGTTACCAAAAAAATAAAAAGGTTCTTCAAACTTCTCCAAACATCTGATCCTCAGGAAAAGCAAATCATATTTCCGAAGACATCATGCGCTAAGAAGATTAAGGTGCAACAGAGAATCACGGCAAGACGTCAACACGAGTTCCACAAGAGAGAAGGAAAAGTGGCATTTCCTAAGTCTCTTTGGAATCAACATATACCCTGCTATATTACCTTCAACAGCTACAAGAAATATGAAGCCTTTTCTACAGAACCAAATCCAGGCTATCACCATCCAGTCTGACATCAATGAACCGGATTAAAAAACAGCTTAACATCCACACAGGAAGTACTCCAAAATGTGGACAAATTTTCCTCATCCAAACCACGAGCTAAAATAATGCCGTACACTACTAGAGCAAATAGCATTCTATTCTGTCAAAGGAACATTTGCTCACCAGCTGCCTACTTTCAGGAGATAGAAATGAGCTTTCTGTCTCTATAGGTACCAGTTGGCATTGAATTTGATAACACTGAATAAAACTGAATACGGCAAACAGACGGAGACAATAGCAGTAAAGTCAGTGTCCTCCGCTGATCAAAACGTGAGCTTTTTCTCAATGATTCATGTGAACTATTTTGCACTCTTCCACGATATGATCTTCCTATGATCCCGTCCTCTGAATGATCTAGAAAGAAGCATACCACTGACAGGTTTGCACAAACCAACATCAACGATGGAAGTGCTCTCTCTCTTTTCCGCAGACAGAGATATCTCATCCATGTAATAATCAAACAACATAGCAAGACAATGAACTTGATGAGCTAAAACATAGTTTTCATGGACCAAAGGCAGCATCTTTACCATGTGAAGATTGACCTGTAATATCCAACATGGTATGGTCAAAGGCAGATATCTAATGTAAAATTGAAGATATTTGTGAAGTAGAAAACATACACAAAATTATGAACACAAGCCCTTGAAGTGTATGACTAAACATGCATATGAATGACCTTTATAATACAGCGCTACAAAATAGAAAAGTTCTGGAAAATGTACATCCATTTCTTTAGAAAGTAAATGTATGGGCATCGTCAAGACATTCATTATGCACAAGACATGCATTAAAAAAGCACAGCAAGTACACACGCGGATGTATCCAATGTTACTGCAGGTAGACTTTTACCAGCATGTCATTAGGGAAATGTGCATTACCTCTGCTTCCATAGCACGAAGTTCATTAGTCCACCCAACATCATCAATCTTGCAAAGATTTCCTCCAGACATATCAGAGTAAAGACTTAATGAGAAAAGTGGAGGCCTGAGTGGATATTCCATGCTTACTTTAATCTGGCATTATCAAATTTGGCATTCTAGTAAGTAAAAGAAATATAAGACCACACACGGACAGCAACAAAGTTTCTCAAGTAGTTTGGGTACTGGAAATACTGCTAGAATTATCCACCAGTGCTTTAAGAGGATATGTTCACACATGCTTAACATATGTTAAGTTTCTTCAGTTCTGTTCAACAGGTAAAAGAGCATTTACACTAGATCTTCAGTGCCTTGTAAATCTGAACAATTTCAAATAAATAAAACTCCACCTTTGCTTCCAGTTTTACATTCTGGTCATCTGCATTTAGTTTCTTCGTTAGATGAAGAAGAAACTCTCTGACCCCACAGTTCACCCATGGATTCTCTGCCACCTCATAGCATTCAGAAGGAGCTGCATTTTCTGCCTCTGGTTCAAATTTAGGAGGTTCATCTTGATCACTATCAGTGTCTAACAGGAGATCTAAATCCTCATCTTGTTTCTTGAAACTCAGTGATTTCGCCTTATTAATTGGGGATATGCCTTTTGAAATCATAGCCAGCTGCCTCGAGTTTTCAAGGCTGGAGCTCCCGAAAGGAGTTCTAGTATCAATTGCAAAAGATGGAAGCTCCCCATCCTCACTTGGAGCCTCTAGCTCATTCTTTTCTTTACTAGATGATCCATCAGGATTGGCATCTATGGGCTCTGGAACCTGCTCCACATCAATGACAGGTAAAGTTGAAGGCTCGCTAGAGACAGAGCCAATGGATATCCAGCCATGCAAATTACATGATAGGAAATGCGTGGCCCATGGAACACTTTTATAATTTAGTGCAGGCCATTTGAGCTTCGCAAGTGCATCAAGTTGTTCCCTGTAACCAAATAAAATATTCACAAGATTCAATGGGCACAATCACTAATTATTGTAATAAGAACATGCTTCCACAAACCCAAAACAGCTCAGCAGAAATAACTCAGACTAAAGAAAGTAAATATGCAATAGGAAATTAGGGCAAAATCAGCACTTCCACTGTTCCACATTTGCCAAAATGATAACAATAACAATCCTAGCCAAAGGGATCCATACTAGAACAGTCACTTAGAATTTAAAACTTTTGGAACCCATTGAAAATTTGTTATCTTAGCTTCAGGGGTGATACAAAATTCAGATCCTACAGATGTTGACTCACACAAGAGCCATCTGAGCCTTCTTTCGAGACCGAATTCTCTGTAGAACTGTCTGTACACGATTCTGCTGGCGGTATAGCGAAAGACCAGATGCAACAACCTCACTTTTGGAAATGTCACCATTTGCACTCTCGTGACCAGTAAGCAATGGTGAAACGTCTGGCAAGAAATCAATTCCTGCTAGATGTTGGGCCCACTTATATGGACGTAAAGTTCTTCTTTCATCGAAATTAAGGGTGTCACCAACAGCTAGTTTGGCTGACTGCATCGTAATCACACCAAATATATCCAATTAGAGGGAAGATGAGAATGTCCACAACATGTAGACAAGAAGGAGATTAGTCCTAGAAAAAATTTAATTGCTTTTTGGAAGAACTATAATTAGACATATATACCTGATGAGGAAGCTCGAGCCCAGTGTCATTGGGAAATAAGTTGCATAAGATGTTATCTTCTGGTCTATCGTTGGAACCTTCTACTCCAACGCATACGACTTTTAACTTCAACATATACTCAAACTTCAACGTCACAAGCTTTGAAGATTTCTGATCAGAGGCTTCATCCTCGTATACATGAAGGATGAGCTTCAGGGGATGAACTTGATAAAACCCTGTCTGCTCAAGATTCTCTTTGACTGGAACCTTCTTTGGCCTCTTTCTCCTTCTCTGCCCATCATCATCTTCATCAACGGCATCATCATCCAACCTTGAGCTGTCTGAGTTGGCAGACATGCCTGGACCATGAAAGCATATGACATTAGCTCCGTTTCTGCCTTGGGTCCAAAGATGAAGCTGGTCTGAAACTAACTACTTAAAGCACCTCAAAGAGACAGCATACTTATGGCTAATGGTATTGCACATTATTTGGTCTAACGTAACCAAGCATAATTATTTACAAGCTCCAGCAGTAAATAATACCTTGTGCAAACAGTTGTAATGAGCTACCAATACATTGCTCTATGTATAACTTGTTGAAGTATCCCACGAGGATTATCTTCAAGGTTTCTATGGGCCTTATATCTATATAGCATCCATCCCCCAAATAGCTCAACCTTTTTAAATTGGGATTTCAACTTTTCAAAGCGTCCGGCCCTATCGCATTAGGAATGCGAAGGCCTTTACTTCAAAAAGGAGACCCAGGAAAGAAAGAGCGTTTTTAATTCCCCATCCACCTATTGCATGTGCCATTATATATCCAATTTTCTCTCGAGAGTGTTAGAGTATCCAACATGTCTGGGTCTTTTGCCAAACTTTCGAACATTATCAATTATACTGATCATTATCTCAACATTTTGCAACGAAGAATTCACCCATTAAAATCAGGAAAGGTCATTAATAACATAACGATGAAACCAGTGGAGAAAATCTCTTTATCACTTACCAGAGTCCTTGTTGGCTAGCTGGCGTGCAAACGATTGAGCGTCTTTCACGCTTCCAACTATCTCCACATCAATTCTTTCTTCAAATGCTTCTTTTTGTGCCACTAACTGTGAGTAAATCACAAATAGAGGTGGTGGAAGCAACTCTGCTGAGTGATGCTGCTTCAGCTTCTTTGAGTGCAGAACCCCTAACTGGTTCTGCACTGGCAAGGATGCTTTCTTAAGAGACTTTAGATGTGAGGGAAGGCTAGAGAGAAACTTCCTTCGGTTAGCAATGGTCTCCAAGAGGCCTTTTTTACGTTTTTCCAATTCTTCATGAAGTTTACATAACTCTTTGCGCTGTTCCAGGCAAAATACCGTCTCAGTCTATTTATGATTGTCAACAATATGCAACATGCATGAGGGAAAAGGAACAACAAAGAAAAGGACAATACCTATACCAGAGGAAGAAAGATAGCAAAAAGATAAAATAAGAGAATCTTTCCAGGTTTTTAGCAAACTGATCATCACTAGATAAAACTTTCGCTAGCTAGGCTTTAAATATTGTTGAGAAGCAAACAGACTTGATGTCAAAGTTAAACACTCTAAATCAACTTGAGCAAACGGGACATCCAAAACATGAAAATGAGAATTAACTTGTTCCAATACTCCAACTGCCTATCTAAGAAATTTAACCCATTCAATATGAAACTCTTAACATGTTGATATTCCATTGACTGCACTAGCCTTCCAAGTGCTGGACCATGTCCAGGTAACAAAATTCATTCTTCGCCAAAATTATGTAACCAATAAATTATAAAAGAACAGGCAGTAAATTTGATAAGTGATCAAAAGCTGAATGTAAACAGACTGCGGGATAAGCCTACTACACTGGTACCATCAGATATTACAGAAACCATGCATGTCTATCCATGCTATTGTAGACAGAAGAAAGATCACCAGTCACCTGGAAGAGCTCAAAGTTAAGCCTTTTTAACATCAGATCATGTGCATCATTATGGGATCCTGAGCTTTTAATCTCTTCAGGTGCATCACGAAAAAATTCCTCCTCTTGGACGAGTTCAATATCTGGATATTTTGATTTGAAGTCCCTGCATGCCTTAATTGCTTTTACATAATGACTCTTTTCATACATCAGATTGTGCAGCTGCAAAGTTGTGAAGTCTACTGGTGCCTTTGCTCGCTCTGTTTCTGCTTTTACCCGGTCTTCCTCTAACAATATTGAGCGGTTTGCCTATAAAGAAAACAAATCAATAGGAGATGCTCATGTTTTTATCCAGATCATGAAATATGCAGTGCAACATAAGAATAAGTCGGTCATTACAGAGCAATCAGCGCAACTGAACATGTGTACTATAGCCATTCTATCTCTGATACAAATCAGGATCGGGTGAAAACAAAAGCATAAGAATGAGATGGGAGCAACATAAATGAGACCCAATTAAGGTAGGGCCAGAGGATATAAAGGAGAAGTACAAAGCACTGATGATTGTTTCCCTTCCAACTCACAAGCATGAGGTCGATCTTTCCTTGTTATAATACTTATACTCTCTACCTCAAAAGTTCTACCCTCCCAATGCTTAAAAGAATTTGCTTGAGAATCCTTTCCCTTCTTCCACACAACTTCAAATAGCACTATGTTATTAAAAACTCTCGATTGTAACCAATCCTATGAAATCTTTCCTGGTGCCAGCCTCAGCCACAATGAACAGTCAGTTTCCATCTCATCAGAACCAGATTAGGGTCGCCTAAACTCATCCTAAACATCACCTTCTATATACCGCTTACAAAATTAGCTTAGGAGTTTTGAGATGATTGGTAAAACAGGACTATTAAAGCTCCAACTTTGCAAAGCTCCCTATACAAGCCATTCTCCTCCTCCTTGCATCCAAGTTACAACCAGAAGCTGGTCTCGGTTCCACATTTCATCATATCATTGCGAACACATTTGAAAAATAGCAAATAATCAAGGACATTTGCCTCCAAAATTAAACACAAAAGCCCCTTATTTTTCCTCGATCGACAGAGTCAACCTCCAAGCTTGAACAAAATCTCGCCACCATCGTATTCAATTCATCTCCCAATCAAACTAAACAGGGCACCCACATACAACAAAGCAAAACAAAAGAATGCTGCACCAGGCAGAGCGAGAGGAAAACCCTAGGCAGGGAAACAGAAACCGCGAGCGAGGGCTGAGGACCTGGCGGAGGTTGACAAAGTGGAGGAACATCTGAGTGGCGAGCTCTCTGAGCTGAGGCTTTGGCAGGCCTTGCTTCTTAATCGAGAGAATCTGAGCTACGATGTCTTCCACTGAACTCTTGTTCTCTCTCAGCATCTCGTACGGCGACTTCTCCGCCTTGCCCTCCTGTGGCGGCTGCGGCTGCTCCGGCGAGCGAGCGTCTTCGTCCACCACCATGCCTTCTTCAATCTCGTCGTCCATTTCCTCTGCTACCTCTCCGTCCTCGTCTTCGATGCGGCGACGTTAGGGTGGCACCGGGGACTGCGTGGTGCTTGCACTCTACACTATACAACGAGCTACCGGCAGTAGCTGCTGAGGATGCCCATTTCTTACCTCGTTTATTTATTTATTTATTTATTTATTGGTCACTTATGACGTTTTTTTAATGTAAAAATAAAAATAAAAACAGACATTATTTTACAAAATAGTAGAAGATCATATATAACTCTTTACGTCAATACTTAATAAATTTGAGGATCTTAAATATTTTTTTATTAAATATCAGCCTTTTCGTTTTTTGTGAGTAATATAATTCGACATTATCAAAATTAATTTAACTCAAAAGGTCAAGACCGTTTGGCTGAGATTATAAAACATTTTTGCTTTCACACATTGGAAAATGAAATTTTAATCAAGGATGCGAACTTTCAAAATATTTTTTAAAAAAAAAATGTAGGGCTTCGAATGTTTTTATTGAGCCAGTAGCTTGCTCAGTAAATATTCTATAATTGTGCAAATAAAAAATCCCAACTTAAATTACGAATAACGCTTTTGTTTTTATTTTTTGTTTTTGGTTTCTTCTTCTTCCTTCTTCTTCGTTTTATCGAGATTACCTAGTTATCAGGCAGTGACAACGCTGTCATCGTCGCGCTATTTATTTACTATAACATTTTCGGTCAAGTTATTATGTGCTTGCTCATTTTGGCTGGTGCTCGAAAACTCGATGCCTAATAACATAAGTAGCACCCATACCGACACGACACGACACAACACGACACAACATGTTATTTTCAAAAAATAAATATTTTCGATACGCTGGGACACATTATATATTAAATATATATTTTTAGATATACATGATAAATTATTATTTTTATGATTTTTTTTTATGAAAATGAACAATTTACAAAAGAGCTCTTAGGGCCGGTTTGGTTCAGCATTGCAGATGAAAATTTGGCCTCTAACGTCTTTTGGCCAAATGTAAATGCTGTTTGGTTCATTTTTTTGCTCTAGATGTACTTTGGGCTAAGGGATTTTTGCGAAATGCAACTAATTTTTTATTTATTTTAATTTTGTCACCTTCGCCGCCGCCGCTGCCCACCGCCACCAGCCACACTTTGTCGATGGCCGCCGCCGCTTTTTTTAAGTAAAAATACTTTACAAAGTTCATTTTTCACCAAACAGTATTTACGTCAATGTTGCTTTTCAATATATTTTTAAAATATACCTTACCAAATATTACTTGCATTTTGCAAAAGACCTTTAGCCCAAAGGTATTTGCATTTTCTCAAGTTCCTTAACCAAATGCTGAACCAAACAGGCCCTTATAATAAAAAAAAAAAAGAAATTTTCTATTATGGGCACTCTTGTAATTTGACCCCAGTCATTCTGAAAAAATAAATAAAAAAAGAAAATTAATTCATTTGACCAGAGATGCTCCCGAAGTGATTTGATCAAACACAAGACTGAATGCTTTCTCTCCTCCTCTCATCTTTGGTCTTCCTCACACTAACGTTCTCTCTCTTTTCTTTTTTAAAAGATCTCGCACACTTCCACCAAAAGAGAAGATCTCGCACACGCCCTTAGCTCTCGCACACGCCCTTAGCTCTCTCTCTCTCTCTCTCTCTCTCTCTCTCTCTCTCTCTCTCTCTCTCTCTCGCGCGCGCGCGCGCGAAGCGAGCGACGACTCCTCCCATGATTTTGGTTGCCTCGACCTCTCTTCCAGCGCTCACTCGCTCACTTTGCCCGCCGACATTCGCTCTTTGCTCCTGCGCACACAAAGCCCATTCTTTGTGTTTAAAGAAGAAGAAGAAGAAAAGAGGAGAATGATATGAATGAATCGTCTAACCTTCTAGGTTAGCATGCTATCATATTTATAATAATAAAGATGGTACTTAGTAATACGGTAGGTATTCCCACACATGATAATAAATAATAAAATAACTCATAACACCATCATCAAGCTGAGGCATAGGTATCAACTATGCCCAGCTTGTTACATATAAAGTGAACTCGTTGCCCAGCTAAAGGTTTAGTAAACACATCTGCTAGCTGATCTCCAGTACGAACGTGTGAGAGAGTGATACTACCACACGTAAACTATTGTCGAACCAAATGACAATCAATCTCGATATACTTTGTTCTCTCATGAAAGACAGGATTTGAAGCAGTGTGAATTGCTGAACTACTGTCACACCATAATGAAGTGGGACCACTCGATCCATATTCAATCTCATTTAGAAGATGTCTAGTCCGCATAATCTCTGCAATGGCTGTAGCAATGGCTCGATACTCTGCTTCAGCACTACTTCTCGCCACAATATCATGTTTCTTTCTCTTCTAGGAAACTAAATTACTACCAACATACAAAGCATATCCAGAGGTAGACCGCCTATCAATAGGGCAACCAACCCAATCATCATTAGGACAACACTCCATGCGAGGATGACCATGACCCTTGCTAGGATTACCTTGAAGATATCTTAGAATCCTCAAAATAGCATCCCAATGTGGTTGTCTAGGTGCTGCCATAAACTGACTAACCACACTAACTGAATATGCAAGATCAAGCCTAGTCATCGTAGTGAGATAGTTTAATTTACCAACAACACGTCGGTATCTTTCAAGATGTTCAAACAAGTTACCCTGATCAGGAAGAAGCTTCAATCCTAGTTCCATAGGCAACTTTACGGGCTGAGATTGTTGCATGTTAAATCCATTTAAGATATCCATAACATACTTACACTGTGACAAAGAGATACTTTCTTTCTTCTGGGCCGCCTCAATCCCAAGAAAGTATCTCAAATCACCGAGGTCCTTCGTCTCAAAATGAGTATACAAACATCTTTTCAATTCACCAATACCATGCTCGTCATCCCCTATCAAGACAATGTCATCCACATATAAAACTAGAAAGATACACCCAGTAGTAGAACGTCGATAGAATACTGCATGATCCTTTTGAGACTAAAGCAAACCAAAACTCCGAACAGCTGAGCTGAATTTATCAAACCATGCTAGATGAGACTACTTCAAACCATACAAAGAGCGACGAAGCTTACAGATTTTCCCTCCCTGAGCAGCAAACCCTGGGGGACTCCATATAAACATCCTCGGCAAGATCATCGTGAAGAAAAGCATTCTTGATATCCAACTGATGGAGAGACCAAGAATGCACAGTTGCAAGGGATAAGAAGAGGCGAATAGAGGCCATTTTTGTAACCGGAGACAATGTCTCAAAGTAATCAAGACCATGAGTATGAGCATAACCCTTAGAAACCAACCGAGCTTTTAGACGAGCAACAGTTCCATAAAGATTGACCTTCATGGCAAACACCCAATGTGACATTCTGAATTTCCGCCCATCGAGACTTGAGATATGAAAATGAAGCTCGAATTGGCAATTGAAAATGAAGAATTTTAAAATTGGAAAAAGGTTTGACGTCGTCTCGCCAATGGTCATTCATAATAGAGAAAACGAAGTTTCGGACGAAAAATGACAAATGACTGTTTTACCCCTTGCCCATTTGTCTTTGCCTTAAGGATCTTCGAAGTTCGAAATGGTCATTTCTCCCACACCTTGAGGCTGCCGAAAATTCTTGGAGAAAAAGGCAAAGAAAGTCAATGGAAGTCAAAGTTAATGAAGCAACCAATGGGAGGTTGCCAAGTGTCATCCTATGGTTAAACCAAGCATTAATTGCCATTAATTGTGATCTTGACAAATTGACCCCAATTATTTGAGGACATCTCCCCTAGCTGCTGAAAAATTCATGCACCCCTTCCCCTCCTCCATTTCCTTCAAAATTTCATTCTTTTCCTCTCTAGCCAAAACTGCTCCAGAAGACAGTTTCTGAGACCTCTGTTCGACCTACTCGAGGGGTCTATCCTGTCATTTTTTTGCCGTTCTCCGACTACTACAAGTTAGTTCAAGATTTCCTTGACATTTTTCCGTTAGTTTCATAATTTTTGGAGGTCTGGTTAATTTATGGTGATTTTTGGAAGAAAAGCGGACAGATTCTGAGCTAGCTGAGGAGAAGTGTTGGTTCTATCTCTTAGAAATTCCAAATGACCACAAATTTTTTAGGAGAGCTTCATAATATCTAGTATTATGTTAATATGGTCTATGGCTGTAAATAGATGGTTTTAAAATGAGTTTTATGGCTGATTTGAGGTGGTCTTTACCGAACAGATTCTGCCTTCTCCGACCGGTAGAGGATCCGTGAGCTTTTGAGGTCCGCCGAGGTGTCGTCTTGCCCCGAAACTTGTTGGTAAGACACCCTAAGACATAATACTACATGTTAGCAAAGGATGTGTGAGTTAGATTGAAGTTTTGATGGCCGGTTTGCATGGATTTTCCTAGGAACAGAATCTGCCCTGTACCGGACAAATTAGGATCCGGAGATTGTTGCGATTCTTGGAGGAGTTTGTTGCTTAAATTAGCTTGGTAAGTTGATTCTAACCCTTCCCTAGGATGTTGGGTTACTAAAGGGTGGATCTTTGGTGAAATTGAAAGGACTTTAAAGGTTGTTTGGGTGAGAAAAACGTGAGAGACCCGAGAGGTGCCCAAATCTGTTTTCAGTGCGCACCAATTTTAAAATGACCCATTCTAATTCATCCGATATCCAAATTGAGTACCGTTTTTGCCCACGTATCCGTAAGATCTTGAAGTTTAAGATTATGAAATTTGTTTTCTAAAAAATTTCGTAGAAATATTGCAATTTTTATGTGACTAAACCTGGTCGTGGGGGGCTCAAATTGGGCAGTTTTGACGAATTGATATTTCAGATGAATTGCCTTGATTGAATGAATCTTTAGCATGCCTCGAAATGTTGAATTAAAGCTGTGAATATTTGGTGATGTTATGCCGTGTGTGAATTTGTCCATGTGATGATTAATGGGGTTTAATTGAGAACCTTAATGCTCGATTTTGTACTCGAACTCGCATGAGGCTTAATGTAATGATATGCATATGCATGATGGCCGAATGATGTGCTTGAAATGATGAATTGGTTGTGAATGAACCATGTGCCTTGAATGGCGATGAGATGACATGATGGCATGAATTGCCTGCGATTGTGATGAAAGGCTTAATGAAAAAGAATCACCGTTTGTTCTTATGGCCAATGCATTGAGCTGGGGAGGGAGTTACTCACATTGACCTGACGAGGTCTTACGGCTAGAGAGTCCTACCTTGACCGAATCATCTCGACGGTTGTAAGAATCGAGAGTCAGGTAGTGACCGAATCATATCTAGGTCCGGACGCGAGAGTCCTATAGTCTTTCGAATCATCTCGATGGCGCGGAGTGTCGAGAGTCGCTATAGTGACCGAATCATCTCGCAGCGAGAGTCATGATGACTGAATCATCTCGATAAGACGTCGAGAGTCATATGATTGACCGAATCATCTCGCGGCCCAAGGAGGGCGGCCCTAAATGGGCGTAAGGAAGATAAAAGACTGAAACATGATCATGATGTGTTTCTGAGTCTGTGGTTGGAATGCTTGAATTGACTAGAATGCTTGGGATGCCTGGAGTGCATGGAATGTCTATATTGCCTTTGTGGCTTGAGAAATTCGGATAGGAAAGTGAAAATGTGAAAGACATGAACTTGAATGTCTGATATGCCTAAGCTGCTATGTTATGCCAATTGCTTAAATGTCATGTGTGAAAAGTATTTTTTGCCAAAACTTGCATATTTTCAAACGTGCATGGAGGTACTAATAGCCTAGCTTAGAGTTAGGGTCGACTTGCTGAGATTATTATCTCACCCCGTCGTGGGACCAATATTTTCAGACTAGAAGCACTGATGGGGACCCTTGAAGGAAGATGATGACGTGAAGGTCGAAGAGAAATTGACTTGATGAGAAGTCTGTCTTTTCTGTTGAAGTCTATGAGGACCTCTTAATGTTTCGAAGTTAGAGTTATACATTGAATTTATGATTTATCCTGGGAGTAAAATGCTCTTATATTGGAACGTCCTAAAGTCATCATTTGTATTAAAGGGGAGAAGTAGTTGTCTCGTTTTCGCTTGTGCCCTTTCGTTGTAAGGATTTGATAAGTCGAAGGCCGAAGGATCCTAGAAGACAATCATAGTGATTGAAGTGCTTGGAGGGATGCTCGCAGGGTTCGGGGCGTGACACCCAACGACAGCCAATAAGATAACCTGAGCACCAGAAGGAAGATTAACCAAGGACCAAGTCTGATTGCGTTGGAGGGCGCTCATTTCCTCCTCCATATCTAAATGCCAACCTGCATGCTGAAGAGCCTCGAAAACAGAAGCAGGTAGAGAAATAGCATCGATATTGGCCACAAAAGCCGACAAACTTACTGATAAATCTTTGTAGGAATGTGTATAAAGAGGGCTATCCCTGCAGACACGGTAGCTCTTATGAAGAGCAATAGGTTGCTCGGTAGTATCAATCTCAAATGAGTCAACAGCAGGAGAGACTATCTCAGTAGGAGGATCCTCCACGGGAAAGACTGGCATAGAACGAGAATTTTCAATGGGGGCATTGTCTAGTGAAGACGCTGGAGAGATAACTAGATGAGAGACCGTTGGTGGAGAATAAACAAAGATATGGTCAGAAGATGTGGATTCGGACAATTGCAGGATTGGATAAGATGAACTAGATGTAAAACATTGTGATAAAAAAAAAACTAGATGTAAAACATGAAACGAAAATCGTACGCAAATCGAAACTCTAATATTTCCATAAACATCATAACCAAGATCTTTGAACGAGATGATTTTCACAATACCGTAATCGATGAAAGACATACCTCGATCCATGATAGTTCCTTGTGATGGAATCGATTATAGATGAGAGATCGATTGTAGAAATAGGTTTATCTCTCTTGACCCCTTTAGATTTCTGACGTTCTTGATGGAGAGAAAACTGTCGTCTTTTCTAGGGTTGAGAGATGACTAAATCAAAAAGAGCCTTTTATAGTTACACCATCCATCACGGTGTACAGTAGATAAAATACATCTCTCTATTGACCAATAGGAATTTAGCACAGAATAATTATTAAATCGAAATCACCTATGGGCCGTTAATCACGTGGGCCATAAATAAAATCTAACATTCTCCCACTTGGCCCATGTGATTTATTTAACTTTAGGGTTTAATAATAAAACATAATTGTTGACACCTGATTTTTGACCATTTATTATTGTGATTTTTATTCTTTAAAATTAATTAAAAATATCAAAAAAGGTCATAAAATCACAAAATCAACTTTGGAAGCCTTGGCCTAGCCTCGGGGACCAATTTTGAACAAAAAATATTTTTTGGTATTTTATAATATTTTTCGAATTTATTTAATTATAAAAATACCCAAAAAATCAGAAAAATATCATTCGTGGTCAGAAAAATACACAAAAATATTCAATAATTTTGTTTTAATTTCATCTTCAAGTGTGTCACCTTAAATCTTGAAAATTCGGCTCGAGTCACTATGTTTCTTCACAAACATAAACTCGAACCGAGCAAAAAATTCCTTTGCGAGTATTTTAGTTTTCAATTCTCACTTTTTATAAGCTATGACATTGGATTCTAAAGTCTTAAAGTGCAATTAGGTCAATTTGCCCTCCAATTTAATCAATTTTTACCAAAAGGGCTTAATTGCACATTTTTCTTTCAATTAGTCCCCGGTTTCACGGATGTATACGTATGCTCTACGTATTTATACGTCATACGTATTTATACGTTATGCATATTTGTACTGTTTGGTAACCTCTTTAACTCTTGTAATAATAATAATGGTTATTATTTTTAACACCTTTGTTAGTGCTTTTTTTTTAGCATTTTTGTATTGTGAGTGCTATTGTTAGTGTTATTTTTAAATAGCATTTTTGTATTATAAATTGTGAGTGCTATTGTTAGTGCTATTTTTAAATGACATTTATTTATCATAAATTGTGAGTGCTATTGTTAGTGCTATTTTTAAATGTCATTTATTTGTGAGTGCTATTATTAGATAGAATTTATAATTGTTAGTGCTATTTTTAAATAGCATTTTTGTATTATAAATTGTGAGTGCTATTGTTAGTGCTATTTTTAAATAGCATTTTTGTATTATAAATTGTGAGTGCTATTGTTAGTGCTATTTTTAAATGTCATTTATTTGTGAGTGCTATTTTTAGATAGAATTTATAATTGTTAGTGCTATTTTTAAATACAATTTATTGGAAGGTATTTTTGGCTATAAAAGGATGGCAAGAGTTTTGAGGTTGGAAGGGGAGAGACATTTTGTAGAGTGTGCAAATTTTTGAGAGCTTAGAGAGAAGAACACGAACACTCTCTATATTCTCATAATCTTGAGCGAGCAAAATATACTAAGTTCGGAATATTGATTCCGCATATTGCTAGCACAATTGTTGTGGAGTTATTAGTCGTCTCCCCGTTCGTCAATTGGTGGTGCGTCCGAACTAGATGCCTAACACTTGTGGAGGCTGAGATCGAAGAACATCGAACCGACACCTCCGTTCAAGCACGCTACGAGAGGTAATCTATTTACTCCCTTTGAGACTTTGTGATTTTTTTCGATTGAAATTCACGAAGTACGCCTCTGGAGATACATGTGTGGGTTGTTATTTATTTCCGCTACGTGTTACGTGGATCCCAACAGTGGTATCAGAGCCAATCCTTAGGTGTTTTCGTGCATTTAATTGATTTTTTGCAATTTTTGCAATACTATGGCCAATATGTATTAACGAATTGTTCGTCTTACATGGCTAATGGAGATTGATTATTTTATATGATAAATTAATCAACGTAGCAAAAATTGAGACTAAATCAATTTTGAATCGAAAATTTATGGCTATCTTATTTTACGTAAAAATTCTGAATATGATTCAACGTAGAATTTTTATTGTGCCTTCCTAAGTTTTAAATTGTGAATTTATTACTTACGTGAAAGGGTGGTGATCATGGAAAAATCCCTAATCAATGTGATTGATGTATATATGAATGTATGATGATTATTTATATATTTGGGATTGTAATTATTAAATGGAGGCTGCGTACTCCTTTTATTTTTCATGTAATCTTTATTTTTAGCATAGTCAATTGTTGATGTAAATGCTACGAGGATTACGTGGAGGAGCCTTTTAAGTCGGCGAGCTCTTTGGGGCCCAATTCTTGAAGAGTTCAAGAAACCAAGAAGAAGCGAAGAGCGGCTCTCCGTTATTAAAATATTAAAATGATTATATGTGGTCTCATTGGCTCGAGACCCATTAAATCATAATTCCATGATCACCACGTAGGATAGATATTTATGTGATTGACATCTATTTATTTATTATGATTACGTGAGCATGTTAAACTGGTTAATGTGCAAAGTCAGACTTACCTCACCCAAAATTGTGCCTGCATGAAATCCTAGTTAGGAAAATCACTCGCATTAGGTACCGAAAGGGCGTTGGTAACGACACCAGCGTAACCAAGTCCCCGAACCCAAAATCTCTGGTTCCGTAGAACTGATCGATCTCTCCCAATCGATCGGTAAGGTTTCCGGTCTACCCTCCAAGAAAGACCGGTGGCGACTCCAAATGCATGCACAATTTGCACATGCCACCACGACCACACTGAAGGTCGAAAGCGATCGACTCTTATCGTCGAAGAATACTCCCGCCGCGATTTGGTATGGGCCTGGGAGGGCTCGCGCCGATCCAAGACCCATGATCGGTAATCCATTAGCCGCGTCCGCTTCCGGACGGGTCGCGACAGCTGGCGACTCCACTGGGGAACTGTTCTAGAAACTATGGTTCTAGACCTCAAGTGGACTTAGGCCGTAATAAAAATTGAGTGATTTTTCTAACCCTACAGGCGCTCTTGAAGGTGAGGTAAGTCCGCTCACGATAGGTGTTATATGTTTTTGCAGATTGGAGTAATAAGGGGTGTAGTCTGTGATTAACTTTATTTTACGCAGGTGTGGCGTAGGAATGTATGTTGTGTGGATGATTTGAAGTGCTGATTGATAAATTGTTGTGCATGACTTGCATTGTGATGATCACGACACATGGACACACACAACCGCGCCTAAAACCCCAGGCGCCGCCTTTAGGAACACAATAGAAGGAATTGAAAATGGAATCTCCGTGAGGAAAAACACGGGGTAATCCACTTCTCAATTCCGCTCGCTTCAAACTATGGATTGAGTCCCAATGCAACGATAGTTGTGCAATGGAATCGGCTCTTTCTAGAACTCGAGGTGGGAACCTTAACCTTAGGTGCCAAACCCTCTGATTTTTAGAAGTTCACCATCACTTGTCTCATGCGCATGTCTTTGGGCGGTTGGTACACCTAAAATCGCACATAAGTCGACGAGTTGGGTTGGTAAGACTCTCTATCCCTCAAAACTATTACAGTTCATATAAATATAGGCATTTCATTCATTGCATTCTGGTGATTAGATTAAATGCCATTTCAAGGATAGATGCATGTGTTTTTCCCAAATGTCCTTGATAGAAGACGAGGAGGATGATATCCCATGGCGAACACCGAGTGAGCAACAAAGGAGCCTACTATGAACATTATTGAGATATCGTCCAATGAAGATGACGAGTTGGGGCAAGTGATCCGGAAGTCACAGATCGAACTTGGGGCATCCTTAAACGTTAGGATCACATTCCTTGGTTTCATTACTAGTCCTCTTGTATAGGGTTTATTTTTATCGAGGCTTTCTCTATCTCACCCCTTAGAGTGATTGTATTAGGGATCTATTGGTGTATACATTCATATGGAACTCGGTTGTATTTTTTTTTGACGGGTCATGGGAATGTGATAGTGGCATTTTCTCTAATCATCCGAATACTCCCAAGTCAAGTTTATAATTCCTTTAGAGGAAACTAAAGTTGAAAATCTTACACGACCTTTTTGGTCGTACAGGGTAATCCAACCCCAATTTCGCTAGAAGGAATTATACACTTGAATTGGTCCATGCATGTCATACGTCACTAAGTAATCCACGATAATTGATCAAGAGTATTGACGTTATTTCGAATTTAATGACGAGATAGATGTCCAAATTGCTCTCGTTTTTAACAAAACGGCCTTGATTTGGATGCCGTATCTTCAATTAAATTTAAAAACACGTCGTTATGCCTTGCATTTTTGACTAATTCGCTCTTCTGAATATTGGTCAAAAGCAATTATCGTGAATTACATTCCTTTCAATAGTATGCTTTCTTTCGAGGAATATTGATAAAAACTTTTCGCACAAGATTAAAACCCTTGTAAAAGTTCTTGTCATTATTAATTACGAGCAAGCATAAGATTGAAAGGGGTCTATGCTTTCTTTTTCAGATTATTCCTTTTGACTCGGTCTTTTCATTTGCAGGTGAAAAACAAGTAGCATAAAGAAATCTTTTCTTGGATAAGTCTGAGGCTATTCTTTCATCTGACCATGAGTGAGTTAGAAAATCAGAACACATCTACTCGACTTATTATGGATCGGCTCATCCAAGTCTAAGATGTCCGGATGCTCGAAGAAATGGATCATATAAAAGCTAAAACAAACACAGGGGCTTTCATTCATTCTTGCCCAAACCAGATCATACAATTCATTGGGGTGGAAAAGTAAAGCAGAAGTGAGCCCTAATCAACGACACAAAGGAGCCCAGCTGGCCCTCCAGGTTATGGATGCTTTGTTTATACGCACCACTCCGCGTATCATGGTCCGCAAGCCTGAGGTGGAGGCGTTTGCGTTCATCATTGACTGCAACAACCTGAGTCTCGTGATCTTCGGCGACTGCTTCCAAGTCCCGAACAAGTCCATTCTCACGAGTTATATCCTCGTTTATGCCGTTGAGCCTTTCTTCCAGCCACTCGCTCCGATTCCTTAGCAGGGCATTACGTCGATCGCGCTCATAAGTAGCCAGAGATAGAGCTAAGTCCTCCACCAGATTCCTCCTCTCGCGTAGCAATGTCGAAACCCGCTCTTTGGCGAACTCAACAGCCTTTTTGTGACTATCGGCCAGGTAGTCAGCCAACGCTAGGCGGTCGGACTGATCCTCATAACGGGCTCGCAAGACACGAGCCACGGTAACTCCCCGATGAGCAGCGCGGTAGACCTCCAAGGAGTTCGTAAAGAGCGTTGGAAAAATATTGTATTCCCTCCCCAACGCGGTACCCTCGAGGGAGGTGATGTCCAGGTCCCCGAACATGACTCTGATCTCATCCTCGGTTTCGGGATGATCGGCTATGTGAGCGTAGCCTCGACCCAAGAGGTTATAGAACTCTTTCCATCGAGTCAAAGCTTCGGCTGAGAAAGTGTGAACTTGGGAAGAAGCCATTTTCGACGGAGATGTGTGTAGTGGAGCGATTAGAGGATGGAAGCAAATTATATGAGAGCGTTAATCTCCCAAACACCAACTCCGCATTTTATAGCGTCTCGAGAGTGGAGAAAAGTTGCAGCAATAATGCTTGTGGAGCCGGGTTAATTAATGTAAAGCGAGGGCTGCTCCTCCCGTGAATCATCAGACATGTCCTGATCCGCAATTTCAGGCCTGACAAATTCGGTCTCGCCATTATTAAAGCTGGGAGGGAGGCGAGCGCAACTATCGAAGAAGCCGCGAAAGGATTGTGTTGTTCCATCACGCATGAAGCTGGGCGGCGAGTGAACAGCTCTGCCACTTAAAAAGAGAAGACAATGCTGAACAGGCATGACTATTGAGGAAAAGTGAAAGGCGAGCGCAACTATCGAAGAAGCCGCGAAAGGATTGTGTTGTTCCATTACGCATGAAGCTGGGCGGCGAATGAACAGCTCTGCCACTTAAAAAGAGAAGACAGTGCTGAACATGCATGACTATTGAGGAAAAGTGAAAGGCGAGCGCAACTATCGAAGAAGCCGCGAAAGGATTGTGTTGTTCCATCACGCATAAAGCTGGGCGGCGAGTGAACAGCTCTGCCACTTAAAAAGAGAAGACAGTGCTGAACAGGCATGACTATCGAGGAAAAGTGAAAGGCGAGCGCTACTATCGAAGAAGCCGCGGAAGGATTTGGTTACCCCTTCGTGTCGGAAAGCTGAGCAGGAGGTAAACAGTTCCGTCGTTTCAAAAACAGAACGCTGAACAGACCTAGCTTTCGAGGAAAAGGAGGCAACAAATCGAAAGAGCGAGTATACAAAAGAGAACAGAGAACCCCGAGTGACGAGTTCGTTGAAAGACCTCAAATTCTCTAGAATCAGATTCGACATCGAAGCCATGGAACTCAACATCGCCGGTGACGAACATCAAGATCGCAGTGGTGACGACGGCAGTGGCCACGACGCTCAACCCCGGAAAAGAAAAAGTCGCCAGCGCTACGCTCGGAAAGAAATCCAGGAGCTTGAAGCTTTCTTCGATGAATGCCCTTGCCCAAACGAGGAACAAAAGATTGAATTGGGCCAGAAGCTGGGAATGAATCCTATGAGAATCCATTTTTGGTTTCAGAATAGACGTTTCAGACTAGGTGTCCAACACAGGCGTAAGGAGATCACGGCCCTAAAAGAGCAGAACCAAAACCTTCAAATGGAAAACATGTGGTATGAGAAAATTCTCAGTACTATTACCTGCCCTGACTGCGGTGGCCCTACCACCCTCAGTAAATTGTTCCCCAGTAAGCCTTCTACGAAGATGGAAGGTGCTCATTTATCCCCCTGCTCCCTTGAGCCATCTCCGGTACAATCAGATCCTGCTAATGGCGCGCATGAGCAGATCGATCCTACAGAAATTATACCAGTGTCTTCGGAGGAAGAAGATACGTGTCGTTATGATCGGAGTCACCTCATCGAAGCCCATGAATCTCCTCCACAACAGCTTCCGGTAAGATCAGATACGGTTCAAGAGGAGTTAGAGGTTAGTCGGCAGGCTATCTACGCCACTCTGGACGACGAGAAGAAGAAATTCACTTGGCCCCCGGAGCTTCATCTCAAGTTCTTGGACGCAGTTCGACAGATAGGACTCGACTTCATAGGTCCGACAAGCATACTTAGGGTCATGAACGTACCGGGACTTACCAAGCAATTAGTCGCGAATCACCTTGGTTGCTACAGAAGGGCGTTAGGACAGCGTTATGCAGAACTGAATCCGAGCAATAGACTCGGCTGCGAACCCAGCACCCTTATGACAAATGAGGCCCGGTCGAATCTGGACGACTATTGGGGATTTGATCAGGATATCCTCGCGAGTCATTTCAATATTCCTCAAGAACACGCATCACAAGTGCAGCGAGTAAGCACTCCTCCGTCCGAGCAGCAGCTAGTCAGTGTTCATCCTGTCGCAGATCAGCCCACCACGGCCAGTGCTCAAGGGTTTGCCCAATTAGAGCATATGGCTTCAGATGATCTAATGGGAGAAAGCTTAGAGCACTCTTATTTCCCTAATCCCCAAGTGGGAGATGCTTGTGGTAGTCAATCGATCAAATCTCCTCTTATAATCCCAGACAAAGATGGAGGTTCCAGTTCGAAGAACCCGTCGGGCGATGCAGCTCAACCTACACATCAATCGTTCGAGGGGTCGGGTGATTTCTTCGATGAAGGACTTGATACCTGGTTCGATCAGTTGGAAGCTATTAAAGGTTGGCAACCATGATCTGCACTTGGTAATGGCACACCTAAGCTGAGGCCAGACTGGTTAGTCATTGGACATGCCCCAAGAAAGAAGGGGATGTACGCGAGAAGGATGTATCTCCTATTGTAAAGTTCTCATCGGTGCATGCGTTTGTTTCTTCAATAGCTAGAGTTGATTCTGCATAATGTTGTTCGCAAACGTCATCTCGTATGTATACGGTAATTCCTTGTTATTAAGTTCAAGGTAAAATCAGCCCCGACGCGTGAAGGCAGAATTGATAGCATGAGTTACTAGCAGAATGTGATCGAGCTCGAAAGTGAAAGATTACTAGCGGCCCCAAACTCAATGACCGCAAAATCAGGGGCAATCTTTAAGTTTCGAGCAACTACAAATCTATTTCTCACGAGGCATTCAGGTCAATCAAATATAAAACGTCGGGCTGTGAGAATGATGCGTAGTCAATCTGTTGACACAGGCGAAAAAGGAGTCGCGTAGATCCGAAAGCAAAAACCTTTCTTGGCTAGTCAACAATGCAGAATGAAAGAGCATATATAAACAAACTCGCATTTATTTCATTCAGCAGGAAAGTTTACAAGTGGATCACTGAGGGGGAGCAGTAAACCCAAAATGAGTTCTGACAAGCATCACAAAAAAGCTTAACTGACTCTCCATGCTATCCATGCCTTGCTTACAACCCACACTCCGGGAATCGAGGTCTACAAGCTTGAAGAAAAGGAGACGACATTTCTCCTTAAGTTCGTTCACCTTGGTGTCATAGTACTCGAACTCAAGCTCTAAGTCATGAGCCAGCACCCTCCCGCGAGCTATATCCATGCTCAGGTCTTCAAGCCTTTCCTCCAACCAGGCACACTGGAACCTCAGCACGAAGTTGTGCTGGTCTTGCTCAAAGGCGGTGTCAAAAAGAGCCAGACGCTCCACCAAGTTGTCCCTCTCACGGACCAGCATCGAAACCTGGGCGTGGGCGTATTCAACAGCCCTTTTATGGTTATCGGCCGTCAGCATGGCCAACATCAGGGACTCAGTTCGGTCCTGATAACGGGCTCGCACGATACCAGCCAAAGTGACCTCCCGGCTAGCAACTTCGTAAGCCTGCATGAAATTGTTAAAGAGAGTTGGGAAGATCACAAACTCCCTTTGCAGTTTCGTACCTTCAATACACGCAGTATCCAGGGCCGGAATCAGAGTACGAACTTCAACCTCAGCTTCAGGATGATTGTTTATGTAGCCATAACCCCTACCCAAGAGGTGGTAAAATCTCTCCCATTGGGTCGAAGCTTCAGGTAAGGCAACAGGCATAGA
Organism: Rhodomyrtus psidioides; assembly: GCA_021437785.1. Taxonomy (NCBI): domain Eukaryota; kingdom Viridiplantae; phylum Streptophyta; class Magnoliopsida; order Myrtales; family Myrtaceae; genus Rhodomyrtus; species Rhodomyrtus psidioides. The sequence goes on along the minus strand of JAILYB010000032.1, from coordinate 544,576 downwards.
GGAGGAATCCATATGCGATGGAATGACGGAGAAGAGAGTGAGAATGTGAAGAGTGTTTGAGAGGCTGAGTCTGATAAGGCTAAAGTGTTAATCTTCTTGACATCAATCTATCACCTTATAAATGCTCGAGTACAGGGAGAAGTGGTAATAATATTTTATGTGCAGTAGAGCCAAGCGGGTTTCGTTAATGCATCCCCGATGAGTCACGAATCCACCACCGTCCTGTGATCTCGGGTTTTACGAAACATAATGGCGCCGAAAGGTGGGCAGGCTTGTTACTCTAGAGACTGGGCCAGGGGGACAAGCGTAGTGCTCGACAAAGCGAAATCAACGCAAGAGATCTTCAGGCTCCGTTCACGTAGAAAAGAGCAAAAAAGGACAAAGTGGGAATTACGAAGCCTTGAGAAAAACGCTCGTCAAGTAGCCATCACAAAAGGACGAAGTGGGAATCTCGAAACATTGAGAAGAGCGCTCGTCGGGTAGCCATCACCTTTGATCGAAGAACGGTGATCCGGCTCCTTTAACCTCTCAGAATTTGCAGAGAAAGTGAAGATCCAAGGAGGAACAAAGAAAGCTGAGTTAACGGAAAATCAAACAGTGATATCCCGGTCAAAATGTTCAAGGGATTCTGTCATTTACTGGAAGCGCCAGACTTGGAGGTCTCCGAGCTTGAGCTGCTGGAAGAGTTTGAAGATCTCAGGACCGAACCTGACACGAGGGCCATGGAGACCGATCCTTCTAATGATGAAACCCGCGGCTTGGTTAACGAGAACAGTACCCGCGACGGTTATCAGCGTCAGAAAGGGGAATATCTCAAACGCAACACTTCAGGTCAAGTCCATAAACTCGAATTGTTTTTCAGGGAATACCCCTATCCGGACATGGAACAGAAAATCAAAATGGGCCAGGAGATAGGGTGGGAGCCTCGGAAGGTCAAGTGCTGGTTTGAAAACAAACGAACCCGGCTGAAGCAGCAACGCGATCGGCACGAGTTAGCGGTTGTAAGGGAGGAAAATGAAAAGCTTCGAATAAAAAACACTCAGTACAAAAAAGCTCTAAGCATCGCTATTTGCCTGGAGTGCGGTAACCCTGTTCCCACGGACGGAGTATTCACTGAAGAGCCAGATCTGGGGGTTTATAATGCTCATTTGTTGCAATGCCCTTCGCAACATCTTTCGGAACAGGCGGGTACCGCCGAGGATCTACAAGAGGAAACTAGTGCTATAAGGTCAAAGTCGACGCCTATTGTGGAAGGGAACATGCGTCATGACAGGTCGGGTCCGCTCGATGATGAACTCACCATCATGACCAGCCGATCTGAGACCACTAAATCCCCTCCAGAGCAACCTCCAACACGACCAGATTCCGAGAAGAGTAACCGCCAAGTTGCTGACACCACTTCGGCTAGCAAGAAAATAAGATTTCGTTGGACCCCGGAGTTTCATAGCAAATTTGTTGATGCAGTTCAACAGTTGGGGATCAGTTTTGCTTGCCCATTGCGCATACTCGAAATCATGAACGTGCCGGGACTGACTAAAAATATGGTCAAGAATCACCTTTGGCGCTACAAGAAACTACTGAGAGATGGACGAGCGTCGCTAGACCAAGATAGAGGCGGTTCAACACGACCAGATTCCACGAAGAGTAGCCGCCGAGTTGCCAACCCTACTTCGGCTAGCAAGAAAACAAGGTTTTATTGGACCTCGGAGCTTCATAGCAAATTTGTTGATGCAGTTCAACAGTTAGGGATCAGTTTGGCTCGCCCATCGCGCATACTCAAGATCATGAACATGCCGGAATTGGATAGAAATAAAGTCAGGAACCACCTTTGGTGCTACAAAAGACTACTGAGAGATGGACGAGTGGCGCTAGACCAAGAGAGAGGCAGTTCAAGTTTAAACGATGAGCATGGCTGTGATCGCAATCCTCATGAAGCAGGAAGCATCCAATCACCTCTTAACACCGATGGGACTGACAATTACACGGTCGATTGTTCAGGCATCAATCAGAGTACTCCCATGGGTTATCCCAGTACTCCTCAGGAGTATGTACCGCAATTTCAGCAAATCGGGACTCCCCAGTCTGAGCACCGACTGGCCGTTAATACTAGTCCTACAGCGGATCTAACACTGGCAGGAGATGCACATACAATCTTGCGAGACGATTACGGAGATTCCGGCTCGAAGAATCAGGTGGTCCATGACGAAAATGGCAAAAAGATTCCTTCTCCAGTAGTCGACAATACTCAACCTGAGTGTCAGTCGCTCGATGGTTCAGACGATCTCCTTGAAAACATCTATTCTTGGTTCGATCGGCTGAATTCCCCCCTGAGTTACCCTGGTACTCCCCAAGAGTATGTACAACAATTTCAGCAGGTATGGACTCCCCAATTTGAGCACCAACCGATCGTTAGTGTTATTCCTACGGCGAATCCAGCATCGGGTACAAACCTACTGGACAACGATGAAAATACCAACTCGAGAAGTGAGGTTGTTCATGTCGAAAGTAGTGTGAGGAACCCATCGCCAACGGTTGAGGATGCCCGACTTGGGCGTCAATGGCTTGAAATTTCAAGCGAGTCCCTCAGTGAGCAACTCGGCGTGTGGATCACGCATAAACCGAGAAACCAGGTTGTTCATGCCGAAAATGGGAGAAGTCCGTCACCAGCAATTAAGGATGCTCAACTTGGACGACTCGAGCGGTCGGACGATCTCCTGAATGAGCAACTCAGCCTATGGGTCAAGCATTTTGGAACAAGTGCATCTTCGCAGTCGTGACCGGTACCGGCGACCGGACATCTGGTTCGAAGCTCGTGTGCTAAATCATTAGAAGGCTCAGGAGAGTGAGAGGTGAATACATCGAATGAATGTGTTACGGATTTCGTTGTAAAGTTCCCGCGGGAACATTGTAATTAACGCTGAAAACTAACCGCTCTGAGTGTCAACATTACCCTTTGAACGTCTTCGAGCCAAGGGCCATGGATTAATCACTTAATCCGTGGAGCAAATTCCATGAACGATGACTATCACCCGCGGAGCATAATGGGATCTACCCCCATTCAGCACGAAATACGTTTGGTCACGAAGCCTCCCATTTGGTAAAATGATGTATCGTTCCTAAACGATCTTCAACCGAATACCAAAGTAATGTCTCATTTCTTTCCCTTCTCAGGTGTTAAACGTGGATAAATCACCCAAGGAGCCATCTGTTCAAATAACAAAACAGACGTTGCCCAACCGGGGGCAGCTGAACCATTGATATTGCAAATATTCCAAGCATGGATAAGCGGATTTGATAGACGTGGTTCATATCAATACGCGACGTCAGAACGGGATGAGAACCAAGAGTAAAGTTGTATTGTCCCAATTTGTCTTCAATTTGGGAATATGAGTTAACACTTGCTATTTATCCTTGATAGGGACTCACCATCAAGGAGGACAAATTTTGACAACCTGTGTGCACTCGCAGGGGCACACGACCGAGGGTAAGATGTATCGTTCTAATTTTTTGAAAAATTCATGAACGAACAATAACATGTTTCTTCCGCATTTTCAGGGATCTCCAGCCGCGGGGGACAGGTAAGTATCCCTTTCCCCAATCCATTGAAAATGTTGAATAAAAAATAGAGAAGAAAAGAAAAGCTTTTAGAATCTGATGTCTAGAAAAGACATAGGATTCTAACTTCATTGGCATTCATGTTTTGAAACATGAGGTTATCTGAACATGCATTGGGCATCATAAAATCCCATTGACGGGTAAAATTTTTGGAGAAAACGAAAGAGATTTTTCCAATCAAAAGTTGTTCAAAACTTTCAAAAGGACGTTTTCTCAAAAGACGAGAGGCAAAGCCTAGTCCAAACACGTCCTATACACACTTAAGAGAGAAATGGAGCGGATAAGACAGCAGAATCTGGACCTACGGAAGTAGGGACCATTCGCAGCGATTACATGGGTTGGGACGACGGAGGCATTCGTTTCATATCCCCCAAACACTACAGGTGACCGTTGATAACCCCTTTGAACGGCGGTTTTCATTCTTAACCCTGTCAAGAACCACCCCACATCGGGGCAAAATGGAGGTGAGTCCAGCAGCATCAGGAGAAAATGGTTAGAAATTTTCTTGCTCGGACTAACATTAATCTTTGTGTGTTGTTTATATGGTAATCCAAGTGCCATAGGATGATGAGAAGCATTCATTTCTCTATCACACACACCGAATCCTTTGCATAGCCAAGTTGAGCCTGCAGAATCATTTCATAAACCCGTTGGTGATCATTGCACATTCCAAGACGGATGCAGCATCACTTCAGAAACGAAGAAGTTCAAGACTTAGGGTTTGCAAAAGAATTCCTAAGTTAATGTTTAACCTTGTTAGACCTTTGATCATAGGTCTAACGCGATCCTATGAAGATGAGAAAAAGTGGGATTTCAAAAATCAATCCACGGCATCGAGAAAAAGCAAAGTGCATGGTAAAAGCAAGGCCGATGCTCATGAAAGCTGTTTGCTTGATCCCCAGTGAAACTTGGATGAAAAAAAAAAATTCTTAAAGGAGTCAAATAAAAAAAAGCTGCTCCCCAAATGCTGCCAAGCACAGAACAAAGACATGGAGAGAGTCGGTCTCTGAATGCAACAAGGGACGCTCTCTAAAGAGCTGGTGCACACCTCAAAATCGGTTGTACACCTCAAAAACTAAAGATGCAGAAAGGAAAAGACAGGAGGTAAATCAGCAATGATCACCAATGTCAAACTCGTCATGAATTCTGGGCCAAAAACAAGCCTTTTTCGGTCCCCAATCCTACCAACATCATAACCCTGAAACAGTCTTCTCTGACTAAGACACTTGGGTTAACATACAGCTCAGCTCGAAGAAGTACGAGCAAGACTATTTCTTTCTCATTTTGCAGGGTTCTTGACTTGTAAACCCGGAACAGATGGTGAAAACTTTCATTCAATGACCTTGACTCAAAAGTGAGTCCCCCTTGAAGACCAATATCCAAGCCCAACATTACGGTCCCGTGGGAGACCTCCCGACCGATCAAAATGTATGCGCTGCGAATGAGCCTAAAACCTAGGCACGGGTTAGTAGGGAATCGAGTGTATCCCCTATAAAAAAACACGATCGCAAAACAGGTGAGAAGACCTCATTGTCGAGAAATATTCCAATTGATGTTTTGAACAAACTCTTTTTGGAATTTTCAAACTGTTGATCCAGATTTTCCGTGCAAGGGATTTGTGATCACATTTGCATGTTGCAAGAATGCTTTGGATAACCCCCAGCATCAAAATGCACATTTCATGATTAAAACTTAAATCATACGGTTTTGTCAAAATGGACAGCCGTGGTCTTCCCAAAGATTACTAACGTTTTCTTGGTGAAGAAAAATCTTTCAGGCTCAAACTTATGCAGGATACTTGGAGAACCCAACTCCCAGAATGTCGCCTCAACAGACTCAAGTGAAGTTTTGTCAAAATAAAATCTTTCACTGCTTCAAAAAACTGAATTCCCGACAAACTTCGGGGTCTCAAAAAAAGGGGAAGAAAAATCCTTTTAAAAGAAAAAGTCCTATCAGACGTGGAGAACCCTCGTCCCAAGACCCATTTTCAAAATATCAAACAGTCTCATCGGACGTGGAGAACCCTCGTCATGAGACCCCTTTTCAAACATGGTAGATACCGCCTGAAGGGTCAACACAAGGTAGAAACCGCCTGAAGGGTCAACTCATGGTAGATACCGCCTGAAGGGTCAAACCAAGGTAGATACCGCCTGAAGGGTCAACACATGGTAGATACCGCCTGAAGGGTCAAACCAAGGTAGATACCGCCTGAAGGGTCAACACATGGTAGAAACCGCCTGAAGGGTCAACTCAAGGTAGATACCGCCTGAAGGGTCAACTCAAGGTAGAAACCGCCTGAAGGGTCAACACAAGGTAGATACCGCCTGAAGGGTCAACACAAGGTAGATACCGCCTGAAGGGTCAAACTCAAGGTAGAAACCGCCTGAAGGGTCAAACTCATGGTAGATACCGCCTGAAGGGTCAGCACAAGGTAGAAACCGCCTGAAGGGTCAAACTCATGGTAGATACCGCCTGAAGGGTCAGCACAAGGTAGAAACCGCCTGAAGGGTCAAACCAAGGTAGAAACCACCTGAAGGGTCAAATATGGTAGAAACCGCCTGAAGGATCAGCCTAATGGTCCGATCCACCATACAGATCAAAACCTTGACAAATTCCAAACACGGAAAGAGTCGTTTCCCTAGGTAAACCTTACAGTAGGTGAACCATTTCTGATTCGATCCACCATACGGATCAAAATCCTTGGCAAATCCCAAAGTGTGGGACGCGCCTTCCTTAGGTTCCTACCAGTTAGGAATCTCATAATGGTATGACCTACCATACAGGTCAGAGCTTAATCTCCCTAGGATATTCTGAATGACGAGTCCTAGGTATCTGCTTGAAAGTTGTCGCAACCGGCAGCATCAGACAGGTGAGCTTCAGGTAAGCCTCTCTCACTCCGGCCCATGTTCAAATTGTTAAAGCAAACCGGGGATTAATTTGAGCTTTCATCAAAGGGCCTTAAGCGATCCAATGTCGTAGCATTTCTTCTCTCATTTTCCCAGTTGAGTCGGTTAGAAATCAGGTGCCACCTTATCTTTGAGAGAAACCTCTAACGAGATTCCTCTCAAAGAGGGGCAGCTGTTGACACCTGATTTTTGACCATTTATTATTGTGATTTTTATTCTTTAAAATTAATTAAAAATATCAAAAAAGGTCATAAAATCACAAAATCAACTTTGGAAGCCTTGGCCTAGCCTCGGGGACCAATTTTGAACAAAAAATATTTTTTGGTATTTTATAATATTTTTCGAATTTATTTAATTATAAAAATACCCAAAAAATCAGAAAAATACCATTCGTGGTCAGAAAAATACACAAAAATATTCAATAATTTTGTTTTAATTTCATCTTCAAGTGTGTCACCTTAATCTTGAAAATTCGGCTCGGGTCACTATGTTTCTTCACAAACATAAACTCGAACCGAGCAAAAAATTCCTTTGCGAGTCTTTTAGTTTTCAATTCTCACTTTTTATAAGCTATGACATTGGATTCTAAAGTCTTAAAGTGCAATTAGGTCAATTTGCCCTCCAATTTAATCAATTTTTACCAAAAGGGCTTAATTGCACATTTTTCTTTCAATTAGTCCCCGGTTTCACGGATGTATACGTATGCTCTACGTATTTATACGTCATACATATTTATACGTTATGCATATTTGTACTGTTTGGTAACCTCTTTAACTCTTGTAATAATAATAATGGTTATTATTTTTAACACCTTTGTTAGTGCTTTTTTTTTAGCATTTTTGTATTGTGAGTGCTATTGTTAGTGTTATTTTTAAATAGCATTTTTGTATTATAAATTGTGAGTGCTATTGTTAGTGCTATTTTTAAATGACATTTATTTATCATAAATTGTGAGTGCTATTGTTAGTGCTATTTTTAAATGTCATTTATTTGTGAGTGCTATTATTAGATAGAATTTATAATTGTTAGTGCTATTTTTAAATAGCATTTTTGTATTATAAATTGTGAGTGCTATTGTTAGTGCTATTTTTAAATAGCATTTTTGTATTATAAATTGTGAGTGCTATTGTTAGTGCTATTTTTAAATGTCATTTATTTGTGAGTGCTATTTTTAGATAGAATTTATAATTGTTAGTGCTATTTTTAAATACAATTTATTGGAAGGTATTTTTGGCTATAAAAGGATGGCAAGAGTTTTGAGGTTGGAAGGGGAGAGACATTTTGTAGAGTGTGCAAATTTTTGAGAGCTTAGAGAGAAGAACACGAACACTCTCTATATTCTCATAATCTTGAGCGAGCAAAATATACTAAGTTCGGAATATTGATTCCGCATATTGCTAGCACAATTGTTGTGGAGTTATTAGTCGTCTCCCCGTTCGTCAATTGGTGGTGCGTCCGAACTAGATGCCTAACACTTGTGGAGGCTGAGATCGAAGAACATCGAACCGACACCTCCGTTCAAGCACGCTACGAGAGGTAATCTATTTACTCCCTTTGAGACTTTGTGATTTTTTTCGATTGAAATTCACGAAGTACGCCTCTGGAGATACATGTGTGGGTTGTTATTTATTTCCGCTACGTGTTACGTGGATCCCAACAGTGGTATCAGAGCCAATCCTTAGGTGTTTTCGTGCATTTAATTGATTTTTTGCAATTTTTGCAATACTATGGCCAATATGTATTAACGAATTGTTCGTCTTACATGGCTAATGGAGATTGATTATTTTATATGATAAATTAATCAACGTAGCAAAAATTGAGACTAAATCAATTTTGAATCGAAAATTTATGGCTATCTTATTTTACGTAAAAATTCTGAATATGATTCAACGTAGAATTTTTATTGTGCCTTCCTAAGTTTTAAATTGTGAATTTATTACTTACGTGAAAGGGTGGTGATCATGGAAAAATCCCTAATCAATGTGATTGATGTATATATGAATGTATGATGATTATTTATATATTTGGGATTGTAATTATTAAATGGAGGCTGCGTACTCCTTTTATTTTTCATGTAATCTTTATTTTTAGCATAGTCAATTGTTGATGTAAATGCTACGAGGATTACGTGGAGGAGCCTTTTAAGTCGGCGAGCTCTTTGGGGCCCAATTCTTGAAGAGTTCAAGAAACCAAGAAGAAGCGAAGAGCGGCTCTCCGTTATTAAAATATTAAAATGATTATATGTGGTCTCATTGGCTCGAGACCCATTAAATCATAATTCCATGATCACCACGTAGGATAGATATTTATGTGATTGACATCTATTTATTTATTATGATTACGTGAGCATGTTAAACTGGTTAATGTGCAAAGTCAGACTTACCTCACCCAAAATTGTGCCTGCATGAAATCCTAGTTAGGAAAATCACTCGCATTAGGTACCGAAAGGGCGTTGGTAACGACACCAGCGTAACCAAGTCCCCGAACCCAAAATCTCTGGTTCCGTAGAACTGATCGATCTCTCCCAATCGATCGGTAAGGTTTCCGGTCTACCCTCCAAGAAAGACCGGTGGCGACTCCAAATGCATGCACAATTTGCACATGCCACCACGACCACACTGAAGGTCGAAAGCGATCGACTCTTATCGTCGAAGAATACTCCCGCCGCGATTTGGTATGGGCCTGGGAGGGCTCGCGCCGATCCAAGACCCATGATCGGTAATCCATTAGCCGTGTCCGCTTCCGGACGGGTCGCGACAATAATGCACAGAGTATAAGCTAAATCCTTTCTCAAATTGGCCAAATCTTAATTCATTATCAAGTAAGAACTTATAAGGATCATGGCGGTTGTAAGTCATTAGATCGGCACAGTCCCTTCCATGTATCACAGTATCAGTCCTACACTTAACATGATCAATAATGAGAGATAACATAATGGTCCAACAATAATGTTTCTTTTTCAGAAACAAATTCTGTCAATATTCACATAATTCTTTCATGTATATACCAACATAAGTAGATAGAATGCATAAGTATATCAGAAACAATTCATAAATGATATCGAAATGTCAAGTACATAAAAAGCATAAAACTTTAACATAATGTCAATAATGATTTTCAATAATGCTCATTCTTTCGACGTGTTCACTAAATGTCTTTGGCGGCAACCCTTTAGTTAACGGATCCGCAACCATAAAATTGGTGCTAATGTGCTCAATTGACACTCTTTGTTTTTGAACTTCTTCTTTAACGGCAAAGTATTTCAATTCCATGTGTTTAGCACCCTTCGAATACTTGTCGTTTTTAGAGAAGAAGACTGTTGCGGCATTATCACAATAAATTTTCAGCGGCTGGGCAATACTGTCGACGATTCCAAGACCTGAAATAAAGTTCCGCAGCCATAATCCTTGAACAGTGGCATCAAAGCATGCCACAAACGCAGCTTCCATAGTGGATGCAGCAACGATAGACTGCTTCGCACTTTTCCATGAAATTGCTCCTCCAGCTAAAAGGAACAAATATCCGTACGTGGATTTTCTCGTATCCACACATCCAGCAAAATCTGAATCTGAATATCCTATCACCTCAAGATGATTGGACTTCCTAAAAGTGAGCATATGACCTTTTGTCACTTGTAGGTATCTTAATACTTTCTTTGCAGCTTTCTAATGATCCAATCCTGGATTACTTTGATACCTGCCCAGCATTCCTACAGCAAAACTGATGTCTGGCCTGGTACAAGTCTGAGCATACATCAAGCTCCCAACAATAGATGTATAAGGAATTTGATCCATTTGTTTGCGTTCCAATTCATTCTTTGGGCATTGCATAAGACCCAATTTATCTCCTTTCTGAATTGGAACAACACTTGCAGAGCATTTTTCCATCTTGAACCTCTCTAGAACTTTATTAATATATGCTTTCTGAGACAATCCTAACAATCCCTGTGATCTATCACGGAATATTTCAATTCCAATCACATAAGATGCCTCACCCATATCTTTCATTTCAAAGTTTGTAGAGAGAAATTTCTTGGTCACATGTAATAAACCAAGATCATTAGTAGCAAGTAAGATATCATCAACATACAGAATCAGAAAAATAAACTTGCTCCCACTGACCTTCAGATATATACACCGATCAACAGTGTTTTCCTTAAATCCAAAGGAAGTGATAGTATCATTAAACTTAAGATACCATTGTCGGGAAGCTTGTTTAAGTCCGTATATTGACTTCTTAAGTTTACATACCATGTGTTCCTTTCCTTCAACTGAAAACCCTTCTAGATGGTCCATAAATACCTCTTCATGTAAATTCCCATTTAGAAAGGCGATTTTCACATCCATTTGATGTAACTCTAAGTCGTAATGAGCCACCATAGCCATAATAATTCTCAGAGAGTCTTTTTTAGACACAGGAGAAAAGGTCTCTTTATAATCAACACCATCTTTCTGAGTAAAACCTTTGGCAACAAGTCTAGCCTTGTATCTTTCGATATTACCATTAGAGTCGCGTTTGTTCTTAAAGACCCACTTACAGCCGACTCTTTTATAGCCTTTAGGCAAATCAACAAGGTCTCAGACTTTATTGTGATCCATTGATTTTAACTCTTCTTTCATGGCGTCAAACCATACAAGAGAATTAACACTTTCCATGGCTTGTGAAAACGAAACTGGATCTTCATCAATTCCTAAGTCAAATTCAGACTCTTGTAAATAAACCACATAATCATCAGAAATGGCTGATTTTCTTTCCCTTTGAGATCTCATTAATGCCATTTCATATGGTTCATCTACTGTAGGTTCATTAGTGGCAATTTCATCATGGAGTGTTTGGTCATTTATTTGTTGTTCTTGTATGTTGTCAAGCCGTTCGACAACTGTGGGAACAACAACATGATAATGAGGTATAGTTAAAGGTACTTGTACCCTAACCTCTTGAATTTCCACCTTTCGTGGTTCTATACTCCCGCTGATTTCACCATTTTCAATGAACTTAGCATTTTCAGTTTCAACAATTCTTGTACTATGGTTAGGACAATAAAATCTATACCCTTTGGATTTTTCTGGATAACCAATGAAGAAACCACTGGTTGTTCTTGAGTCCAGTTTCTTTTCATGAGGATTATAAATCCTTACTTCCGCCGGCAACCCCAAACATGCAGGTGCCTCAAACTGGGTTTCCTTCCTGTCCATAGTTCAAAATGAGTCTTTGGAATTGCCTTACTAGGAACCCTATTTAACAAATACATGGCGGTTTTCAAAGCATGCATCCCAGTGATAAGGGTACAGAAGAATTACTTAACATACTCCTAACCATATCCATTAATGTACGGTTACACATTTCTACAACGCCATTTTGTTGCGGTGTGTCTGGCATTGTGTATTGAGCACAAATGCCACGCCTTTCAAGGAACTTAGCAAACGGACCAGGGCATTGCCCACTTTCCTCATACCGTCCATAGTACTCACCACCTCTGTCAGATCTGACAATTTTCACCTTCCTATCTAGCTGTCTTTCAACCTCGTTGATAAACACCTCTAATGTGTCTACCGATTGAGATTTTTCTTGCAACAGATAGATATAACCATAACGTGAAAAATCATCAATAAAGGTGATAAAATACTTTTCTCTACCAAAAGACGGAACATCAAAAGGTCCACAGATATTAGTATGTATTACTTCAAGGAGCTGTGTGCTTCTTGTGGCTGCTTTCTTAATTGTGTGTTTTGTGTGTTTTCCTTTAATACAATCCACACAAATGCCAAGATCAGTAAAATCCAAATCATGAAGGATTTCATTCTTTACTAATCTCTGTATTCTTTCTTTGGATATATGACCCAAACGTTTATGCCACAGATAAGCTGAACTTTCATCCACTAAGCCACGTTTCGAACCAACATTATGATGCAAGGTCAATAGAGTCTCAGCAAATAAATTATCAAGCTTTAATTTGTATAAACCATCACAAAGCACGCCAGAACCAATAAAATGATTATGTTTAAATAAACTGAAACATCCATTTCCAAACTTAAAAGAATATCCAGCTATATCAAGTTTCGATAATGAAACTAAATTTCGAGAAACAGAAGGAACATAAAAAGTTTGAAAAAGATCTAAATGATGTCTAGTGTCCAAAATCAAACGATACGTCCCAACGGCTTCAACTGGAGCTTTGACTCTATTTCCCATGAAAATAAACTTTTCATTTGGATTTATGGTTTGGGTCGTAAGGAATCCCTGTATCGCATTCGAAACATGAGTGGTACAACCAGAATCAATCCACCAAGTATTATAAGGAACTTCTGCCAAGCATGATTCGAAACATACAAAAGTACTAGGCTTACCTTTCTTTTCGAACCATGCCTTACGTTTCAGGCAATCTTTCTGATAGTGTCCAGGTTTCTTGCAGAAATGACACTTATTATCCTTTTGTTCCTTCTTATGGATATGGGCAGATGACTCATTAATCTTTAGTGGTCCTTTATTGCCCTTTCCATTCTTCCTCCCTAGTTTTCTTTTAGCTCCTGGATGACCCATGAGATTGACAGAGTGGATTCCTTGCTTCTTAAGTCTTGCTTCCTCTTGAATGAGCATACTTTGCAGTTCAGTCACACTCCACTTATCCTTTATAGTGTTATAATTTATTTGGAATGGACCATACTCAGGAGGCAAGGAATTTATGATAAATTGCACAAGGAAACTTTCATCCACTTTCATTCCCATGGAACTTAATCTTGCTGCTATGTTTGCCATTTCAGTAACATGCTCATGCATGGTACGAGAATCATTGAACTTCATGGTGGTTAACGTACCCATCAATGTCCCAGCAACTGACTTATCAGCAGAATCAGACTGAGAACGAGTTTCCACTAACTTTATAAATTCCTTAGCACTATCAATTTCAGGAATGGTTGACTTAATGTTGTTTACTACTGTCATCCGCATGGACATTAAGCTTAGTCTATTTGATCTTTCCCAGGCTGCATGGAAAGATTTTTCTTCAACGCCGCTAGTAGCAGTAAGAGCAGCAGGCTTATCATGCAAGAGTGCTAAATCAAGATTAAGAACACCTAAGTGAAACTTGACCTGTTCACTCCATTCAGAAAAGTTAAGCCCATTGAACTTCATAATAGACGAAGCTTGCGAATGAAGAGAAACTGAAACAGATGCTGCAACATATATAAAATGCTCACGCATTAATGCTTTGAGTCGTAACTTAAATACATAATACAGATTCAGACAACAATTATATAACATTAAATGTACATCGAAGTTCTCCTTTGGGTGATACAACAATGTACAACCATAAAACATAATTGATGCTTAAATTTAATTTTCAATAATTGGTAATTTTATATACTCCGATCAGACACGCTCGCTATCTTTGGATATGCTAAACATATCTAATCAAGTATACTAATTTACCACAATTATGTTCATAATTATAAAACTAATTGATCAACCTTTGGGTGATCCTTAAATATTTTATAATTAACGAACTTCAAATTACTCATGACAAACAAATATATAACGTAATGACATCTCATTAATAGCATCACGTAAGCATGAGTAATTGAATTTTATTTAATTTGACGTCTACGTGAAACTTTCTAATTCGGTCACTTTGGTGACTAACAAATTATACATAATATAGACATCAAATTATCATAACAATAATTATCTCTTGGCAAGCAATACAAGGATGCGATTCTGCCAACTAACCAAATCTTGGCTTGCCAATTCTTGCACCAAATTAAATCAAATAATCACTTGAAAAGGAAAGTGCATCCTTTTATTTTATTCTTCCTACGGTTGAGGCTGGTTGTGTTCACCAAGCACATACCAAAATTGTCTTTTTTCCAAAGACAAATTATCTTTTACAATCAAACATTGTTTTCGGTGCTTGTCCCTTTTCTTTTAATCTCTTCATCCTGCACTTATGGTCGTGTCCCATTAAACCAGAGAAAACATGCCAAGTTTTTATTCAACCGAATCCCAATAAGCCCTATGGATGGATCTGAACATATTTTCTCTACTACAACACACCATGGAGCACTTCCACTATAAAGATCAACGTATTACAACTTTCTGCGCAATTTCCCTCGTTTTTTATTATTATTATTGCAGGTGTTCCAAGAACAAAACTCTATATCATGTGCTGCAATCATCAACGCATCCTCAAAATTTTAAAACCGCACCAACAAGCCGCGCGTCCCGATCTCGATGCCGGCAAACAAATTCAATCAATGGAAAATCACAAGTTCTAAAACCGGTGCTTTGATACCACATGTAAAACATGAAACGGAAATCGTACGCAAATCGAAACTCTAATATTTGCATAAACATCATAACCAAGATTTTTGAACGAGATGATTTTCACAATACCGTAATCGATGAGAGACATATCTCGATCGATGATAGTTCCTTGTGATAGAATCGATTATAGACGAGAGATCGATTGTAGAAATAGGTTTCTCTCTCTTGACCCATTTGGACTTCTGACGTTCTTGATGGAGAGAAAACTGTCGTCTTTTCTAAGGTTGAGAGAGGACCAAATCTAAAAGAGCCTTTTATAGTCACACCATACATCACGGTGTACAGTAGATAAAATACATCTCTCTATTGACCAATAGGAATTTAACACATAATAATTATTAAACCGAAATCACATATGGGCCGTTAATCACGTGGGCCATAAATAAAATCTAACACTAGAGCCACATGTAGAAAAGAAAGGTTGAGACTCTATAAAGATAACATGACAAGAAGTGAACATTCTGCCTAAGGTAGGAGAATAGCAACGATAACCCTTTGACACCGTGAGTAACCAAGAAAAACACATTTGAGTGCACGAGAATCTAGTTTTGATATACTTGGACAATCATCATGGACAAAATAAGTACATCCAAATACTTTAGGAGAAAGAAGAAATGAACTATGTTCAGGAAAGAGGCGTCCATGAGGCGTATTGCCCCCAAGAGAAGAAATGGGCATGCGATTAATGAGATAGCATGCTATAAGGACAGCATCCCCCAAAAACTTCTGTGGAACATGCATCTGCCTCTGTTGAGTAATGAGAATAACCATAGGCATGCGATTAATGAGTAGCGAGTATCCTCCTCTGGATTCATTGCGATAACTTTGTTATCGCAATGAGTCTAGAGGAGTATACTCGCTACTTGGAGTTTCAGACCTTATGGAGTGGAACTACATCTGCCTCTTTACGAAACTACAGCAGTCATCTGATTATTTCTCTACGTCAGCATGTGCAGCTCTTCCTTCCGCTGATTGGATTATTGATTCTAGTGCAAGTGCTCACATGACGGGTAATAGAGGTATTCTTACTACATATAAGTCCTTGTCTCCGTTACGCCATATTACTATTGCAAACGAGTCATCCGTGACAGTTTAGGGATACGGAGCTGTACGACCTTCCAACGAGATCTCCTTATCTTCTGTTTTATATACTCCTAGCATGCCTTTTAATTTGTTATTTGTTAGTCGTATCACACGGGATTTGAATTGCTTCGTTACTTTCTATCCTGATTATTGTGTTTTGCAAGATCTCTTGACGCGAAAGACTATTAGTAAGGGAAGCGTCAATGGTGTGATCTACCAGCTGGATGGTACTTCCATTCCAACTGCACTAGTGAAAGAGACTGATGTTTTAGACATTCACTATCGTCTAGGACATCCCTCTCTGTCTATGTTGCAGTCATTGTTTCCTCGTTTTCATTCGCTGTCTATAATAAATTGTGAGTCATGTCAGCTTGCAAATCATAGTCGTGTTTCTTTACCACTAAGTGTATCTCAACGAGCAACTACTCCATTTACCTTGGTCCATTCTGATGTGTGGAGACCTAGTTCTATTGTGTTAGCCTTTGGTTATCGTTACTATGTTCTTTTTGTCGATAATTTCACAAGAATGTCATTTGTTTACTTAATAAAAGAACGTTCTGAGTTATTTTCTGTGTTTCGTGAGTTTTATTCTTCTATCTACACTCAATTCCATAATAATATCCAAGCTTTACAATCTGATTGTGGAGGGGAATATATGTCAGATCATCTCCATCAATTTCTTCGTTCTCATGGTATTCACCATCATCTTTCATGTGCTCGCACACCTCAACATAATGGTGTTGCTAAGTGGAAGAATCGCCATCTTATGGATATTGCTCGTGCTCTGATACCATGTTTGAAGAAGATAAAAGAGGAGAATGATATGAGTGAATAGTCTAAGGCTGCGTATGGATGGTGGCTGGGGAAACTGTTTCTGTTCCAAAAGTGTTCCGGGAACACTTTTGGAACAGAAACGCGTATGGTTCAAAAATGTTCCGAAAGTGTTCCGCGGACCACTTTTGCGCCAGGGAACACTTTTGAAGGAACAAAAAAAACTTGCTTCTGGGATTTTGGAACACTTTTTGGAACACTTTTGAAACCACCATCCATCGTCGCCGACGCAGCTACCACTCGCCGTCTCGCTAAAAGCCGGCTGTCGGTCGCCGGTCGCCGCCGGTCGCCGCCGGTCGCCGACCGCCTCCGCCGCCGCAGGTTGCCGCCGGTCGCCGCCGCAGGTTGCCGTCGGTCGCCGGCCGGCCGCTGCCGCCGGTCACCGGCCGCTGCCTCCGCCGGTCGCCCGCCGCTGCCTCCGCCGGTCGCTGGCCGCTGCCGCCGGTCGCTGGCCGCTGCCGTCGGTCGCTGGCCGCTGCCGCCGGTCGCTCGCCGCCGCCGGTCACCCGCCGCCGCCTCCGCCGGCCGCCGCCGCCTCCGCCGGTCGCCGGCCGCCGCCGCCTCCGCCGGTCGCCGGCCGCCGCCTCCGCCGGTCGCCGGCCGCCGCCGCCTCCGCCGGTCGCCGGCCGCCGCCGCCTCCGCCGGTCGCCGTCCGCCGCCGCCTCCGCCGATCGCCGGCCGCCGCCTCCTCCGCCGGTCGCCGTCCGCCGCCGCTCCGCCGGTCGCCGTCCGCCGCCGCCTCCGCCGATCGCCGGCCGCCGCCGCCTCCGCCGGTCGCCGTCCGCCGCCGCCTCCGCCTGTCGCTGGTCGCCGGTGTTGCCGCCGGTCGACGCCTCCGCCGGTCGCCGGCCGCCGTAGCTGCCGACCGCCGTAGCTGCCGGTCGCCGGCCGCCGCAGGCCTCCGACGGGGCCACCGATCGCCGGCCGCCGCCGCCGGTATCCGCCGCCGGTCGCCAGGCGCCGCCGCCGGTCGCCAGGCGCCGCCGCCGGTCGCCAGGCACCGCCGCCGGTCGCCGGGCGCCGCCGCCGGCCGCCGCCGGTCGCCGGCCGCCGGTCTCCGGCCGCCGTCGCCGGTCGGCGACTGAAAAAAGTGTTTTTTTTTAATTTACCAAACGCTTTTTTTTTCCCAAAAATCGTAGTTTTGAACAGAAACACAAAAAAATGTTTCTGTTCAAAAAATGCTCCCAGGAATAGAAACGTTACCATACGCAGCCTAACCCTCTAGGTTAGCATGCTTCATATTTATAATAATAAAGATGGTACATAGTAATACTGTGGGCATTCCCACGCATGATAATAAATAATAAAATAACTCATAACACTTTGCTCGTTGCTCACTCCGGCGCTGGCTCTCTACTCGTTACCTCCCCTTTCACAGACGACTTTGCATTCCGTCTCCATAGATCCACTCTTTCCCCTGCGCTCATTCCGCCTTGCGCGTCGTCGACTTTCTCTCTCTCTCTCTCTCTCTCTCTCTCTCTCTCTCTCTCTCTCTCTCTCTCTCACATCATGAGACGCAAACACCCTCTTCCCTCTCTCCAATTGATCTCAGAGTTCTAGATTTGTTCTTGCTTCCCACCTTCTTTTTCACCGACACGCGTGTCCCGAGTGTGTCGCCTGCGTTGACCCCGTGTCGGAAGTCCGATACGCGTTGACCGCGTGTCAGACGGGTGTCGGAGCATATCAGACACGTGTCACGCCGACCTCCTTGGCGTGTCGGTGCTTCATAGCTAATAACCATCACCCAAACTCGCGTCGATGACCCTCTCTCTCTCTCTCTCTCTCTCTCTCTCTCTCTCTCTCTCTCTCTCTCTCTCTCTCTCTCTCTCTCTCTCTCTGACTATTGATGGAGGTCTTGCAAGTTCGAGTTGAGGCAAATTCAAGACTCCAGTAAAAGATAACAATTTATATGAGACCCAAAACCAATTTATGGTAGAATGAGACTAGACCTAAAAAGAAAATTTATCAAAAAAAAATTCTAAATCTATTGTAATTATGTCAATTCACTTTTAAAAAAATTATTTATTAATTGAGTCGTAAACCTTTTGCATTTGTGCTAATTCAGTCTATCCAGCTAATTTTTCTTGGAAGTCGCTAACATGGCATGGTCGACATAGACGTGGACAATTTTTAATGTTATATTTTTTTTTGAACTTATGTATTTTCTTTTTTCCTTTTCATTCGCTTTTTTTTTCCTTTCCTTCTACATCCTCGCCAAGTCCAGTGACCGGATAAAGGGGAGGGCCGGCTCACCCACCTAGCGAGGCACAACCTCATTGTCGTTGGGCAAGGTTGACCTTGCCTCATCCAGCAACGATGAGGCTCACCCTCGCTAGTGGGCGGCAGGGGTGAGATTCACCAAAGGGTGGCAAGGTCGATCTTGCTGGTTCTTGCCTCTGGCTGGTTGCCAGGTGCAGGTCTGGTTCGGCAGAGGAACCAATGGCGACGTCGGGGCACAGGGGCAACAACAGTGGCACAACGCGGCGTCGTGACTCGACGGAAGCTCCTCTACTATGACACACACACACTCTCTCTCTCTCTCTCTCTCTCTCTCTGTCTCTCTCTCTCTCTCTCTCTCTCTCTCTCTCTCAAGTGTGTTGTGAGTGTAACATTGCAACCTCTAGTTATGAGGCTTAAGCATGCTTAAATAGACTTTTTTTAAGGTTTTGCGCTCTTTTCGATTAGTTACGAAATACTCCCACAAGTTTGGGATGTTTGCAATTTGGTCCCTAGAAAAACAATTCTTTTTAAATTTAGTCCTCAAATGGTCGGCCAGCCCACCAGCCTCCTTTGTGGGCTTATCTGCTCTTTCTAGGCTTAATTAGGCCTTTTTTCTTGATTAATTAAGCTTTAATTGAAAGAGAAAAAATTTGAAAAAGATTAAAATACCATAAAAAAAAGTATTCACTTCTGCATCAGTAATTTCTGGCCAAACTTGGCTGGCACAAATGCAAAGGATGAACTCAATTGAAAAAAGAGAAGGGTTTATGACTGAATTTGCAATTGCAATGGTCAAATTTTTTTTTTTTGGTAATTCTCCCATACCTAAAATTGATGGATTTTTATGGGTCAAAGAAAAGTTTAAGGTCAAATTAAGACTGGAACTAAAGTTAGAATTTTTAAGGGTATTAGATTCTTGATTGAAAGAAAAATCTAGGTATCCGTTAAATTTACCTTCTCCATATTTTGGATTGTGGCATGATTGTTTTCATCCTTTTTTTTAAGCAGAAAGATAAGGACAAAATTCGAATCACTATGCTGTGTGTGTGTATGTGTGTGTGTGTTTTTTTTTTTTCCCATAATATGGTGATTAGCTCATCGTTTAATTCGATAATCTTGCCTTTCTTTCGCATCTTTGTCGCTGGGGGTGGTCGCTGTTTGTCTTTGAAGACCGAAACACGACGAGGTCCGACGGCGCGCCCTATAAATCCCCCCTCTTCAAGCTTCAGGACCACCTTCGTCTCTCCAGTCTCTTTGGGTGAATTCTTGTATATATTTCTCAGAGAGAGTGCGAAATGGACGCTCTCCATCTCGACGGAGAAGAAGAAGACGCCGCTCCGGCTATCAGAGCTCTCGGCTCTCTCTTCAAGCTCACTCAAGTCTTTCTCTGGTCTACCTATCTCCCTCCTCTCCTTCTCCCTTTGTGTGTGTGTGTGTGTCCGTCCGCGCGCGTTTCTTACCATGAGTTTGCTCTACTTCTTCCAGGGACTACGGCCCCTCGTCGACGCAAGAACTTCCGCCTTCCACCGGAGCCAGTGTAAGCTTCGTCTTGCTCTTTTGACCGATACTGCGTCTCCCGCTTCTCTGATTACTGCACCTAGTTGGAAGATTTTGATGGTTTTTTCTTGTTGGGTTCGATGCAGAATCCGCCTCACCGCGGCGATAACGTCGACTTGAACGTTGTCTCTACCTCCCCGGGCAAGTGTTTTTTTTTTCCTTTCCCTCGTTCCCCTTTTGTGCTAGCTTGCTATGTGGCCATGTCGTAGATATTCTTGCTTTTGCAATGATCACAAATTGCTCAAATTCTCTCGCCTTTTCTGCTGTTTTTTTTTTTTTCCCTCTAGATTATAGTTTTTTACCAGAGGACTTGGAACTCATCAGACAGATGAACGAGCTTGGTCTTCCACTTGCATTTCAGACCAGTAAGGAGGTAATTTCTTGTTCCAGTTTTGCGTTTGCTATTACTGAGGATTTTGGATAATCATGTTGCAGTGCCTCGTGGTCTTGGTATTCATTTGTCCAGATGTTGTGTCCATGTTAGTAGTTGCTTCGGTAATTAACTATGTGTGGCTTTGTTCTTCTACAAGTTTAGAGATGTGTCGTTGCTGGGGGTTGAAATAGGGTTTGCTCAACTATTCCAAAAATTGGAGTAGAAGAATAGTGGGCTACGACAGCATTTTGGAATATGGTAAACAACACTGTCTTGAAAATTTGGGAAAAAATGATAATTTACCATCAAATTGTAGGTTGAAGAGAATTCTTTATTGTCAAGTAACTAAATGATTCCAGGAAATATTTTTTACTGGAGTAGCCTTTCTTTAATTCTGGTGAACTCAATGTTGCCATATGTAATGAACAAGCCTGCTATACTGTTGTTGATATTTTATAAGAATATTTGTTGGGAATCCTGTCCTTAGAATTATGATAAGTTTTTCAGCAGAAAGGTTGGAGTAAATGCTGAGTAAGCAGTGTAACTAGACTTGGAACCATTTTAGAATTGCTCAAACTATAAATTCTGTTACCAGGGGTTAAGTAAACTATTTGATCTCTCTCTCTCAAGGTATTGTGAGACTTACCGTCTGCTCTTTCTAATACTTTGATCTGCTGGAAATATTTTTTTCAATTTTCAGAAGAAGAATGGAACTTCTAAAGTGAGAAAAAAGAGAACACATAAGAAGCGTGATTATGGAGAAGAAGAAATTGAGAATGAAGGAGCTCGATTTCTGAAAGTGAGTGAGCCAGTTGTTGTACCTCACACTGTTATTCATGATAATCCCAGTGGTTTTTTATGTTCCATGTCAGTGTCTGGCCAAAGTGAGATCTCTTGCTATGATAATGCAGTGGATGCTGGTAAATTTTGTTCTACATTTGATAAAGAACAAGATTCGGCTGAGATCAGCTATGCCAGCGAGGAAACAATTTGTACTGCCATATCAGATGTGGCAATTGATTGCCTGGATTGTCGCGCTGTTCTGACTGATAATGTGCCCAAGAATGACTTGGCAGTTAATCCTAACACGAAAGACTTTGATGCTGGAGGTGGACTTTGGTCACAAAGTCCTTCAACTGAAGCATTTGTTGACCGTGGCAGGGAAGAACTCGGTGGCAACGAAGTGGAGTCCAATTTGTTAGACCATGTTTCACCTGCAAACCATGTTGAAGCCGGTATGACACATTGCGACAGTTATGAGAAGCTTCGGTCATTGGAAGAGGTTGCCATTGGCCAAAGTACAGAGGTTCCTCAACAGGAGCCAAACAGCAATGGCAACTCATGTGGAGACTGGATTGTGTGCTGGGACTCTTTCTATCAGAGAAATTATTATTATAATAGTATAACGCAGGAGTCAACATGGTTTCCACCACCTCGGATGGAAGATATAGAGGCAGCATTAATTGAGAACCCAGAGTCCAATGCTAGGCTTGCTGAATTGACTGAGCAAGATGTCAGCCTTTCAGTTTCTAGTGTTTGTTTGGTACCAGAAGACACTTGCGTTTTTCAGCATTCTGTAGATTCACTCATGGATTGTGATAAATTACTTGGTCAACCATTTGGCGAAGGTGATTC
Organism: Rhodomyrtus psidioides; assembly: GCA_021437785.1. Classification (NCBI taxonomy): domain Eukaryota; kingdom Viridiplantae; phylum Streptophyta; class Magnoliopsida; order Myrtales; family Myrtaceae; genus Rhodomyrtus; species Rhodomyrtus psidioides. The sequence goes on along the minus strand of JAILYB010000032.1, from coordinate 522,037 downwards.
CGTCGTCTTGAAAGATTGCGAAGAAGATGCCACTTCGCGAAGACTAGGCGATTTCAGGTAGAATGGGGATTATTATTTTAAAGGTTATTGTTGACAACATACCCATCGAGAATAAGTTATTTTGAAGGCCTTGGTCTGCATATAGAAGAAATTGTCCACATGAGAGTGAAGACTTAGTCTCTTAGTTATTTTTAGTTGTGGTATGTTGTGGAGATTGTTTTCTTTTTAACCAGTTATTAGCTAAGCTGTTAATAAAGTGTTCCTGTTAGAAAGTCCAACCCAAAAGCTTAAGCTAATAGGTGGAGAGAGACCACATGAGTATAAAGAGTATTTAGAACCCGTTGTCAAGCAATGTGCGACATCCTTCAACACCCCCACTCACGTGCTAGCCGGATTACGAGCGGCACGTGAAATTTTGACTACGCACATTCACGTGGAATTTTTGAGGAATTTTTTTTACCACGCACATTCGCGAAAGGGATAAAATTGGCTCTGATACCATGTTAGAAAGTCCAACCCAAAAGCTTAAGCTAATAGGTGGAGAGAGACCACATGAGTATAAAGAGTATTTAGAACCCGTTGTCAAGCAATGTGGGACATCCTTCAACAGTTCCTAACAGTCTTCATACTTTTACCACAAACAGTTTGTCTAAGATAGTATTACAAATAAGTCAAATGTTTGAATCACATCATTTCCTCTTATTGTTAGTTAGAGTTAGTCTTCCCATCTTTCTTTTCCTGCTGCAAGTGTGTGTTTATTGTGGTTACATCCTCGTGCTGATTTTCACGTTTATTATGCTTTATATATATGGCTCCAACTTTTTCCTCAATCGGTCTTGCTTCTATTTTATTTATTTTCGGGTTCATCGACCGTCCGCCGATCCCAACAAGTTTGGGATAAAGGTGATGTTGATGTTGATGATGTTGATATATGGCTCCAACTGTTGGCCAAGAAATTCATTAATTTAGGATTTGATTCTTTTGTCACGAGGAGCATTTTCATACGCTAAGAGGGCCTTCATTGTAGTGCTGGCCAACCTTAACAGAATGGTGAATCCACATCGTTACGAAAATAAACAATATAGTGATGGGTTTGACGACATATTTTGAAACTTACCTTAGATAGTCAAGTACTGCATATATCTTTTTAGATTGTTTGACCAAAAGATAATAAAGGTGATGAAACAGCCCCCCAATATCTTCAGCGTATCTTTTAATGTTTCTCCTTGCTGGTAAGTTGCGTTTACGCATGTCTTGTGTAGTGGGGACGTAAGCACATCAATAATTAGACAGAACAACAATAGAGGGAACATTGTTATTCAAACCTTTCACCTCTGCTGAAATATTGTTATACTAAATCCTTTGTCGAACTCAAGTAAAGGGCAACCTTGTCTAGAATATGGCAGAATGGCCTAGTGATATTTTCATCCAATTTATTACCCATATTTTTAATGGAGGCTTATGTCTGTATGATACTTGATAAGATAACATCATATCTGTTATAGAGCCTTACAACTATATTGTGATTGATGGGCTTGCCTTGGTGACCCATTTTGCCTATCTCAAATGTAAAATTTTAATTGTTGAGACAAATTACTTGGTTACAACCTATTGATGATTGTTAATCTGTTTTAAAATCTCATATCTCTCTTCTTGCAGTTTTATGAATGGCCCAGCAGACATATCTCTTGAGGAGAATAATTTACTGGTGGAGGTTAGGGATTCTCTGGATAACTTGCATTCACTGTCTGGCTCTCATACAAGCAAATGGAAAACAGTTGCTCGAAATAGGAGGACACAAAGGAAGTCATTGCATGTCAATGAAGGTTTTTCGGCTATTCGCTTTTTGACATCCTCTTGATACTACTTAGTGCTATTTGTTTTAGAGAATGTGTGAATCTTTGGCAGGCCATAAGGTTAATGAGACAAAATTAGCATGTAGTCTTTAGAAATAAGAGGAGGCAGCCTGTGCAAAACTGGAAATTAATCCATGCCTGCAGCCTGGTGCTGATATTTCAATTTGTACATCCTCATTAATTATATGATTGAGATATCATTTGGAGGCTATGGTGTAATCTGTCTGAAAAGAGTTGATTTCTCACCTCTCTTTTTTTTGGGGTGGGTTGGGGGTGGGGGGAAATGAGCAGTTCCACTAATTTTGTAATCCACTATATTATTCAACCTGTATTGCATTTTGACTTTAGTATCATCTTGAATTTTGACGTGATAAGTTTCTTCACTACTTTCCCTATAGAATTGCTAGGCTAATATGGGCTGCTGTTGTTTAATTGATATCCTTTTGATGTTGCATCTTGCAGACCTGAGCTTTCCTCTGAGTGAAGAGTACTCCACTGTCATTGAAAAATATTGGTTTCAAAGGTATCTCCTCTTTTCAAGATTTGACGAAGGTATCAAAATGGATGAGGAAGGATGGTTTTCTGTTACTCCTCAGTCTATTGCTAGACATCATGCAGTTCGTTGTGGCGGTGGAATTGTAGTGGATGGTTTCACAGGAGTAGGTGGGAATGCAATCCAATTTGCACAAATGTAAGCACCCTTTTCTATTCTTTTTCGTGTGTTTCTGGTTGAAGTTTTACGTATTTGTTTGTATGAGTGAAATATAGCCTCGTTCTGGATTAGGTGGTTTATCTAGGAGATAGCAAATCTTTGAGCCAAAAGGAAATTCTCACCTGTAACACTGATCTCCAATTTTCCTGTTCAGCAAGGAAACCCACATGCCTTTTTGGAGAGCTTCCGAGACCTCATACAGTACGATAGACCTCTTTTGTTTATGCTTATCTTTCAGATTTCCTAAGAACTTGATAAGACCTCACCGACATTGTATTGGGTGAAATTTGTAGTTTTTTTTTTCAAGGTCATATGGTGAAATTTGTAGTTTACACCAGCACACTCATGTCACGTTCTTTTATTTCTTTAAGCTTTTAAAGCCATGTTTATTAGAGTTTCCTTCTTTTTGATAGATAATATGCATCTGAACATTAGAACTTAACCTTGGACTGACAAAAAGGGGAGGATATCCATAGCCTGATCCAGATTTAGATTTGCAGACATCGAACTTCCTGGTTTGTTTACAAAAGCAATAGCATAGATCTCTAGAAAACAGATTGAATATCAATTCCTGCAGGAAGAGATGTAATGGTAAAATCTTCGAGTTGATGTATTCCTTTGCAACTGTTCTCACAAAAGTTTGCCTCATGATGCCTATACTCGAACATGATTCCGGGAAAGCATCTGCAGTGACCTGTGATCAAGAAAAATAAAAAAAATAATGAGTTTTTCATTTGTCTCGTTTCGGTTCTTATCCTTGTTACAAATCGGATGTGAACCTTGATGCTGTTGTTATGGTCAAGTGGGCTAATATGTTCAACCTTCTGTATGCAAACATGAAAAATGCTTATGCTTCACTTTTGTTGTTATGGATTCAGGGGCAGACACGTAATAGCAGTCGACATCGATCCAAAGAAGATTGAATATGCACAACATAATGCTGTCGTATATGATGTTGATGGTGAAATAGATTTTGTAAAAGGAGATTTCTTCATTTTGGCGCGAAACTTGAAGGTATTGAGAAGTCTGTGGCCTCTCCATATGTATGGATGTGGCAAATTGTCCCGTCAATGTCATTTCCTATCTTATGAACATCAAACATATATCCCTGACGTGTCCTTGCTCGCATTATTGCCTAGGATACAAGACGTATGACAGTTATTGCTTCCAGTTCTTGAAGTCTTAACGTGATTTTTCTTCTTGAGATTGCAATCGCGATTTCATATATGTATATCCAGTGACAAGGAGCTTTCCTCCCCTTTTTTCTTATGTAGTCTGAAACCTCAATCTCCTCACTTAGTGGCCAAAACCAAACGGGATTTATTTCAACTTTGGTTATGCATCTTGTTTTTGTTATGTACATTTTGCTCACTCTCTCGATGTTAAGAATATATTGAGGACCCCGTATGAGCATTAAAAGATAGATGTAAATCCGAGGATTCTGGATGATGGTAAATGCTTTTCTCTCCTATTGCAGGCAGATACTGTCTTCTTGTCACCTCCTTGGGGTGGTCCTGGTTATACCAAAGTAAAAACATACGACATGAAGACCATGCTCAAGCCGCATGACGGGTGAGTGGCTAAATCATTCGAAGCAAAATGAACCTGTTATATTGTGAATATTATTGGCATCATTGTTATCTTTGACTTCGTTTTGCACCTTTGAGGCTGATTATGACTTTGTTGCTTTAATATGTACTCTGCAGATTTTTCCTATTTAACATTGCCAAGGAAATTGCTTCCAAAGTGGTCATTTTCCTCCCAAAAAATGTTGATGTGAACCAATTAGCTGAGCTTGCTCTTTCCGTTCAACCTCCATGGTCATTGGAGGTAATTCCTATTCTTGTATGCACTCTCATCTTTATGAATGGAAATGGTAGAAGAACACTAGAAGTGTCAATATTTGTGTACGGCGCTCACTTTAGTGCCAATTTTTTTTTAAAAACGGTTATTTGAGTGACAACTCCGGTGAACATTGCCGGAAATCTGATGTGGCGTCTACGTGGCTCGTCGGAGCATCCTAATCAGCAAAATAAAAAAACCAAAAATTTAAAAAAATCCAAGTCATATTAAAAAAATAAAATAAAAAAGAGTTAATTTTTTTTTTAAAAGTGAAAAGGCAGGGGAGGGCTGTGCCGCCCCGCTGCCGCTGTCCCACCGCTACCGGTAGCTAGCGAGGGCTCGACCTCGTAGATTTGGGCGAGGTCGAGCCCTGTCGGGGCTGGGCGACGCCGGCCGCGCTGCGGTTTGGCGAGGCCGACCTCGCCCAGCGGTGCGATGCCGAGAACTCCGGTGAGGACTTCGGCTTACAGGTCGCAGCTGAACTTCACGGTTTAATCTTCTCCCCCGGATTTCGGTTTCTGTTGTTCCAAAGCAGAAGTGATTTCTTCTGTGATTGGATGCGAGGGGTGCAAAATAGTCCCTTTTGAGTGTTCTTGTTGGTTGGTCAACGCCGTAGATCTTCTCCTTCCTTGCCCTTTTGGTGGGTGAAGAAGAGGGCATGTCGAGTGATTGCCAGAATCCTGCCAACGCCAGCCCGAAATCGACTCTGCTCCCCCTAATCGCTCTCATCTTCTACGAGGTCTCTGGGGGTCCATTCGGCGTTGAGGACTCGATGAAATCAGGGGGTGGCCCTAATTTTTTTGTCGGGGGTCGCCCGATCCCGACGACCCCCCTGGTCGAGACAAACCCGAAAAGGGCGATCTCCGACAACAACCCAATTGCCTGCTTGAGGGCTGACTTGGCGAAGCCCAATTCCTCCTCGATCATGCAGGTGTCAAGAATGAAGATGAAGACAGGGGAGGCATGGGAGTGTGGATCATTGGGGTTGTTAGGGTTCATGGAGGGGAGAGAGTACTGAATCGGTGTATTGGGCGTAGAGCTCGACGAGGAGGTTGGTGTCGGAGATGGCGGAGTAGTGGGGAGGAAAGTGGTTCCGCTGGTAGCAGAAGGGGCGGATCCAAAAAAAGAAGGAAGAAAAGGAAGGTCGCTGGTGTGCTTGGGTGGAGTCAGCGACGAGCTTGGCGGAGCGACGGAGGCGGGAGCTGATGGATGGGCTGCCGAGCAAAATAACAAAAGAAGGAAGAAGAGGAAGGTTGAAGACAAACAGTGCACGGGAGGGTTTTAATTTTTTTAAAAAAATTAACTATTTTAATGTTGAAAATCCACGTGTCATCCACGTGGGTTGATTTTTTTAAAACAATTGCTACGTAATATTAAAAAATTAATAAAAAAATGCCACGTATACGGTTTAGTCGGAATTGGCACTTAAGTGATCACTTTTTGCCAGAATTGGCACTTAAGTGAGCCGGCGAAAAAAATTGACACTAAAGTGAGTGTCGTACACAAATATTGGCACTTCTAGTGTTCTTTTGCCGACTAATCCATCATGAATTTTTGTGTTTGCATTGGCAATTGGAGTTTTTTTTTTTTTTTTTCCTCCGCCAATTGTTCTCAGTAAAATTTGAAGAGTTTCTTGAAGTGTCACATGTGCTGTCTCTACGCGGTTTATGGACTTGAAAGATATCCCCAAGCGAATCTTTTCCCTTTTTTCGTGTCCCATCCTCCTCTTGGAGATGATATTATTCCTCTCTCTAGCTTGACATCTTGGCTTTTGAGGGCATTGAGACCAACGTTTGTTACAATCCTTTTCTTTTGGTTATAATTTGTGGTTTCACACTTCAGACTGATTGGTGGGTTAGTTTTAAGGGGAATGAAACGTCGTTGATTTCATATTAAAGTCTCCTGAAATGCTTTTATGCTCTCTTTCTTCTGATATGTTCGCCCATCTCAGGTTGAGAAGAACTACTTGAATGGTAAGTTAAAGGCAGTGACTGCTTACTTCAGCAACACAGAGGTCTGCAGAACATAGCCGCGAAAATTAGTTTTGAGATGGTGGGTTAAAGTGCTACATGAAGATAAGTGTTTCTTCTTCAGAACATTAGCATGTACAGTTATCGAAAACCCTTTTCGAATGTCATGGATGTCTTATCTCAGCACTGTCGATTTGAAAAAATTATCGACCATGCTTCTGCTCAATCGTTGCTTTGTCCACTGTTGGAAGAATCTGTCATCTACAGTTGTTGCGAAACTTGTTAGGATTATGGATCATGGTGTTGTCCATATAAGTTCCAACATTTGAATATGGAAATGCTATAGTGAAGATTGCAATCTTGTAACACGTGGCAGCCATCTCTTTAAGCTTCTCTGCAGTCTCTTAGTTGTGTTGCTTGGCATACTCGTATACTGTAGCGTCCCGGGGTATACTGTAGCAGTGTAGCGTTCGAGGGCGTTATCTTCTTGCTAATTGTGCTCTGTTTTAATCAATTATTATATATGTACTCGACGCATGCGGAAGACTGTAAACATAAAGGTCGGCCATACAAAACACGCAAGTGCATGCATGGCTGTGCTCTGTTTTGACTTGACACATGCATGGCATTGCACTACATTGAGAATGGAGAATGGACGCTGAGTAAGTGAGATGCCATGGATGATAAATTCCTAGGATGCCTCGTGGGAGTTGGTGAGAGCGATTGAATACATCCGCTGTGTGTGTTCGGAGATGATCTCGATTGTGTGCGAGGGATGTATGTATGTATGCCTGCAGGCATGGTGATCCGTAGAAGTTTGAAGAGCGCCACGGAATGCCTGAGGATACGGTGATCCTAGAGATCCGGGGAGCGCACCGGAAGTGACCTATACGGACTAGTCAGCAAACCAGTAGTACCGTTATATGTGTGAAATTTTGATGCCGTTATATGTGTGAAATTTTATACAAAATCGGATCGCACGAGCAAAACTGACCAAGAAACCCTTCCTGAAGAGAAGGAAATTTGATTTCCTTATCTTCTTTTTGACCAAAAGTCAAAACAATCCAAATCTAGCTAGCGTTATTCCTTTTCTTGATATCCACGTCCAACCATCAATGAATCTTCCTTCTTTTGATTTGTCCTCTTTTATGTCAAAGTCTATATGTCTTTGGACTTCATGCGTGCAATCTGCAACTCGGAACAAATCCCCTTCTTAATCTCATCTTCATCGCAAAAGTAATTTAACAACTTCATTTTGACACGGGGCTTATTCGATAAGCTTAAACTCGAGACATATTTTAATAAGAAGCATGATGAGGTTGCCTGTAGTTGGTGAGATATTAACTTGAGTTTCGTGAGAAAAACAAAGATTCAAATTTCGAGGACGAAATCTTTTAAGGAGGGAAGATTTGTAGCAACTAGAATTTTGCTAGATTGGAAGCATAATAAGTTAATTTGAGACTTTAGTCGATGACGCGGAGAATTATTGATGAAAGAACGTGGGCGCGTTATAATTATTTTCGGTTCCATAGAGTTTAATTATGTGAAAAATTAGTACAATTAGCGAAATTGTACCTAATGCGCCGGGGACACGTGTAATTTTGCTTGGATGACAAATGTTTATGCAAGGTGCGCATGATGGACAAGTGGTGCACCTCCCTTGACATGTGGCACTCATACATAAAGCCTACCCCACTATTTAAGCCTCCATTTTCACTCTCTCCTCCCATTGTTGCGGGACATTGAGGCCATAATCCGTGAGGCCCAAGCCCAACTCCAACATTTTACAAAGCTGACTATTGTCCACTGTGGAAGATCAGCTAATAGGATTGCCAATTGGTTTCCAAGGCCGGTCACCAGAATACTCTTCTTGAGTTTTGGCTGTCTAGTCCCTCCCAAACCTTATGGGATCTTCTTTGTTGTGAATCTTGATGCCCCTATGTTGGGCTTGTCTTGTTTTGAACACGAGTGATAAATAAATTGAAGACCCACGTGTGTTTCTGACCAAAAAAAAAAAAAAACCTTTCACAAGAAGCTCCCTATCTCTCCTCTAGCTCTCTCTCTTGGTTCCCCTCCCGATTGCCCTCTCCCTGTTGCGCGGATCTCACTCCCTCGTTCTCTTGCTCTCGCCGTGCGTAAGGAGGAAGAAGGAAGAAGCTCGGGCTTGCGGCACGGCAGTTCGAGATCGTTTCACGTGTGGATTGACGCGAGAAAATATCTAGCCCATTTAATTCTCAGATTTGTTGGTTCGGCATGCATGTTGCCGATGTACTTGGCATGTGGTTTTTGCTAGTTTAATAGACATCCTTGAGCTTTGGGTTAATGGAATCCACGAATGGATCGTCGAAATTGAGTTAGCAAAATGAGATTGTTACGTAAGAGGAGGTTCGATTTTTGAGAATGAGGACCGTCGAGCGCTATGGATGTAATTGAAGTCTTTAAGGCTCCGTTTGTTTCGCGGAAAATATGATATTTTCAGAAAATATTTTCTAAGAAGTCATTTTTTTGGAAAATGACATTATTTTCCGATGTTTGGCTGAAATTTGAAAATGACCTGGAATATGTTTTCCGTCGTTTGGTGTGGAAAATTGAATTTGATTTTTTCTCATGAACTCTAATTTTTTTCTTTATTTCATTTTTTAATTTTTCTTAATATTTCAAATTCTTATTTATCTTTTTCCTTTTTCTCGTTTCTTTTTTATTTTTATTATTTTTCTTTTGATTTCAGCCAGTCGCCGATCATGGCAACTGCCGACGATCGGTTGTAAATGAGCTCGAGCCTTGGCCGGTCGTCGGCCAGCGCGATCGAGAATAAGCATAGCAAGAAAAGTATGGACAACATCAAGAGTAAGAAGATCTCATTTCATCAAAAGCATGTGAACTATTTAATACTACTCCATCGAATAGAAGAATTCAGGTTCCTCATGAGAATTTAATTTCGATCGGAGCTTGTGAAGAAGCTGTTAAGTTTAGGCATGATTTTTGGAGACCTGTTTCGAACGAACCTCCTTAAAGCATGTAGAGTTTAGAGAATTCTTCTTTCATCACATCGTTGGAGAGTCTATAGTGTTCAGCACTACTTTGACCCAATGCCTTAAGCGCCGATGCCATCTCTCCAAGTTGTGTCGAAAGTGTAGCATATTTCTCATCATTATCGGAACATTTATGCCTCTTGTGAGACCTCTTTTCTGAAGGCATAGTAGATGACGATGTTTTTGACCCCTTCATCAACTCATCGAAGTTATCGTCTAAATCAACATGTGAAGAGTCAACCTTTGTACAATCTAACAAATCAATATCTCCAAGTTGCTTAGCAAAGGATCCAGTGGCCATATCTTTTCCAACGACGAGAGCCATCTCATCATACATATCAATCATCTTGTTCAAGTACTTTTCATGAGAAGGATGGGCCTATCAATGCAAATTACAAATGAAAGTCAAACAAAATAAAAAAGGACAAGTCTCTAGTTACCATAATGGCCATAGCCATGACAAGTGATGAAAAAACTTACCATCACATATTGATCGAATTCATTTTTTCCAACAATGATTATCTTCATTTTGTCATCCCAATTGAATCCACTCTTGCCACGTACAGCTTGAATTGTCTTCCAATTATTTTTAATTGTCTTCAAATGATTCTCAACATGGTCGGGCTCACAATGAATGCCAAACCTCTCTTTTATTGTATCGATAACTCGAGTAATTGAAGAGGATTTGAATGTACTTGAAGGCTTGTTACCTTTGGTAGATTCATCGGCAAGAATTTCAAGTAGAACACGTTCCATAGGCTTAGACCACCTAAATTGCTTGCCCTTCTCAGCCATCACTATAATCAAGCAAGAAATTAAACAGTTGAATGAGAAATATATAATGAACAGGACTGAACAACATAAGAACAAGTCACAACTATACTTGAAACTGAGAAAATTGTTTCACAAACTTTTCTAGAGCGGCACATTAAGAACAAGTCTAACAACATTCATAAAGAAAAGAAGCACTCCTACAATGCCACTCCAACATTCATAAAGAAAAGAAGCATTCATAAAGTACAGAAATTGCAGCTGACTAATGCCACTCCAACATAAACAAAAAAGGCAGAAAATCAGCTCTACCATCGGGAAAAAGAAATAGAACTAGAAATGAGGATAACCAATAAAAAGTTGCCTTCACACTAGCTAAGGACATTTGTTAGGTGGTTTTGGATATAATGAAAACACGATCTTCAGATGCTCCTGAGAGGACGCAACTTTATGACAAGGATATGGGTTAGGTAAAGGAAAATTTAAAATACACAAGCCCAAAGAACTTAAGGGAAGATCCTCAGTGTGGCTTTTTATTGAAGACAATCCATCTAAATAGAGATGTAGCGGACCCACTCAGCAGGAAAACACTTGTTACTGTTATAATACAATTGAGAATCCCCGCACGCAAGGGAACTTTCAATTTTTGCTTAGCTTGACAGCAAAGCTAGCTGGATGAATCAACATGAAGGTGAATCCAAGAACACCAGTAGCCTACTCATATTTCATGGAGTATTAGCCAAACTGAATGTTCACCAAATTACTTTTTGAATTTTCTGTTGATGCAATATCTTACTATTAGAACTCATTTTTAGTGATTTTGTGTCCTTTAACTTTGAATGTCCATACACTTTAAACCAGCAAAAAGTAAGCATATATTGAACTTGATTCTTAAGTTACTGACTACAAAGTAACAGACCCAGAAGAAACGGGAAGAGGTACAAAATTATCTTCTTAATGGCTAAGCAAGATAGTTAGTCTAAGGCTTCTTCGAAACCTTAGTTTGAATAAATGTTTGAAAAGACACAGTCCAGTTGAGTCGATTCAGCAAACTGCTCACACTATGCTCAGTAAATCACAGCATAAATGGTTCCCATCTGCGAGAAGCTCAGGAAACTCTTGAACAAGAAATAATCTAAATCAAGAAACGTAGGAACACGAGTTCTATGAAGATATCATGGAAAATCATAATAGTTGGAATTAGGCAAGCTCCCAAGGAAGAACACACCACCCGGCCAAACTTTCTATAGGTTTCTTCAAGATGAAACTAAAATTCATTCTTAAATAGACCCGAAACAAAAAGGGGGGAAAAAAACCATCGGAACCCCCAATAAATCTAAGCACATCCACCAACCTAAAAGCCGAAGCCACCAAAGAAGCAATCAATAGCCAGGGGAAGCTCAAGAAACACGTAGATCAACGACAGTGCAAGCCAGAGTCGCAGACAACAGACCCGCAAACTCAAACCTAACACACCGCGAAACTGGAAAATCATCGCAGAGGCGGATCAAACAAAGGGGACGAGAGACAAACCTGATGCCGATGGTTGCTTCGATGGACGAAGAGAAGAGGGATCGGCCGATCGATCGAGATAGGGAGGCTACCGGAGAAGCTTCGACGATCGGGGGGTAGCGGTGGAGGAAAGCGGGAGGCGGCAAGGCGAGAGAGATTCACAGATTAGGGTTTCGCTGATTTGTGAACAGAGCGAGCGAGAAAGAAGAGAAGCACTGAGACTGAGAAGTGAGAGCGTAGGCGTTGAGAGGAGAGAGAGAAGCACCGCACGAGGAGGAGGAAAATGATCTCCGCTTTTTAAAAGAGGAGATCATTTTCCTTATTTTTAAGAGTAAATTTTCCGTTGACCAAAAGATATTTTCTTTGACTTTTTATTTTCTACCCTCCAAACGCTAGAAATTATGGAAAATATTTTTCGAAAAAATATTTTCCGTGAAACAAACGGAGCCTAAATGTCGGGTAGGTGAAATTGGTGAACGAATCGTTGAAGTTGAGCAGCGAGTAGTGGTGGCCGAGACATGCGAATCGGTTTGGGCATGTGGTGTGCTGAAGTAGTTTGCATGTCATATCTATGGGCTGGATTGATATCCTCGTGGTCGTGGGCAGGATTAATGAGTTTTGTGAACGGATCGTCGAATTGGACAGCGGATTCAGCTTGGCTGCGTGTGAAAGGTTCGGCTTTGGTGGTATTAGGGCTTGAATGGTCTCCTTTTGGTTTGGAATTGAGTAGTCCAATGGTTAGATCTTAGATCTAATGCAACGGGCATTGATCTTTGATTTGGCCAAAGAAAGAGAGGAGGCCGACAGTTTCAGAGGTGAATATGGCTGGTTTGAGAAAGCCTTAGCGATAATGGTTCATCCCATGTTATGCTTGTATGGATTGTACATCTGAATCTGTGGCATGTTTGCTAAGGACTAACGTATCTGACGGTTGATGTGTTAGACTTTTACTCGCGGAGCTTCGGCTCACCCTCTTCGATTAAACATTTTTCAGATTAGCTAACCTAAGATGATGGCAATGAAGAGTAGCGGACATTCTATGGTGGCGATGCCGTGGACGATGGTGGCATTCATTCGGGAGTAGAAACCTATTGTAGACATTCAATCATTGCCTTTTGTTAAGAGAAAGTTGTAACTAAATGTAAAATCAATCGTTTACGGTATCAGATGATCTTGTATTTATTATATAAACACAGGTAGTGAAACCTTGTAAAGGGCATAACTTGTAGGAGTGCGTGCCTATCTATGAATGCATTCGTATGATGGCATGTTTTCTATTTAGTCTTCTGCATGCGCCAATTATAATGTATATAATATCACATTGAGGCAGAGCGCGTTAATTAGATTGGTAGCGAGCTCTGAAAGCTACAGCTCGGTATTGAGGAAGGGAAGAGGACGTTACATATTCGAAACCGATATGATCGATAAAATGCAATGTCGAGTAGGGGTGTCAATGGGCCGGACCGGGCCGGGTCTCGGCCAGGCCCGAGCCGGCCCGAATTGAGCAGTACCATGCTCGGGCCGGCCCAAACCGGGCCGGGGTCGGGCCGGGCCGGGCCGGATTTGGGCCGAAAATATTTTTTTCTTTCCTTTTTTTAAAATTTTTTTCAATTAAAATTAATTAACAAACCATCAAATGAAAAAATATAAAAAGAAAATATAAAAATAAATTAAATTTAAAAGAAAAAAATAGATATTTACAAAAGTTTGGCGTCGGACCGGCCCGGCCCGGCCCGAAAAGCCCGAGTACTAGACCCGGCCCGAAAAGGCCCGAAAAGGCAGGGAAAATTCGGGCCGGGCCGGGCCGGCCCGTCCGGCGCGGGCCAAATTGACAGCCCTAATGTCGAGTGCAAAGAACACTCCCCGGGATTCAGTGTTATCGTTGTCAGGACAATGCGAGAAACGTGTGGGGTTCGCGTTCAAGTGAGGTTTGGTGCTTTCTTTTTCTTCCCGTCCTGCCGAATGACATGTCTGGGCAATGCTCAACAGGATTAGCTTGATGAGCCGCGAACTCGGTAGAAGCAAATAGGATTCGGGCAAATTATTCGCCGCATGACTAGGAGCCACAGAATTCGAGCAAATTCTTTGCTTCCTAACTAGGAGCGCTGCGACACGATCTTCACTAGGAGCGCTGCGAGATGCCCTTTGCACAGGGGCGAACATATGTCTGATTTCACCCGATGATCAGCGGCACGCCCAACACGGCTGTGAAATCCTAAACCGTCGGTCCTCAATCTTTTTAGTTTGTCAGTTCAGTTCTAAACCATTTCACATTTTGTCAATTCGGTCATTTTGGCAGGAAATTGCTAACGTGGACGTTGGCCTTCTAATGTGGCACCGCCAGCGCTGACGTGACAATTTCAAATAATATTATAATAATTTTTTTCCTTTTCTATTTACCTCCACCCGGCCTACCCCGCCATGGGCCGCCGGGAGCGTCCTTCGCCCGAGGTCAGTGAGGGCTGCTCTCACCTGATCCGACGAGGGCAGGTCCTCGCCCAATGCCGGCGGAGGTCTCCATTGGGTGATGGCCGAAGGCAAAAAAGGAAGGGAAAAAAAATTATAATATAATTTAAAATTGTTCACAGTGTCTACAGTGACATGTAGGACAGTTGGCGTCCACGTTAGTAATTTTCGGTTAATAAAACTGGATTGATAAAAGATAATAAGGTTTATGATTGAATCAGCAAACTCGAAAAGTTTAGAAATGAATCGGCAAAATATAAAAGGTTTAGAACTTTTTTTTTATAATATTTCCTTGAAAACACGCTTGTGGGTTATCCGTTTTGTCTTGTTGGATAGACATAGACAGCAAAGATATGATTGAGACTTGAGAGTTGACGAGGAGAGATTTTGTTAGTTGGGTGATCGCTACTGAACAACCTAATCCGTGGTTTAGAAATCGGAGGGACCAATGCTTTGATTGCGGTGGACGATCCTCCAATGAGTCCGTCGTCGATCTGTTTCAGCTAACTGATAAACGAGAAGAGAACAAACCTGCGAGCGACGTATCCTCTTTAATCTTTAGTTTCTTAATCTCCGGATCATATCATATTACATCAAACGTCATGTATTTTGAGGGAAGAATTAAGGTGAACGAGAGATTCATGATACGGACTGAAGTTTCGGATTGGTATAATGCCTCCATCGATCAACAACCGAAACGGAATAGACATGATCCTAGAATGAATTTATTGTTGAACTTGCATTGATTACGAGTTTTGGATCTTAAGAAAATTCAAGAACGTTACGACCACAATGTCGACACACTAACACAAATTGCCAGTCTATGTGATTAATTGGAATTCGAACCTATCCGAACTGCTCTTTAAAAAAAAAAAAAAAATACAAGTGGTAGGGTGGAAAGGGACGGTCAACTTCAGCTTTATGCGATATCAAGGAAGTTCACGCTCCTGAAGACATTGAGGGAACAAATATAATCATCTATTTAGCTTCTTTTAGCTAACTATTTAGTATATAATCTGGTGACGCGGTTTCAAGAAAATCGAGTATTCTTTCTGAAATCGACCCAACAAGAGATACAAGATTCGGATATGGTATAATGCCTTCATCAATCACCAACCCTAGCTAATCGGAATAGACATATGATTCTGAAATGATTCTCTAGTTGAACATGCATTGATTATGGGGTTTTCATCTTAATATAATTGAAGAGCCTAACACCCCAATGTTGACACACTAACCTAAATTGTCAGTCTATGTGACTAATTGGAAGCCTAATTCTATCCGAACTCCTCGCTCCCTTTTTATTTTTAAATATATATCGGTGGTAGGGTGAAAGGGGGGCGATCGACTTCGACCACGTCTTTATGAAATATCGTAAGAGTTTCATACTCGTGAAAAATATATCGAAAAGGGAACAAATGAAACTATTCAGTTAACTCTTCTTCAGCCCTATTTAGTATATAACCTGGTTATGCGGTTTCAACATTTCAAGAGTTTGAGTAGTATTCTGAAATCGAAATGTTAGGCTGCATATACTTCTTCACCTTTATCCTTCGGTAATGTGTTTCGCCTCACCGATTCTCTAGAATTCATGTCTATTTAATAAATTATTTGAAAAAACCAATTAATAAACTCAAACACCCAAAGAGAGAGATCACCCTCTCACATCTTGACTTTCCCTAATCAAGATTAGCACAAACCCTTTTATATTTAAACAAGTATGCGTGGTCGAAAATACAATTCGAGTTTGGCAGAATAATTTTTTCTAAATCCATTTCAATATTTTTAAGCACTATTCTTTTGCTGAAAGGAAAAATTGTCCCACACCTGCATTTACAGGAGAGAAAAAAATGAAAAATAAGAAAGTTCACGTGCTGGGGTAAGAAAGTCAATGACATAGTTAAAGCCCTTCTGCTTTCACCTGTGACTCAGGTACTGAACCTGCCAGATTGTCAATAGCTCTCGCTTTGGGCCGGCATTAACTGTAGGCTTATAGCCCCATTTATCATTTGCCATGAACTATGGTTATAGACTTGCATCATATATTCACACACATTATTTATGTGTCTATATATATATATATATATATATATATATATATATATATACACACATACGTGCATACAAATATATTTAAAGTTTAGTGACCATGGTAGATAGATAATAATAATGTAAGTCCAGATACTATCCGACCGGCAACCTAACTAATGGAAGCCCGCCAGAATAAAAAAACCACTGACAATGTCAACAAAATAAGTATTCTTAAGTGGTTAAAACTTGATGGGATTGTCTGGTTTGAAATAGAACGAGTTTAAGACAACCAATGCAAAACAAAATAATTTTTTTGTAAGATTGTTCATAAAATATTTTGTAACGTTCTGAGAACCACGATGTGAAATTCACGAGCCTTAGTGATAATTTCCAAGCCTCACGTACATATCATGCCCGTGCACTAGAGTCAGGGTAAATCAAACTTCACATTTGGTTCGATCCAAGCTTATTTACGCAACTTTCGAACCATTCGAGACAACTAGCTTTCGAATATGCACTTTGTATAATAAAGAGACTAGTGGGGATCATCCTCTAAATAAAGTTAAAATGCGTGTTTGTTTTGTGAAAAATAAATGATTTATAAAATATTTTCATTAAAATGATCATTTATATTGCTTGACTTAATTAGTCAATGAAAAATATTTTCATGATCAATAACAATTTATGTCCAAAATTTTTAGAGAGATATTAAAAATATTTTTTGTTCATTTATTTTTTTAAGCGATAAAAATGATTGATTTAAATAGCATATTTTTGCATATCCGATGTGGCATACATACATCAATGAAATTGTTTTTTTTTTTATAAACCAAGTACTTAATTGGAGGAAAAGAAAAACAATGTTAGGTTGACCAGGAAATAGTCCAGGCTGTGTATCTGACACCTGCTACACCGTAAATTACTCCATCATATCGGCCTTCTCCCATTTCGTTCGTATTAGGATATTTGCTTCTCTCTTCTCTTCTACTTTTACTGATTTCATAGCCCATTTGCACTTCCATTATTGCCGAATTTATAGTCCCATAGTCCTAAGCTCTAATTTCCTTTATAAAAAAAAACCCAGTTTTAACTATAATGATAATTCTATCCCGAATTTTTTTTTTATCTGAAAAACAATTCAACTTTCACTTCAGTTCCAAATATGTCCACATGTCCGACAATCGCCACGATTTTATTCAGATTTGTCAACATGAGGGCAGGATTGAGCTTGAACCTAAAGTTATCGATTTCTTTTAGGCAGCGTTTGGTCGTCAGGATATAAGTTAGGGTAGATTGGTAGCTGTCCAGAATAGGATAAATGCGGACATAGCCGGGATAAAACTATCATGGGGGAGAGAATGTGATAGATCAGGATAGAAATTTTTAAGAGAGTAGACACGAGAAAAATCATATTTTTCTCACAACCACCGCCTCTCTTCCACGTTGGGCCGCCTTCGTCGTGCCAGGCTGCATCTCCCCCACATTGGCCCGCCTCTCCGGTGGCGGTGACCTTCAAGTGTGATCGCCTCTCCGACGACACCAGACTAGGGTGTCGCGACCCGTCCGAAATCAACGGACGCGGCTAATGGATTACCGATCGCGGGCTTTGAATCGGCGCGGGCCCTCCCAGGCCCATACCAAATCGCGGCGGGAGTATTTTTCAAAGGATTCGACGATAAGAGTCGATCGCTTTCGACCTTAGTATGGTCGTGGTGGCATGTGCAACTTGTGCATGTATTTGGAGTCCCACCGGTCTTTCTTGGAGGGTAGACCGGAAACCTTACTGACCGATTGGGAGAGATCGATCAGTTCTACGGAACCAGAGATTTTGGGTTCGGGGACTTGGTTACGTCGGTGTCATTACCAACGCCCTTTCGGTACCTAACGTGAGTGATTTTCCTAGCTAAGAATTCATGCAGGCGCAATTTTAGGTGAGGTAGGCTTGATTCAGGGTTTCATGCAGATTGGAAGACTGGTCCTACCAAATCACAGTCAATATAATGAAAGCGCAAGTCAAGTACGTAAATAAATCATGTCAACGCATATCAATTTCAATCATTGGCCTCCTAGTATAGCCATAAGGGCTTAGGGAAGATGTGATTTAGGGCTAGGGGTGAAATGGGAAGATTCTGGGACAATTAGCCCGAAGGGCAAAATTGTCATTTTTGGAAGGTTTGGATACCGAATTACCCAAAATATTCCATGGCCAGTTGATTGTGGCCATTTCCCATTTTTGGGAATTTTTTGGAATTTCTTGATTTTTCTTCAATTTTTGGAAGACAATTCGCCCAAAGGGCGAAATCGTCATTTTCAAGAAGGTTCGGGGTTCAAAACACCCGGGATGAGCCTTGGCCAGTTGTTTGTGGCCATTTCCTATTTTTTGGGATTTTCCTGGATTTTTTAGAATTTTTTTGGAAGACGGTTTGCCGGAAGGGCAAAACCGTCGTTTCTGAAGAGATCGGGGGTCGAAAGACCCGAAACGGGTCGTGACCAGTTGAATGTGGCCATTTCCTATTTTCTGGAATTTTTTTAGAATTTTTTAGAATTTTTCGAATTTTTTGAATATTTCATGATTTTTTTATTTTTTATTGATTTTTTGAATTTTTTATTATTTTTTATTATTTTCTGAATTTTTTTAATATTTAAAAATATTTTCCGGGCCGGGTCAGACCCGGCCCACACCTCTCGGGCGCCCGGCCCGACCCTAGGGGTCGAAACCGGCCTAAAACGACGCCGTTTTATATTTTTAAACATTTTTCCATTTTTTAACAATTTTTTTGATTTTTTATCTATTTTATTTAATTATCCGAAAATTCCCCGGATCGGACGGTCCACGTCGTGCCACGTGGCTTCATCTCGTGCGTCCGATCTTCCACTAGATCGAGCGACCCACAGAGAGCCACGTGGCTCAATAATAGCCGTCGGATCAAAAATCAATTATTTTCTTTTTTAGAAAAACCTTCGGATCAAACGCTCCACGTTGTGCCACGTGGCTACTCCTGGTGCGTCCGATCTTGGACAAGATCGGACGATCCACAGAAAGCCACTTGGCACATTCTCGGCCGTCGGATTGATTTGAATTAATTATCCGAAAATCATTTATTCTATTTTGCAAAATTCCAAGATCGCGACACGTGTCGCGATCGTGGCCGTCCGTTTGTTTTATTTGAAAATAACCGGACCGGACCCCACCCGGCTGACGTGGCTGCCTACGTGGCACGCCACGTCGGCCGTTGACCGTTGACCGGCCGGAGGGTCGCCGGAGAAGACGATGAACAGTGAAAATTCCGGCGGGAATAGTAAAAATTCCGGCGAGGTCGCCGGAAAATGCCCAAAATTGACCAAAACTCAGAATTTTTTGGGGATTTTCGCACCACTAGACTCCCTAACATTTCAACATTAGCATACAACAAAAAGGAGGGCCACGACCACGTCGGAAATGGCCGAACCGGACCTCCCCGGAACCGGCGCCGGCGAGAGAAAATTTGCAGAAATTTTTTCTATCAAAGCTCGATTCTAAACCATCAAAGAGCATCCAAGAGGGGTCTAGAACCTTACCTGAGCTCGTTTCGAGCTTGTCGACCGCCGGAAGTTTCCCGTTGAGCTCTCGGTCCGCGAGGTGGACGGCGAAGCTCCGAACGTGGTTTCCGCGGCGGTTTAATGCAAAATGAATAGCAAGGCGAGCTTAGGAGTAGTTCTAGTGGAGACTCAAGGCAATATTCGTGCTAAATGAAGCTCGGGAAGACACGGCCGAGACAAAACCGAGTCGAGACATCCATCGGCATTTCATCGAACACATGGCGTGCGTAAAGAAAAAGGGAGATCCGGCGAGATACCGACCTGATTCGCGACCGTCGACGGCGACCGAAGCTCCCCTCAGGCTCCAAGAGGTGCCGGCAAGCTTGTCTTGCTCCGGTTTTGCTCGAAAATCCTCCCAAAAAATCTCTCTCTCTCTCTCTCTCGGCCAAGCCCCTTAAACCGAGAATCTCGCCGATTTTATGGCCGACCGGCAATTTTTTTATGCCCACGAGCCTCTGCCGGCGAGCAGGGAGCTCTGTCAATGTCCCCCACGCCCGTTTGCCTTTTGTTTCTCCCCAAAACGCGTCGCCCATGCCGCCCCTGTTTTTTTTCTCCCACGGCTTGCTGCACATTCTGTGCAAGCCTTGCAGACCCGGGTCGGGCCGGGTCGGGTCGGACCCGACCGGCCCGGTTCGGCCAAATCGCCCAAATCGCCAAATTGACCCCCTAAATGACGTCTTTTCATGAAATTGATGGCAAAATCGGATTCCTTGACATGTTTTCCATCAAATATGGGTATTTTCGTGAATCAATTTATTGAAATTCTGTGAAAACCCCAAATTGTCCCTAGGATCCGAAATTCAATTTCGCCAAATCGAAGGCCTAAACGATCGAATTAGCCAAAATTGAGCCCACCAATGGATTCATCATGATGAAAACTGTTGGGTAGAGGTGTTTAATTTTAATGGGTGTGCCCGTGTGAAATTTAATTTCAAAAATTGTGAAACCGGGGACTAAATTGAAAGATTTTTATGCAATTAAGCCCTTTTGGTTAAAATTGATCAAATTGGAAGGCAAATTGACCCAATTGCATTTCAATACTTTAGATTCCAATGTCATAGCTTATAAAAACCGAGAATTGAAAATTAAAAGACTCGAAAAGGATTTTTTAGGCCCGGTTCGGGATTAGGTTTGTGAAGGAACACAATGAACCAAGCCGAATTTCCCTACTAAAAAGTGAAAATATTAAAGAGAGAATTAAAATGAAATTTCTGAATATTTTTTGTAATTTTCTCACCACGGATGGTATTTTTCTGATTTTTTGGGTATTTTTATAATTAAATAAATTCCAAAAAATATTAAAAAATTCAAAAAATATTTTTTGTTCAAAATTGGTTTATAAGGCTAGGCTAAGGCTCCCAAAGTTGATTTTTCAATTTTTTGACCTTTTTTGCTATTTTTAATTAATTTTAGAAATAAAAACTAAAATAAAAGATGGTCAAAAATCAGGTGTCAACAGCTGCCCCTCTTTGAGAGTGAGCTCGTCAGAGGTTGCTTTCAAAGACAAAATGACACCTGGATCTTAGCCGACTCGACTGGGGAAAAGAAATGCTATGACATCGGACCCTTAAGTCTTTTGATGAATGCTCAAATTAATCACCGGTTTACTCTTGCAATTTGAACATGGGCCGGAGTGAGAGAGGCTTACCTGAAGCTCACCTGTCAGATGCTGCCGGTTGCGACGACTTTCAAGAAGATACCTAGGGTTTGTCAGGACACCCTAGGAAAATTAAGCTCTGACCTGTATGGTAGGTCATACCATTAGTTGACCCTTATGACGGTTTCTACCATTGGTTGACCCTTATGGCGGTTTCTACCATTGAATTTAGTTTTGACCCTTATGGCGGTATCTACCTTCAGTTGACCCTTCAGGCGGTATCTACCTTCAGTTGACCCTTCAGGCGGTATCTACCTTCATTTTCAGTTGACCCTTCAGGCGGTATCTACCTTCAGTTGACCCTTCAGGCGGTATCTACCTTCAGTTTAGACTCCAGACTGATAGGAATCTAAGGATGACGCGTCCGTTTTGTAGGGTTTGTCGGAGACTCGATCGTTCTGTAGATCGGTCTTGGAAAAGGTTTGCCTACTAAAAGGCTCCGCCTATGATTGAAATATCCCTTCTTGTCGGGACTAGTCGAAGACTCGATCGTTCTGTAGATCGGTCTTGGAAAAGGTTTGCCTACTAAAAGGCTTTGCCTAAAGATTGACATATCCCTTCTTGTCGGGACTAGTCGAAGACTCGATCGTTCCGTAGATCGGTCTTGGAAAAGATTTGCCTACTAAAAGGCTTTGCCTAAAGATTGACATATCCCTTCTTGTCGGGACTAGTCGAGGACTCGATCGTTCTGTAGATCGGTCTTGGGAAAGGGTTTGCCTATTAAAAGGCTGCACCTAAGGAATGACATATCCCGTCTTGTAGGGATTTTGGGTGGAATAAATGTCTCTTCCGCGGCTACCGGCTGCAATCCGTTCCGAAGGGTGAGAGCTTCGAGGCACGGCTATCCGGCGCGTACTTCGCGAAAAAGGCGATCACCGTATCTCTAGGCGGCAAGTCGCGAGCGTTATGGGCTCCGATCTCGAACTGTGCTTTGAGACACCTCTGTCGTATATCCCTGTCTGGTGGGATTTGGGGTGGAACAAATGTCTCTTCCGCGGCTACCGGCTGCAATCCGTTCCGAAGGGTGAGAGCTTCGAGGCATGGCTATCCGGCGCGTACTTCGCGAAAAAGGCGGTCACCGTATCTCTAGGCGGCAAGTCGCGAGCGTTATGGGCTCCGATCTCGAACTGTGCTTTGAGACACCTCTGTCGTATATCCCTGTCTGGTGGGATTTAGGGTGGAATAAATGTCTCTTCCGCGGCTACCGGCTGCAATTCGTTCCGAATGGTGAGAGCTTCGAGGCATGGCTATCCGGCGCGTACTTCGCGAAAAAGGCGGTCACCGTATCTCTAGGCGGCAAGTCGCGAGCGTTATGGGCTCCGATCTCGAACTGTGCTTTGAGACACCTCTGTCGTATATCCCTGTCTGGTGGGATTTAGGGTGGAATAAATGTCTCTTCCGCGGCTACCGGCTGCAATCCGTTCCGAAGGGTGAGAGCTTCGAGGCATGGCTATCCGGCGCGTACTTCGCGAAAAAGGTGGTCACCGTATCTCTAGGCGGCAAGTCGCGAGCGTTATGGGCTCCGATCTCGAACTGTGCTTTGAGACACCTCTGTCGTATATCCCTGTCTGGTGGGATTTAGGGTGGAATATATGTCTCTTCCGCGGCTACCGGCTGCAATCCGTTCCGAAGGGTGAGAGCTTCGAGGCATGGCTATCCGGCGCGGGGCTTCGCGAAAAAGGCGGTCACCGTATCT
Organism: Rhodomyrtus psidioides; assembly: GCA_021437785.1. Lineage (NCBI taxonomy): Eukaryota > Viridiplantae > Streptophyta > Magnoliopsida > Myrtales > Myrtaceae > Rhodomyrtus > Rhodomyrtus psidioides. The sequence continues at coordinate 498,913 of JAILYB010000032.1, read as the reverse complement.
CTAGGCGGCAAGTCGCGAGCGTTATGGGCTCCGATCTCGAACTGTGCTTTGAGACACCTCTGTCGTATATCCCCGTCTGGTGGGGATTTTGGGTGGAAGAAATCTTCTGAAGCTGAAAATTGGCGATCCGGTCCGGAAGATGACAGATCCGCGGCTACCAACCTGTGAACACTTACAGAGAGATTTATCTATGTCATCGCGCTTTTGGGGGGATCCCATGACGCTGACTAGCGGGGTCAGAGGGGATTTTTGTATTTTTTGAAAGGGTTTTCCATGACAAGGGTTCTCCAAGTCAGAGGGGATTTTTGAATTTTTGAAAAGGGGTCTCAAGATGAGGGTTCTCCACGTCCGTTGAGATGTTTGATATCTTTGAAAAGGGGTCCTAGGACGAGGGTTCTCCACGTCAAACTAGGACTGTTTGATTTTTTTGTTTTAAAAGGGGTCCTAGGACGAGGGTTCTCCACGTCAAGCTAGGACTGCTTGATTTTTTTGAAAAAGGATCCCGAGACGAGGGTTCTCCACGTCTACTGGGATTGTTTGACTTTTTTGAAAAAGGGGTCCTAGGACGAGGGTTCTCCACGTCATGTTAGGACTGCTTGATTTTTAAAAAAGGGTCCCGAGACGAGGGTTCTCCACGTCTACTGGGATTGTTTGATTTTTTTTTTAAAAAGGGGTCCTAGGACGAGGGTTCTCCACGTCATGCTAGGACTGTTTGATATTTTTGAAAAGGGGTCCTAGGACGAGGGGTTCTCCACGTCAAGCTAGGACTGTTTGATTTTTTGAAAAAGGAGTCCAGAGACGAGGGTTCTCCACGTCATGCTAGGACTGCTTGATTTTTTTGTTTTAAAAGGGGTCCTAGGACGAGGGTTCTCCACGTCATGCTAGGACTGCTTGATTTTTGAAAAAGGGTCCCGAGACGAGGGTTCTCCACGTCTACTGGGATTGTTTGATTTTTTTTTTTGAAAAAGGGGTCCTAGGACGAGGGTTCTCCACGTCATGCTAGGACTGTCTGATATTTTTGAAAAGGGGTCCTAGGACGAGGGTTCTCCACGTCATGCTAGGACTGTCTGATATTTTTGAAAAGGGGTCCTAGGACGAGGGTTCTCCACGTCAAGCTAGGACTGTTTGATTTTTTTGAAAAAGGATCCCGAGACGAGGGTTCTCCACGTCTACTGGGATTGTTTGACTTTTTTGAAAGAGGGGTCCTAGGACGAGGGTTCTCCACGTCATGCTAGGACTGCTTGATTTTTGAAAAAGGGTCCCGAGACGAGGGTTCTCCACGTCATGCTAGGACTGTTTGATATTTTTGAAAAAAAAGGTCCTGAGACGAGGGTTCTCCACGTCATGCTAGGACCATCATTTTTTGAAAGAAGGTTCTATCCTCACCCCTTCTTTTGAAAGATCCCGAAATTTGTCGGGAATTTAGTTTTGAAGCAGTGAAAGATTTTATTTTTGACAAAGTTTCACTTGGGTCTGTTGAGGCGACATTCTGGGAGCTGGGTTCTCCAGGTATCCTGCAGAAGTTCGAGCCTGAAAAATTTTTCTTCACCAAGAAAACGTTAGTAATCTTTGGAAGACAACGGTTGTCCAATCGACAAAATTTTATGACTTGAGTTTTAGTCATGAAATGTGCATTTTGATGTTGGAGGTTATCCAAAACATTCTTGCAACATACAGATGTGATCACAAATTCCTTGCGGGGCAAATCTGGATCAATAGTTTGAAAATTCCAAGAAGAGTTTGTTCAAAACATCAATTGGAATATTTCTCAACAATGAGGTCTTCTCACCTGTTTTGAGGTAATGATTTTTATAGGGGATGCACTCAATTCCCTACTGACCTGTGCCTAGGTTTTAGGCTCATTCGCAGCGCATACATTTTGATCGATCGGGAGGTCTTCCACGGGACCGTAATGTTGGGCTTGGTATTGGTTTTCAAGGGGGACCCGCTTTGGAGTCGAGGCCATCGAATGATAGTCTTCACCATCTGCTCCGGGTTTACAAGTCAAGAACCCTGCAAAATGAGAAAGAAATAGTCTTGCTCGTACCTCTTCGAGCTAAGCTATATGTTAACCCAAGCGTCTTAGTTAGAGAAGACTGTTTCAGGGTTGTAATGTTGGTAGGATTGGGGACCGAAAAAGGCTTATTTTTGGCCCAGAATTTGTGAAGGGATTGACATTGGTGATCATTGCAAATTTGTCACCTGTCCTTTCCATTCTGCATCTTCAATTTTTTTTAGGTGTGCAACCGCTTTTGAGGTGTGCACAAATTCTTGCGAAAGCGCCTCTGGCTGCATTAAGAGACTAACAACTCTATCTGCGTCTCTACTCCGCGCTTGACATCATTTGGAGGAGCGACCTTTTGATCTGACTCCTTTAGGGGTCTTTCTTTCTTCCCAACTAGGCTTCATTGGGGATCAAGCAAACAGCTTGTACGAGCATCGACCTTGCTTTTACCAGGCACTTTGCTTTTTCTTGATGCTGGGGATTTTTATCTTTTATCATCATTTTTTGAAACCCCGTTTTTCTCATCTTCGAGAGATCATGTTAGACATGTGACCAAAGGTCTAACGAGCTTCAGCATTAACTTAGGGATTTCTTCGCAAACCCTAAGTTTGAACTCTTCCGCTTTTGAATTGGCGCTGCCTCTGTCTTGGAACTTGCAATGACCACCAACGGGTTTATGAAGTGAATTTACAGGCTCAACTCGGCTGTGCAAAGGATATGGTGTGTGGGATAGAGAAATGAATGCTTCTCGTCATCCTATGGCACTTGGATTACCATATAAACAACACACAAAGATTAATGTTAGTCCGAGCAAGAAAATTTCTAACCATTTTCTCCTGATGCTGCTGGACTCACTTCCATTTTGCCCCAATGTGGGGTGGTTCTTGACAGGGTTAAGAATAAAAAACCGCCGTTCAAAGGGTTATCAACGGTCACCTGTAGTGTTTAGGGATATGAAACGAATGCCTCCGTCATCCCAATCCATGTAATTGCTGCGAATGGTCCTTACTTCCGTAGGGTCCAGATTCTGCTATCTGATCCGCTCCACTCCTCTCTCAAGTGTGTATAGGACGTGTTTGGATTTAGGTTTTGCCTCTCGTCTTTTGAGAAAACGTCCTTTCGAAATTTTTGAACAACTTTTGATTGGAAAAATCTCTTTTATTTTCTCCAAAAATTTTACCCGTCAAGTGGGTTTTATGATGCACAATGCATGTCCTTATTCATGTTCAGACAACCTCCTGTTTTATAACATGAATGTCAATGAAGTTTGAATTCTATGTCTTTTCTAGACATTGGATTCTGAAAACTTTTCTTTTCTTCTCTGTTTTTAACATCTTCAATGGATTGGGGAGAGGGATACTTACCTGTCCCCCGTGGCTGGAGATTCCTGAAAATGCGGAAGAAACATGTTATTGTACGTTCATGAAATATTCAAAAAATTAGAACGATACATCCTACCCTTGGTCATGTGTTCCAATGGGTAATACTTGGGGTGTGAAAACCTGTTTCGCCTTGATGGTGAACCCCTGTCAAAGACGGGAAATAGGTGTCAGTTTGTGTTCCAAAATTCGAGGCAAATTGGAACAATACAGCCTTGTTCTTGCTTTGTGTTTCCATTTGAACACAAACGCGTGGCTTGTAGAAGTTGGCCATCTATCTTGTGGCCATGATCCCTCCGTCTGGTTGGCGATAAATCCTTCTCAAGGATTTGCCCTAGGGGAGATCCATTTGTGATTTTGGACGCATTCCAGCGCCACTCTTCAGAGTTCCTTTTATTCAAGGAAAAAGGAAATTTCTATCAGAATGCATGTCAAAGCATGTAATGTGGGAGCGATACTTTTTACCCTCCACTCAGTCTTATAATCAAAGACCATTTCTTGGAGTCCTGACTTCTAAGGTCGATAATTCTATTTGCCTCCTTGTCGGCGAGTTCTTTTATTTTGCGACTTTCTGGTGCCAACAATTTTCTGTCCATCTTGACGGCGAATCCTCTCGCTTCGCGCCTCCATTTGAACGCAAATGTAAGGCTTGTTGAAGTCGGCCATCTAGCTCGTGGCCATGATCTACCCGTCTGGTTGGCAACGAATCCTTCTCTAGGATTTGAACCGGATGAGATCAATTTGTGCTTTTGGACGTATTCTAACGCCATTTTGCGGGGTTCCATTTCCTGGCAGCTTGCCCCCTACAACGGATATTTCTTTTCGATTCCACGTCGGGCGAGATCCTTTATTTTGTGGCTTTTTGGTGCCACCAATTTTCTGCCGAATGAAAGCAAACTCATGTTAAGCATGGAATCTTCGGGAGATCAAATTGGAACGATACAAAGTTACCGTTCACCCAGGTTTGTATCCTGGGGTTTAATTCTGATGCGAACGACTCTGTCATTGCGTCCACGGATTTTGCCAGAGAAGAAACGTCCTTCTTTGTCCGGCGCACAAATGATTCACTTGCCCCAGTTGGGTGTGATTTGTCGTAGCTAGGCGACGCTTGCTCCAGCTAACTTCATTTTGTATTTTGCTGCAATCCTCATCCTCTTTGGGGATGTCTTCTCTCTTGGGATTCATGATGACGTCTTACTGACGTATTCCTTTCCTTCGTCGATCATTGACGCTTCTCATTTGGTGTAGACGATGGATGTTGCTTCCTCTCATTTATATTTGTGAGTGTTGTTCGTGAGACGATCCTCGATCACATTGACAACTGCTTTGCCCCAATTGGGCGGTGTTCATCTTGGCAGCGTGCCTTGGCATTCCCACGCTCCTTGACGATTTTCAATCCGATTTGAAGACATTCATGCACCTGCATATGAAGGGTCAGGTGTGGGTATTTATCTGGCTTCATTTGAAATTTCAGGAAGGAGGTACTCCCTTCGAGACTTCGTCCTTCCACCATTTGAAGGAGCAGTGTTTTCCAAGTATTTTGCCCCAGTGAGGCTTGTCTTGGTGTTTGTCATCTCTGGGTTTGATAACCCTGGTTCGATGCACTTTCATGGGGGATCATGAGAATTTGGCCCCGGCTTGGCTCCTCGAAGCAGGTGGGGGAGCCCGCTCTCATGAATTTTTGTCGATTCTGGTCATCTATCTCGATTGCCAGATTCTTCGATTATTTTTTCTCTGTCCCTAGACAGCCTGACAATCTGGGGATTTGTCATGTAGCAGTTTGGTGATTCTCTCGATCACAGTCGCCATTTGAGATGTTCGATGTTCCCCTGTTGAAAAGGAGAAATCTCATGAGTAAAGGGCATGTATAATTGACTATTGGAGTCGATACAATTTACCCTTGAAATTTATCCTGCGGGAACCGGCATTTCTCCCTTTGGGTTCTCTGTGCGTAGGGTATGTGCATGATATGCATGTTATGTATGCTTAGAATGGCATGCCTGAAATGTCACCAAGATGGTTAGTTGACATATAGGGAAAAATCCATGCACGATGCATTTCTTTGGGAGATGTTTTAAGAACAAAGATTAAAACTGAAAATGTGAGATGGGGGCTAGTCCTCATATCATTGGACATCCTTGCTTCCCAAAGCTAGGAGACGTGTGGGAAATCAGGTCTCAGGGCTTTTCTTTTCTTTTCATCTCTTCTTTTCTTTGCATCTTTTCTTTTCTCTCATTTGGATCGTCATCGACCGATTTGTGTTCCCACACGTCCCCCATTTTTGATTTTTTGTTTTTTGTTTTTTGTTGTTTTTTTTTTGTTTTTTTTGTTTTTTTTTTTTTTGAAACTGCACTTGAAATTACAAATGAAGTAAAATGCAAATAGACTAAAGAGTAATGATGGAAAGGAAGAAGTGACTCCCTTATCCATGTAATCGGCCGTCATCGTTTGTCGGATCAGCTGGGTTGGCATAGTCTTCGATAGGGTTACCCATGTACGTCTTGTCCAGTCCTTGGCAATCTGGTGACGGGTCTTGCTGGTTATTCTGCTTTATCTCATCAAGATCCGAGACGCCATTGTCGATGAGTTTCTGCACCTTGATTTTCAGTCGAATACAGTTGTCTGCGTTGTGCCCCTTCTCCTCTGCATGGTAGGCGTACGACATGGCTTCATCATATCCTTCGGACAATGGAGGATTATACCTCGACACCTCATTGGTCACCATCCCTTTTTCCGAGAGCATTGGGAGCAGTTTTGATAGTGGCATGGGAAGTGATGTAAACTGCATTGGTGACTTCTTCTTGGGCTCGCAAACTCTCGATGTTCCGCACAAGGCATTACCCCGGATAGGAGTTGGGGCCGACGAGTCCTCCTGTTTCAATGAGCTTGATATGACTATCTTGTTAGCCTCACTTACCGGACGATGCCTTCTAAGTGGCGTCTCGCCCCCTTTGTTGGCATTCCAGGTGAACTTTCTGTCCTCTCGGGACGCTTCTTCCAGACGCTCTCCGTACTCCTCTAATTCCTCGATCTCTTCAATGTCCTCGACACCCAATGAGTACCCAGCAGGGATCTCCCATGACTCCTTCCTCATAGTCTCTACCGCATATCCTTTAGAGGTTAAGTTAAACTTCTCGAAGGATGCCGTAAAAGCGGGGTCTTCAACCCTACCGATGATGCCCACATTACCCATCTCGGCTAAGCATGGTTCTTTTCGCCCCATCGAGGTGGTACCCTTCTTAGGGTTTCGAGAAGATAAAGCTGGTACCTCATGTAATTCAGGTACGTTGATGATAAGCCTTAGATCACCTTCTGATCCATCCTCGGATATATTGCTGATTTCGTGATCCGGCAAAAGGTCTGGCCGGACGTTGAGTCCTGCCCTATCGAACACCAGCAGGTTGTTGTCGATGAGAGCTTGCACATCATACTGTAGTGCTCGACAATTGTCGACATTATGTCCCTTCTCACCCATATGGTACGCGCATGTTCGATTCATGTCAAACCCTGGGAACCTTGGCGGTTTCGCCCTCGGTATTTTTTGGGCTACCAACCTTTCCTCCAAAAGCCGAGGGAGTAGTTCTGACATAGGAAGTGGTAGTGGTGCAAAGAAAGGAGGACCTCTCTTGCTTGATTGGCCGACTTTCTCTAACTTGGGCGCTGGTTGTCTCCGGTGAGGGACGGAATCAGGTGACTGATGTTTCGACTTGTGTGAAATTTGACTTGCGACCATCGTCCCTCGATAGTTGGTCTTCATCTCCCTGACCGGTTCTTTACTCATTTGAGAAGATTCTCCACGCCTTTGTTTGTCTCTGATTATACTATTGCGCTTAGCCCATTCCCACCTTTCACCCGCGTGTACCAATTGTGAAAATGATTGGTAATGAGCCGTACTCAACCGACTAAAGGAATCATAGGGGAGAGCTTTCAGAAAGTGCTCTATCAACTCCTCTTCGTCCAATGGAGGTTGGACTCTGGCTGCTTTCGCTCTCCACCTTTGTGCGAATGATTTAAAGCTTTCATTTCTCCTTTGCCTCACAAGTACCAGATCCATCCTGGTAGAGGTGGCCTTCCTGTTGAAATCGTATTGCTGGAGAAATTGATTGGCCAGATCGTCCCATCCTTGGATACCCTTGACGTCAAGCGCTGCAAACCATCCTAACGCGGTGCCAACCAGGCTATGCCGAAAATTCTGGACAAGAAGTGAATCATCCCAGTCGTAATCAGCCATTGCTTCCAAATAGTAATCGATGTGAGTTTTCGGGCAGCCAATGCCATCGTATCTCTTGGCGAATTCTGGCCTTTGTGGAACCTCAGGCACCCCCCTTTTAAGGCGTGTGAGAGAGGCGTTGGGTGGGCAGGTTTCGACGTTGGTTGGGTTTACGTGACCTTCAACGTTCTTCTGGTGACTAGAGTCTTTCTCTCGAATTAGGTGAGTGACGAACAGATTCTCTCCAGTCAATGCATCTTCCTCAATAATACCAAGCTTTCCTTTGTGCTGTTTTTCCAGATCGGCCATCTCGGGGAAAACTTTTGCTCCTTCAGCTTGATCAATGTCCGATATTTTAGGCAAAACAGGTCGGACGGTCGGGTCGAGATTGGAGACCGTAGGGGATGCCCCTTGTATGGTGAAGATGAGTGTCTTCATCTCTGTCATCGTTGCAATCACCTGAGTCATCTGGCTCTCTAGGGTGGTCAAACGTTTCTCCACGCCATCCCGGTCCATCTTAACCTGTGACTGATTCTTCACACAAGTCTTCGGATTTTGATTTTGGAAATTACCTGTTCGAATGACAGGAATATGTCAGAAAGGGAAGTAAAGCATAAATCCTTTCAATTTTATGCTTTCTTGTGATTAACGAAGATAATGACTTTTACACAAGCCTTAACCTCATGTGAAAAATTCTTATCGATGTTTTTCAAGAGGAAACATATAATTGGAAGGAGCGTAATCCATGGTTATTACTCTTGACAAATTCCCAGAAAAATCTGTGGAATGTTCAAGAAGATAAAGATGCAATTCCAATGTGTCCTAAATTCGGTGGGAGATAGGACATCCAAATTGAAATTGTTTACCAAAAATAATTCGAATATCTAATCTCCTCTTGAATTCAGAAAACACGGATGACTTTAGTTAATCACCATGGATTACTAATGATGCATGATATGGGCCGATTCAATTCCATGTCTCACGCACCATGAAATGAAGATTAGATTCTCGTACTTGTGTTAGACACGCCAAGTGTGAGTCCTAACCAGAATTTCATCTGTAAGAGACATGTAATTGAACCGTAAAATCTGAATGGTTGAGAGAAATTCCAATGTCGCGTTCCAATGTCAAGACGCTTAGAAATGACTCAAAGACCAAAGTACCAAAGGTAGAAGGGAGTTCCACAGGCAGACGCTCCTTACAGACTCGAAGGTTCAGATGAATAATTAAATAGGGAGACAGTCAGAATGCGACCCTAGAGAACCTAAGGAGATGCCCCAAGTTGGGTCTTCGGGGCACGTCGTCCATCGTCCATGCTCTGATTAGCTCGGGTCGCCGTCTTCATCAGATGAAATGTCTATAGGGGTGGAAGAGGACGGCTGGTTCTCGAGAGAATCCTCTTCGTCTGATGAAATCTCGATGACCACTAGAGGGGATGTTGGATTTGCTCGTATCCTGCTGAATATGTCCTCTAACTTCAGATAAATGTTCCACATCCTTTCCCTTTCGTACTCGAATTTATGTTCGCGTTCGAGTTGCTTGGCGGACTTGGTGTAGAAGCAGTCTGTTCCTCGGATAAGATTGCGTCCAGTAAGCGCCCTCCCTTGGATAAATCGGAAGGAGTGGAATCCGTTGAATGTCTCGGTGGCTCGATGACGGATGACACGTCGCTCATATTCGAACATCTCGAGAATCTTGGAATGACTTGGGGAGACCATCTCTAGCCTATCCATACTATAAAATGGAATTTGACTCAACCATCGGACTTGATGAATGCAACATGTCGTGCGAAATAAAAGATTGCAAGTGAGTTTAAATAGAAATGGCAGGACCTTACCATGAGAGGTACCCAATGATTTTTGGTTTTTAGGTATACCAACCATCCATATACATGCGCATGAGACAAGTGAGGCTTGACTCTAAAAATCAAAATGGCTTAGGTGAGGAAACTAGAGGCTTCCCTCTATCCGAGTCGATAAATTCGCCCATGAGCGCAATCCACAACAAATGGATAAAAGTCTCGACTTGGATAGTGAGTGGGATCGAATATGGTCAACCCCAGCGCAATCCACGCTAGAGCGTTGCATATCGATCCCTGATCTATGGCTACCTAAAAAGGTGATTTCGCGGCCTGGGTTTGGGCGCTTTGTGCAAAGTGTCGTGATCCTCAAATATGCAGTGAATCATGCACAACAATTTATATATCAATCAGCGCTTCAAATCATCCATATAACATACATTCCTACGCCCATCCTGCATAAGACGATGTTAATCACAGACTACACCCCTTATCACTCCAATCTGCAAAAACATATAACACCTATCGTGAGCGGACTTACCTCACCTTCAAGAGCGCCTGCAAGGTTAGAAAAATCACTCAACGTTTTAATTACGGCCTAAGTCCACTTGAGGTCCAGAACCAAGTGTTCTAGAACAACGTCCCCAGCGGAGTCGCCAGCTGTCGCGACCCGTCCGAAATCAACGGACGCGGCTAATGGATTACCGATCGCGGGCTTTGAATCGGCGCGGGCCCTCCCAGGCCCATACCAAATCGCGGCGGGAGTATTTTTCAAAGGATTCGACGATAAGAGTCGATCGCTTTCGACCTTAGTATGGTCGTGGTGGCATGTGCAACTTGTGCATGTATTTGGAGTCGCCACCCGGTCTTTCTTGGAGGGTAGACCGGAAACCTTACTGACCGATTGGGAGAGATCGATCAGTTCTACGGAACCAGAGATTTTTGGTTCGGGGACTTGGTTACGTCGGTGTCATTACCAACGCCCTTTCGGTACCTAACGTGAGTGATTTTCCTAGCTAAGAATTCATGCAGGCGCAATTTTAGGTGAGGTAGGCTTGATTCAGGGTTTCATGCAGATTGGAAGACTGGTCCTACCAAATCACAGTCAATATAATGAAAGCGCAAGTCAAGTACGTAAATAAATCATGTCAACGCATATCAATTTCAATCATTGGCCTCCTAGTATAGCCATAAGGGCTTAGGGAAGATGTGATTTAGGGCTAGGGGTGAAATGGGAAGATTCTGGGACAATTAGCCCGAAGGGCAAAATTGTCATTTTTGGAAGGTTTGGATACCGAATTACCCAAAATATTCCATGGCCAGTTGATTGTGGCCATTTCCCATTTTTGGGAATTTTTTGGAATTTCTTGATTTTTCTTCAATTTTTGGAAGACAATTCGCCCAAAGGGCGAAATCGTCATTTTCAAGAAGGTTCGGGGTTCAAAACACCCGGGATGAGCCTTGGCCAGTTGTTTGTGGCCATTTCCTATTTTTTGGGATTTTCCTGGATTTTTTAGAATTTTTTTGGAAGACGGTTTGCCGGAAGGGCAAAACCGTCGTTTCTGAAGAGATCGGGGGTCGAAAGACCCGAAACGGGTCGTGACCAGTTGAATGTGGCCATTTCCTATTTTCTGGAATTTTTTTAGAATTTTTTAGAATTTTTCGAATTTTTTGAATATTTCATGATTTTTTTATTTTTTATTGATTTTTTGAATTTTTTATTATTTTTTATTATTTTCTGAATTTTTTTAATATTTAAAAATATTTTCCGGGCCGGGTCAGACCCGGCCCACACCTCTCGGGCGCCTGGCCCGACCCTAGGGGTCGAAACCGGCCTAAAACGACGCCGTTTTATATTTTTAAATATTTTTCCATTTTTTAACAATTTTTTTGATTTTTTATCTATTTTATTTAATTATCCGAAAATTCCCCGGATCGGACGGTCCACGTCGTGCCACGTGGCTTCATCTCGTGCGTCCGATCTTCCACTAGATCGAGCGACCCACAGAGAGCCACGTGGCTCAATAATAGCCGTCGGATCAAAAATCAATTATTTTCTTTTTTAGAAAAACCTTCGGATCAAACGCTCCACGTTGTGCCACGTGGCTACTCCTGGTGCGTCCGATCTTGGACAAGATCGGACGATCCACAGAAAGCCACTTGGCACATTCTCGGCCGTCGGATTGATTTGAATTAATTATCCGAAAATCATTTATTCTATTTTGCAAAATTCCAAGATCGCGACACGTGTCGCGATCGTGGCCGTCCGTTTGTTTTATTTGAAAATAACCGGACCGGACCCCACCCGGCTGACGTGGCTGCCTACGTGGCACGCCACGTCGGCCGTTGACCGTTGACCGGCCGGAGGGTCGCCGGAGAAGACGATGAACAGTGAAAATTCCGGCGGGAATAGTAAAAATTCCGGCGAGGTCGCCGGAAAATGCCCAAAATTGACCAAAACTCAGAATTTTTTGGGGATTTTCGCACCACTAGACTCCCTAACATTTCAACATTAGCATACAACAAAAAGGAGGGCCACGACCACGTCGGAAATGGCCGAACCGGACCTCCCCGGAACCGGCGCCGGCGAGAGAAAATTTGCAGAAATTTTTTCTATCAAAGCTCGATTCTAAACCATCAAAGAGCATCCAAGAGGGGTCTAGAACCTTACCTAAGCTCGTTTCGAGCTTGTCGACCGCCGGAAGTTTCCCGTTGAGCTCTCGGTCCGCGAGGTGGACGGCGAAGCTCCGAACGTGGTTTCCGCGGCGGTTTAATGCAAAATGAATAGCAAGGCGAGCTTAGGAGTAGTTCTAGTGGAGACTCAAGGCAATATTCGTGCTAAATGAAGCTCGGGAAGACACGGCCGAGACAAAACCGAGTCGAGACATCCATCGGCATTTCATCGAACACATGGCGTGCGTAAAGAAAAAGGGAGATCCGGCGAGATACCGACCTGATTCGCGACCGTCGACGGCGACCGAAGCTCCCCTCATGCTCCAAGAGGTGCCGGCAAGCTTGTCTTGCTCCGGTTTTGCTCGAAAATCCTCCCAAAAAATCTCTCTCTCTCTCTCTCTCTCTCGGCCAAGCCCCTTAAACCGAGAATCTCGCCGATTTTATGGCCGACCGGCAATTTTTTTATGCCCACGAGCCTCTGCCGGCGAGCAGGGAGCTCTGTTAATGTCCCCCACGCCCGTTTGCCTTTTGTTTCTCCCCAAAACGCGTCGCCCATGCCGCCCCTGTTTTTTTTTTCTCCCACGGCTTGCTGCACATTCTGTGCAAGCCTTGCAGACCCGGGTCGGGCCGGGTCGGGTCGGGTCGGACCCGACCTGCCCGGTTCGGCCAAATCGCCCAAATCGCCAAATTGACCCCCTAAATGACCTCTTTTCATGAAATTGATGGCAAAATCGGATTCCTTGACATGTTTTCCATCAAATATGGGTATTTTCGTGAATCAATTTATTGAAATTCTGTGAAAACCCCAAATTGTCCCTAGGATCCGAAATTCAATTTCGCCAAATCGAAGGCCTAAACGATCGAATTAGCCAAAATTGAGCCCACCAATGGATTCATCATGATGAAAACTGTTGGGTAGAGGTGTTTAATTTTAATGGGTGTGCCCGTGTGAAATTTAATTTCAAAAATTGTGAAACCGGGGACTAAATTGAAAGATTTTTATGCAATTAAGCCCTTTTGGTTAAAATTGATCAAATTGGAAGGCAAATTGACCCAATTGCATTTCAATACTTTAGATTCCAATGTCATAGCTTATAAAAACCGAGAATTGAAAATTAAAAGACTCGAAAAGGATTTTTTAGGCCCGGTTCGGGATTAGGTTTGTGAAGGAACACAATGAACCAAGCCGAATTTCCCTACTAAAAAGTGAAAATATTAAAGAGAGAATTAAAATGAAATTTCTGAATATTTTTTGTAATTTTCTCACCACGGATGGTATTTTTCTGATTTTTTGGGTATTTTTATAATTAAATAAATTCCAAAAAATATTAAAAAATTCAAAAAATATTTTTTGTTCAAAATTGGTTTATAAGGCTAGGCTAAGGCTCCCAAAGTTGATTTTTCAATTTTTTGACCTTTTTTGCTATTTTTAATTAATTTTAGAAATAAAAACTAAAATAAAAGATGGTCAAAAATCAGGTGTCAACATAGGGCTTTTGGCCGCAAAGTCGGGTATCTCCACGATCTTATCCTTTAAAGAATTTTTTGGCATGATATGAGATCATGTCCTTCATTATTTAATCACTTGAACCTTTCCAACATTCGAAAGGGATCTTGATATATTATGGCAAACTCGAGGTTGATCGTCGACTTTCAAGGTATCTTTGTTGGATGACTTCCGTAAATGCATCTTCAACGTGTGAAAAGAGGCATAATAATTAGATTGTTCAGCACTTGTTTAGTCACTCGACAATGAGCAAGGCTAGTGTGTCATTCTGAAATGATTCGACTCCAAATCAAGACCCCTGCTTCCACGGGGTCTATTCCGTTGATATTGTACCTGAACTCAAGTGGCAAAAATATATGCTCAACAATAACTCACTAATCATAACTCATCATTGAATAATTTCTGAAGCATTTTGATATTTCAGCAAAATAGAGTCGATCTCATCCGCCTTTTACCTCTGCTTATACAACTTTAAATTCATAGTTCACCAAACAATAGATAAGATATGACAAAATTCTTGCATTTCTTATCCTATCGTATTTAATCTTATCCCGACTAGAAATCCGGACGATCAAATATAACCTCAGGGAATTAGCCCATATTTGCCGGGATGAATTTGTATTTTGTGATTCTGTCGAATGACATTACCAAATAATATTAATTTATCTAATGAAAAAAAAATATTATCCATTTATGTTGAATTCATCACTAGCTTTCATTTGGCAAAATATCGGGTTGAATCGGGTCTGTTTGAGTTGAAAATTGATAAATCCTAAAGAGGATAGAAAAAAAAAAAAGGAAGGAAATGATTTTCTGAATTAACAATTTGACGAGAAACCAGTTGTACTATGCCTTTGTAGAAGCGTTCTATGCATGCTAGTCTATTTCTTATTATAGAACAAAATCCATTAGAACTCTTCATGTGATTCTTTTTTTCGCTGCGTTTGTATTTTGCTTGGCGCAACAAATACGCAAACAACGGAATTGAAGCAAAGCACGTTCGAAGCTCGACGGATGATTGCAAGCCAATAAAAAAAAATGGGGGACTTAATAAGATTGTGACCTTACTAAAGATTGTGTCTAAGAAAAATCTATGTTGCCCATAGGACGACGGCACTTCCAACAACGTGCACTTGTGGGGACTAAAACTTCGTGCACCGGGGTGAATCCCGCCGGGCGTTTCCTTGGTGCGAACGACATCGGCTACAACTAAATCACTTGAACTTGGGTTCTATTGATCTCGGAATTTCAAAATCGAAGACGATATAAGGCGATCCACCGGTTCCCTCTTTCACTAAGGCATTAGCCGGTTTGCAGCAAGGCGTGCATATGTCAATAGGTAGGCTTACTATCATCCATCTTGGCAAATCCTCTATTAGGTGCAAATTGGCGATTTTGATCCGGACATGACTCACAACTACATCCGATTTTTGTAATATCAAACTGCTCTTTGCGAGTGGATCGATATTCGGGCGCTTCTGGGAACATTAAGGTTTCTGGGTGTTGTTTGCAAATTAGTCGTGCATGGTTAGGTGCGGAGGCGTACGGCGAGAAATCCTAATAAACAGCCAATAATTGTTGCCTGAGCAGCAATTAAGGGTGCGCATGAAAACCATCCAAAAACTATTTTTGGATGGAATAGGTTTGGAATAGAATCATACGTTTGGCAACGCAATTCTATTTTTCTATTTTTGGAACAACTTTGAGAAACAGAAATAGATTTGATGCAGAAATGAGAAAAAAATTTATTTCTTCGAGAAATAGAAATAGAAATAGAAATTCCCATCGACGACCAACCCCGCCGGTCGCACGCCGCTGCCGCCGCTACATTTTTCAGAAGCAAAAAATTTCAACCGTTGTTAAACAAAATTTTATTCTATGATCATAAATTTTATGTTGTTATCAAACGTATTTTTTCCTTAAAAACTCATTCAGAAACAGAAATAGAAAAAACTATTTCTGTTCCAAGAAACTATTTCTGGACATGAATGGTTTTCATGCGCACCCATACTATGCTGTCACGAGCAAAAAGATTGATTAAAATTAATGGTTAATATCACGGAAAACCCTAAACTGATGCACTTGTGACAAATTTATCCCAAATTTTTTTTACCACAAAAGCCCCCAACTAGCACACTTATGACAAATTTACCCCAAACAGATATAATGTGACAAATTTACTATCCGTTAATTTTTGTTAAATTTAACTATCAAATAGCTGAGTTAGATGGCACGTGGTAGTTCATGAGTGTACCATTTTAGAATTTTTACCATCTATTTATCACGGATGTATTAATTTGAAATTTTTCGTGATATTAACCCAATTTAATGAAAGGTAAATTTGTCACAGATGTATCAATTTTAGATTTTTCGTGGTAAAAAATTAGTTTATGGTAAATTTATCACATATATACCAGTTTATGATTTTTGATGGTCAACAAAATAATTTGGATTAAATTTATCACATATGTAAGGGGTGAGCATGGTTTCAAGTTAGAACCGGACATGTGGGAATCGGTCTGGTTTTAAGGTTTCAAGGTATGTAAGATAGGTTTCAAGTTTCAAAAATTGAGGAACCTGATTCAACGGGTAGGTTCCAGACTCTAGATAGTGGAACTTGAAACCTAGACCATGGTTCTTGAAATACATTTTTGTGTTTTTCTTGATATATGTGTTCGCATGATCCTATAATATTCTATGGCGTCTGATGATGAGTGTATAATCTGGAATCAAACAAATTTTTAGGTTTCACGTTCAAAAAATGAGGAACCTGTTCCGGCGAGTTTGTTTCAATTTCTAAATATAACCTATACGGAACTTGAAACTGCTCACTTCTACTTTTTCTTAGCGGTTATAGCGTTCACTTTCATTTTGCTTAACTAAAAATGAAAAAAAAGAAAAGAAAAGAAATTAGTAGGTTCCTCGGTACCTTGGAACCGACTCTAAAACCTGTCACACGGTAGATTTCAAGTTCTAGAGTATGACGGGATGGTTTTAGATTCCAAAAAATAAGGAATATATTCCGACGGGTAATTTTTATGTTTCAGATGAAATCTGTAAGGAACTTAAAATCACTCACCCTTAATAAATATATTAATTTAAATTTTTTCGCGATATTAATCTAAAATTAAAAGTCTCAACGCAACACACAAGATTGGCATGAAAGGCCCTCTTTGGCTGCCCCATGTCCAACGGCAGTTTTCACGGAGACAGGTGGATCATGCGGTGACCAACGCAGGCCCCATCCTTCGCTGTTGCCTTGTGGGGGCCCGGCTCGGACATTATTTAAGAAAAAGAAGCGCGGCTACTTTAACTAATTCTTTGACACTCGTCACGAGGGACGGTTCTTTTAGAAGCTCCTCCTCCTCCTTTAGTGCTTAGAAAGGATAGAAACATCAATGAACTTAAATTCCTTCGGCCATGATTGTTGTTTTGAATCGACTTGGCGAGATGTCGGATGTGGACTCAGAGCGTTGTTACTGCCGCAAATTCCGTTGAGGGAAGGAAATTCAAAACCACGACTTCGCTCTCGTTTTTCGTTTTCAAAACGATGCTTTGTATTCCTTTTACCGTCCACCATTGATGATTAAGTCTTGAGTGCTGAGCTGGGGCTCAGATTACACAAATAATGTTTGCGTTGGGATTACAAACATATTTTTTTTTTTAAAAAAAAGGGGCGTTGGAGAGAGAAATGGATGGAGAGAAGGGGGGGCAGGGCAACCACCAGGCGACGCCGTTGCCTGAGGGCAGCGAACAACCTCACGGTGGTCACCTGAGGAGGGCCGATCACCGTCTTGTCGAGATCTCTGTCCCAGGATCTATGATGAGATGGGCGACCACAAGACATAGAGAGACGACGGCGACGACTCGTGATACGGCAATGACCGGTCGTGCGGCGACCACGATAACTCATGGCGTGCGCAAGGCTTCTTGTTCGAGATAGGAGACTCAGTTTGGTGGGGGCGGGGGGGATAGAGGAGACGGCGGCCACCACATGATGGAGGATCAAATTTATTTCTCAGTTCAATTTTTTTAAAAAAAAAACAAAAGAATTTAATAAGGTCCCAAATGAAAACGTATATTTCAAAACGGATCCAATGGCGCCTTTTCCTAGTCGAATGATTTCTTCTAACAAAGGAAATGCATATATCCGGATTGGTCCCATTTGAAATGAGCTTATTATCATGGTGGTATATATCTGCGTTGGATTTGACATAGCCCATCCCCACTTTGGCGGAACATTATTGATTTATCATTTTTTTTCAAATAAGGGCTCGAAGTGAATTTTGTTTCAATTAAGGGTCTGAAGTGCTCAAATTATTTCAAAAGATGGCCTAATGAAGGGCATTTTTGTCTTTTGCTTTTTTTTTGTTAATTTTTAATATTTTTCTTTTTCCCATCCCCCTCTCCTCCCCTCCTGTTCATCATCTTCCCCCTGCCTCACACGTCTTCTTCAACGCTCTCCGTCTCTCTCCACACGACAACCAAGCACAGTCACAAAAACTCCCTCTGCAATGTCCGACTCTCCGCCGTCGCTGACCACCATCAACTCCCTCTCCACTGACCTCATCGACCTCATCCTCCCCCTCCTCCTCGTCCCCTCCCTCCTCCGCGCATCCTCCATCTGCAGGCTCTAGCGCTCCGTTGTCTCCTCCTCTAGTTCTCGTCCCTATCCTTCCCCCTGGTTCTTCCTCTACAGCATC
The DNA here is from genome assembly GCA_021437785.1 of Rhodomyrtus psidioides. Taxonomy (NCBI): domain Eukaryota; kingdom Viridiplantae; phylum Streptophyta; class Magnoliopsida; order Myrtales; family Myrtaceae; genus Rhodomyrtus; species Rhodomyrtus psidioides. Next base: position 480,638 of record JAILYB010000032.1, on the reverse strand, counting down.
CACAGTACCTCCCCCCGCAACAACCAGTCCTTCGCCTTTTAACCCCTCTCCGATTCCTGGTTCCGACTTCCCACCCTCACCCACCGCTTCATCGCCTCCTCCGGCTTCCTCTTCACTACCAACCTGACCTTCTCCTTCACCCGCATCTTCCGCAACTCCTAGCGCAATCCCCGCTCCATTTCTCCCGAATCAACCCCCTCCTTGCCATCTTCGGCGACGACCCCAGACCCTGGTTGAGATTCCTCGTGCTTAGGGGCAACATGTTTATCGATAATTTAGTCGACAACGAGGATCAGTTGGCCGTCAAGATGTACGATCTCCGGTCGGACTGTTGGGACCTTTGCCCTCCCTTGCTCGTAGACTTTCGCCTAGGGAACTCGTCGTAGTCTCTGTCGTTAGCCCTCTTCCGCGTTGAAGAAGTCGCGTGGGGCAGGGGGAAAGATGATGAACAGGAGGGGAGGGGAAAAAAGAAAAGGTAAAAAGGAAAATATTTAAAAATATAACAAAAAATAAAAGACAAAAATGCCCTTCGATTAGACCATCTTTTGAAACAATTTGAGCACTTCAGGCCCTTATTTGAAACAAAGTTCACTTCAGGCCCTTATTTGAAAAAAAACGAAGGCACTTCGGGCCATTTTTTGAAATTTTCGCTTGATTCTTTGATTCTAATTAGTTGGGCTAAATTCATAAAAAAAATACTAACTTTAGCATTTATGATAATTGTATTCAATTTTTTTTTTGTTTTATAAAAAACGTTCAACTTTTATTTTTCTCTCAATTCTACTATAACTTTTACTTTTGTCTAAATTTTACCGGCCTAGTACAAAAAAAGCCTTTTGTCTCATAAACAAATTAATTTTTATTTTTGTCTCAATTCTATCATCGTTAGTCTTCTGTTTATGGTCACCATTAGTTAATCTTACGTGGCATTTTCTCGTCATTAATAAATTACACCTCAGCAAAACTAACATGAAAAAATTTCGAACTTATTTTCTATTATTTGTTTCACTTTCATATTGTTGGGAGATATATGGTCACTCAAGATGGCGCGTTTCGTATTCTCTTCGGCACTCAATAGCCCAAAGCACCACCAAACATAGAGATATTCAAATGAACTATCTAAAATCTCATCGTTCCTGAAACCTACTATTTTTACATTTCGAAGATTCATTGGTAAGTTCAACAAGAAAATTTGAGCCACGTAGGATTAACTAACGGTGATTATAAACGAAAGGCTGACAGTGGTAGAATTGAGATAAAAGTAAAAGTTGATGGCTTTTTATGAGATAATTTTCTTAATATAATTGGGACAAAAGATGATGTTTTTTTTGGCATTAGACTGGTAGAATCGAGACAAAAGTGAAAGTTTGGATTTTTTATGAGACAAAAAAATTTGAATATAATTGTCACAAATATTAAAGTTCGAGGTTTTTTTTTTGGTATTAGGCCTTAATTAGTTAGGAGGATCTTGAACTTAAAAATAAATTCTAGAAGTTAAAAGATGCATATAAAAAACAATTGTTGTGACTGGTTTCATTGATATTTCTCGTATAATAAATGGTATTGCACATACAATCACATTGAAGTAGATGGTTTTGGAGACTACATTAATGTTTTGATTCTTTAATATTGTAGATAAATGTTGGTCGATTATGCGTTTCTCTCATATAAAAAATTAACTCAAAGGATGAGCATTTTTCTCATATATAAATTGATTACTAGCTCCTTTCACAATTGACATGGGATAATCCAAAAAGAAACTCAATCCACATAGTCATTATGCAGGGTCAATAAAATTTCTTGGGATGGACATGTCCTTCCTTAGGTGTTTTAATAGTTGAGAAGTTCGTTCCCTTGCATTATTATCGCGTGAGATATTTCGAAAAAAATCACATGAAAAAACAGATTCTTGCGGTATAAATTCACTTTTGTGGAACGAGATTTTTTTTTTTTGGTCAGAATGAAAAGGGAATTTCAAATGGAAAAATAAATTACACAACGGGGGAAAAAAAAAAAAACAGAAAGGAACGATGAACGTCCGTACGACGCCAAGGTCGGTGACGCAAAAGGTCGCTGTTGCCCCCACGTGCCAACTCTGACATCCAAAATCCAACGAAATTACGCGGGGGCCCTACCGTCATTGTCCCTTGTACCCTCGGTCAAATCTCATAGTCAAATCCAACGGAATGAAAGTTAGAAAATAAAATAAATAAATAAAGAAAAAGAAAGCTACCATCAAAAGAAGCAAACCAAATTAATTATTTTAGATTATTTCTCTAGAGGTCCCCGCAAAACACGCCTAATTAGATTTTAGCCCCAAGAGCCACTTTAGTTAGTTATAACTTATAACTTCAATAAACACTAGAATAATAAAATCGTTAACTAATTCGATAATCGAATAAGACGGAAATTATGATGCAAATGAAATGCACAGAAACGATAAACTCTGCCGTGTCTCTTCTGCTTTTTTCAGCTCCTTCAAAATCTCACATGCACGCTCCTACGGACGAACGCTGCACTGGAAGAGCACGTGAATATCTGTTGCTCTCTCACCTTCAGAATCCGCCATTGAAGCAGATGCGGAGAAGCTAGCGAAGGCAGAAGATCTCCGTCTCCGTGTGCCTGTTGCGCGTGGAAATCCGTCGATGGCTGTGCTTTTTCTCGCGAGTGTTGCGCTGCGAGGTGAGGTGTGGTGCTGAGCAGAGCACATGGTGGAGTTGGGAGGGTTCGGAGCTCGGGACGCGAGCCCCGACTCTGTGATCTTCACGCTCGAGTCGAACTTCAGCCTCTTCTCCTCCGCCTCCGCCAGCGTCGACCGCTGCTCGTTCGCGTCGGACGCTCACGATCGCGACTCTCTCGCCTCCGAGATCTCGTTGGTAATCCAATCGGTTCACTTCAATTTTTGTTCAAGTTCCAGCTTATCTGCAAATGCATCGTGCATTGACTGTTTCTGTATTTGTGAGCAATGCCGATTGAAATTCTTCAATCGCTTTCTGTTTACATTTTGTCCCGGAACGTTGTCGCTCGAGCGCGTACCCTCTATGTTCCTAGGAATATAAGAGTTCTTTTTGCATCAATGTTTCTCGGCAAAGAATTGAACTGGAAAAAAAAAAAACAGAAGAAGTTCGAGCTTTAATCCAGACATAGAGAGAGAACAGGAAATGCGTCACGAAGATGTGTATGATTGTCAGTGACGGTACACGAAACCGAAAATGACGTCTTTCAGTGCAGTTCGGCATATGAATCTGGTTGTTCTAGTGTCTGATACAAGGTGAAAATCTGGTTTTTCTGTCGCAGCATTTGGCAGCGCACGAGCGTGATAGTTCGAGTGGTCCAGATCCAGATCCAAATTCAAATCCAAACAAACCTGCAGTACATAAGCACAGTCGTCTCTCTCGAAAAGCAGATAAAGCTAAAGGTATCTTTGCCTATCATTAGCTTGTGCTAAGTTAGAGAGAGAGTGAGAGAGGAGAGAGAGTTTCAGGAAAACGACGGCTCCTTGCAATTTCAAATCGGGTGACATTCTCACAGTCGCCAATCTCACCAACTGTTTCCTTCAATTATATATGCAGTTCGAATAGAGGACGAGGATGGTGACGTTGAGGACAATAATCATACCATAGACTCTGCTAGAAGCTCCTTTTCTCTTGCTGTCAAAGGTGCAGTGAAGATTTTTTTTTAATAGCTTAAGATAGTAAAAATTTTAAAATGATTGGGCTCTGTGATGATGTGTAGAATGTCAAGAGAGGAGATCTAGATCGGAAGCTCTGTCGAGGAAATCAGATAGGAGAAGACCTGCTTCTCTCGATTTTAACAATGCCACTGCTTCTTCCCCTCGATTGGAAGCAGTGAAGAAGAGCTCCATGGCGTCTCGGAAGTCCGGTACATTTCCAAGCCCGGTAACCCCAAATTACCGTCATGCCAATGTTGGACTGCAGAAGGGTTGGAGCTCGGAGAGAGTTCCCTTGCAGTCCAGTGCTGGCATGCGGAATGCAAATGCTGGGTTTTTGCCTTTCAATAATGGTAGGACATTGCCATCGAAGTGGGAAGATGCAGAGAGGTGGATTTTTAGTCCTGTGTTTGGAGATGGTGGTTCTAGGCCATCAGTACCGCCACCCCAGAGGAAACCCAAATCGAAGAGTGGACCACTTGGGCCTCCAGGAATTGCATACTACTCACTGTATTCCCCTGCAATGCCTATGTTTGAAGGGGGAAACTTCAAGAACTACATGGTAGGATCTCCATTTTCAGCTGGGGTTACAGGAGCTGATGGCTTTCGAAATTCTGCTGTCGATGTTGGAGAATTTCCAGTCCGTGGAGACCCCTGCATGGGGCGATCAGTCAGTGTCCATGGTTGTTCTGAGCTGCTGAGTCAGTCATCCAGCGTTCGTCTCCAAGGTCAGTTAGATCGTATCTCTTGATTGAATATTTAGTTGCTATACTGAGAGTTTATTCTGCCATGTTTTCAAGGAGAGATCAGTGAGGAAGAAATTTGTTGGCATTCCATGCCAGCAGTTAACTGCCTGATTATGTATGGCAACATGAGAGATAGGAAATATAAGGATTGGTGCTTCTGAAAGTTAGTGTTGCAAATGTCATGCTTCACTTTTAATCATCCGATACAAATGAGTTCTTGCAAAGTCTCTGTATATTTGGTAACTCGAGTAGCTGCTGCTAGTATCTGACTATTGCTTTCTCATTCTGGGAACTATATACGTTCTATTGCTATGGAGTATCTATGATTTGAAATGTGTGAACTTATTAATTTTCTGGGTTTTTTTTTGGGCGGGCGTTGTTTACACAAGTTGATTGGAATTGTTCGCGAATTGTTAAAGCATGTAATATGCAGTTTTCTTCAAGCGTTTTCTTGAACTTGAATGCAAAGTCAATCTAAATCTAGAGATCTTAAATGTACTTAGTTCAGGCAACTCGTGTTTAATACTGTTCTTTTTATCTCTTGGATGACATGTAGATGAAAAAATCGATCGTCTAAAGGATGCTGCCACAGATATATCTCGTGCTGTTTCAAGAAGGGATATGGCAACCCAGATGAGCCCACAGGGAAGTACTTGCTCATCTCCCAAAAGAACACTCTCTTTTGCTACATCCCCACGGTCAGCATTATCTATCGTGGAACTGCCTGGTGGTAATTCCTCTAAGATGGAAGTAAAGGATGTGCAGGTGGATGAACGGGTCATGATCACTCGGTGGTCCAAGAAAAATAGATACCGAATTTCAGGGAAGGGCTCAGGAAACAGTGATGATTGGAAAAAGAAAGATATGGAAGCACAATCTTCATCATGGGATATCTTGGACACAGTCAAGAGCATTTCAAAGTATGTATGTGTAATTTCCTAAGGTGTTCTGCTTCTTATTTAGGAATTTAAAGTTGATTTTAGTTTTCAGTTGTTCCGTGACAGAGTAACCGGTTGATTCCTCTACTGGGGCTTTGAAGGTCAGTTAGGATGAATTGACTGACCTGTTTGTAGATCTATACTGCCTGTACTATAAAACGTACAATTGCAGTCTTAAAGGTTGCACATCCCCAGCAAATATACTCACTTTAAAGTTAGTCAAGTGGGCACTGCTCTACTCAAACGACGGGAGATACAGTTTTCCTTTTGATTTCTGTCATGGGAGTGTCAGTCTCATTTCTAATAATGTACTTAATGTCATTGGACTGATTTATTATCAAAAGGCAACCTAAAAGGTCATTACTGTGATTCCTGTGGAGTTCACTGCCCTCTGCTTAAGCTTCATTATCTCTTTTGAGAGAGATCAGTCACACATTGTCTTTAATTGTCCATAATAGAGAAAAAGCTACCCTTTAAGTTATAAAGTAGATGCCAACAGATCATTGGATTTCCTCCCAATTCTGTCTGCTTTGCTGGTTGACCAATTTGGTTTTTGATTCCTTAAAGCTCTAAACCGCATGGTAAATATGACAATCTTTAAGTCATAAGATCTGGTGAATACTAAACGTGACCATATTCTGAAGTATGCACTACGAACTTAAGCAGAACTTTATGTTTGATTTTCTGTCTCATATGCAGCGTTAAAAGAGAGGAAGCAAAAATTACTGCATGGGAGAACCTGCAGAAGGCTAAAGCTGACGCAGCGATTCGGAAACTAGAGGTACCCTTCAGTTGCTTACTTCCCCATGTTACATGTTTTTACATGCTATTTTCATTCTCTCAGTCAGATTACGCTATTACTCTTCTCTCACTGTTCTCCTGAGACCTCCTCTATGTTGGTTTTATTTTGCTGACAGAGGCTTGGAGCTAGATGGTATTCAAGAAAACTTTGTATGATGTTTTGGCGGTTATGATTTAGATGACTGTTAACTAGAAATGGTCATGAGCAAGTAAATTAGTAAATGCAACCATTAAATTAGAACTCTCACTTATTGACTGATGGGGAGAAGGAATTTAGCAGAGCAACTCTTCTTCCTCTGCAGTGCTACCTCAATTTACCCTGTTTGTTACTAATTATCTCAGTCTCTGAAGGCAGCACATTAGGTCCTTGAGGTCCTACTTAATATCTTCTTGGAAAACTGCAGATGAAGCTGGAAAAAAAGAGATCGCTGTCCATGGATAAGATTATGAAAAAGCTTCGTTCTGCTCAGAAGAGAGCCCAAGAAATGAGGAGCTCAGTGTTGGCCAACCAGATTCACCAATTCTCTAGGACTTCCCGCAAGGCTCCAGGATTCCGTAGGATCCGTCAAGGAGGCTCGTTGAGTGGTTGCTTTACCTGCCTTGCGTTCTAGTGCCAGTATATCTGATATCCAGGTAACTAGAAGTTTACATGTGCATTGCATGGCTTGTCATACATAATATACTTAAAATGGGGCATGAAATGTTTTAGCATAATTACCACATTGTTTTTTTCTTTTTGGGTAAGGAAATTACTACATTGTTTTGATGTCTCACTAGTTGTAAAAGGCACACATAGAAGTAAATCATGAAAGTAAGCAACTAATCAGCTTTAAATAAGAATTCATAAGTATAATATAAACTACTACGGGAAAACTTTAAATTATGTTAAAACAAAAAATGTTTCTTATGTTTTTGTATCTGGTTCCTTTCTTGTACCTAGCGCTTTGAAAAGTTCAATATATACTTACCTTACAAAAAAAAAAAAAATTTCTCACATTTAAACGAGTTATTGTAAAATAATGAAGACAGAGGGGCAATAATTTTCGTGCATACTCTTTCTACTTTTGTGGAGAAAGTATCAAAACCTTTTCTTGCAGCGAGGAGAGTTCAATTCTAGCAATCTACAATTCTAGGTGGCACACTTAGGGGTAACATTTAGAAAATATGTTATTAGAATAGACATAGATTTCAGAAGCTTATTTCAAGTTTAGTTACCTTAATGGTTAACGCTGTAAATGTAACTACTACTATGACATACATTACAACTTGGAGTAGTTTTTTCACTGATTTCACTAATAGATCAATTATTACTTTGGTTTGTTGCAGTAATAACAAATGAGTACAGATGAAATGTCTAAAATGTCTTGATTCTCCAACGAAATAATCACAGTTCGCAGTAGTTTAGAATCAAATGATGGGGAATTAATTAGTTTAGAATCAAATGACGGGGAATTAATTCTATTACTATGAATGACATACAATGTATTTTGCAATACCAGTTAGCACAGTTGATTTTGACGATATTGTTTCTTCAAATCTAAAGTTTTACCTAATTGAACATAACGTTTTTTTAATCACTTCATGGTTCTGTTATTGTCGATACAATTATAGTATGCAAGTAATTTATCTACTAATGAACAAGTTAGTATAATTTTCTGTTATGATTATCTTTTTTTTTTTTTTTTTTTGGTTAGTAAAAAAAAAAAGATTATGATTATCTTAATACGGCCATCTTAGAATAACTATTGCCATGTTGATAATTAATGCTAAATTATAGATTGTGTTGTTAAATTGTGAATACAATGTGTATAATGGAATCACTAGTAGGATGATGGTGAGAAAAGAGAGAAAAGAGAGAATGGCCATTTTTGGAATACTCGCATGTAAGCCTATTAACACATTAACGGTCATAGCGAATAGGGACTTCAACATGATAGCGCTGCAAACAAACGATACCATAGGCAATAAACATGTAATGTGGTAGCCATTCTTGCGAACATGCTGGTAGTTCTCAAAGATAATCAGTGTGTCTCCTCTTTTCTTTTTCTTTGTATGTCTAAAGATGGCATGACCTGCCAACATACGTGGAATGCCAGAGTATTATTTAGCAAAGATGTAGTCTGGTTAACATCGTTCTCTGATTTCTACAACGGGATGTTAATAGCCGAATCTCGTGGACAATCTGATTGTCTGATAGCTGAAATTATCGAGAAGTTTGTCTTCCAGAGAACTACGAAATGTGTTGTTAGTTTTTCTTGTCAGGCTCCCTATTTGAATAAGATCCCTCTGCATTTATGGACAAAATGGAAAACAAAAAAGTACTGCCTAAACGGCATGTAGAATGGATTATAGATCATTCACATAAATCTGTCTTTCAGATAACCTCCGAATTCTCGGAAGCTAACAGAAGCTCTATCTCAGGTCTTTCAAGCTGGTATTGGATGCTGAATGGAGGAAAGAAGAAGATGAGCGTATGAATGTACTGGACTCAATCACTGCTGTTTTGACACTAATGTTGTGTCGATTGGCGTATATCAATGGATGAAACACAACCAGTTCACCAAGGTTTTGATCACAAATTCATTCCCATGGGTACTTGTTCCTCAGTACCCAATGTATTAGAAGGAAAGATATAATGAATTAGCAAATATGTGCAAGTGTATTGACTTCGGCGTCAAGAATATATGTGGTATATTCTCTCTTTAGACAGTACAGATTGGACATGCTTGCTTGCCACGATTTACCTATAATTTTGCAAGGGAATATGCGATTCTGAGTCGATGAAGCTAGAATTGAAACTCAATTGAAGCTAGAATTGGGACTCAATTTACATGTAGAGGTTGGTTGTTTGAGACCAGTAATTGCTTTCCGTCCCCGGTCAAGTACTTCAGACCAGCAAAATTGCAGGAGATTTCGCTTCATTTTTATCTTTACTATCTCTGGGCTGAATAATGAGGCACGACTAGCAGGATTTGCTTCCTTCTTAAAAAGTAAAGAACGAAAGAGTTTTCCTTGTATAGACATTTGCAGAAGGATACGATGCCCTCCTACTCATGAGAAGTCAAGATATCTGAATGCACGACCTTGCAGACCATCCTTTATCGCACCCCGCATATTCTCCGTCTCCTCATATAGTTCACCCATTACTGGACCATCTTTATCACAATGCCATATTGGTTTCGTAATCAGAAGAATATTTAGCTCATTTTTTTGCGCAAAAAATTGAATGTTTTGAAAAGTATTTTCCGTAAAACATTCTCTTTTATCGTCTACAAAAATGGACGAACAATAAATGTGTTCATCAACCATGAAAATATTTAGACATCCATTATTTTTTATAATGGAATTCTTTTATCAACTAATTATTTCAAATAACAGAAGGGATCGCTCATAGGAAAATATTTTAGAAATTGTTTATTTTTCGCAAAATAAATGGAGCCTAAATAGAGCTGAGTGGTTCTAGAGTAGGTAGAAGTATCAGGCTGGATTGTTGGGACATGTTCCTAGTTCTCGGAATTTTTGTCGATACAACCTTTGCTCAAGTGGCTTCGGTTCTCTAGCTGACAGTTCCAAGTTACAACCACCAGTTCCGACTCACTCGCTTCGAGGATACGTACTGCCTCAGCGGCTTCATTTCGCAACTTCTGCTGGATCAAGTTCATCGTTATCAAATTGAGTTACGCGGGAGCAGATGTAGAGAGAGACAATGAAAACCATACTCTTGAGAGGCGTCAACAAATAAGGTGCAAGACTACAAAGAGAGAATTTAGGGCTGGTCCGCGAGAACTGGACCGCACAGTGTAGGTTCAAAATATTTGGATTTGGAAACCGGATCAATTTCTAAGGTCGATTGGATTCGGTTTCTGATTTTATCTGGACCAATGCTCATCCCTCATATTTAATACTTCACCCCAAAAATCATCCCTACTTATAGTTTCTATTTTCACCAGGATGCTGTTGTTATATTTACGTCCATGACGGGTTTTGTCGACGAAAAGGTCGGTTTGTGAGGCACTGTGATATTCCGGATTCCGACCCTCCTCGAGGCTATTGATATGGAATGGATTCTCGAAATTGGATATCGGATAATGAAGAATTATAACATTTGAAAGGAATTGGACGTCGCCTCATCGAGAATGATTTATATTGGAAAAGTGAAAATTTGGACGGAAAGTGTGAAATTACCATTTTGCCCCTGGAAAAATACCCTTGCCTTAAGAATTGATTAAGGACATTTTGGTCTTTTGTCAATCCCTCTTGGTGGCAGAAAATTTGAGGGCAATTTGGTCTTTGAAGCTTCAAGATATTATTGATAAATGACAAGTGTCATTAGTGGAGCATAGACACATGTTTAGCTATTAATAGTAGTCAAGTCCCAACTACCATTCAATCCTTTGACCAAGTGAAGTGTGTAAGACTCTCTTCTCTCTCTCCTCTCATCATTTTCGGCCGAGCTCCCTCCCCTCCTCATTCCTCTCTCACTTTTCCTCTCTTTTTTCTCTCGGCCAGCTCGCTGCCCAGACCCAGAACCGTTTGTTGTTTTAGCCATAACTCCTTCGTCCGTTACCGTATGGAAACGAGCCACCCAACATTAGAAAGCTTATTCTCTTGCCGTTCTAACGACATATCGTGAGCTCAATTTGGCACAGCCGTTTGTCCCATAGAGCTGTTTGAAAGAGCAAAGGTCAGACTGGTCAGACTTGAACCCGCGAGCTTCAAATGGGGTTTTTGAGCTTGTTATGGCTTGGTTTGCGGTAAGACCACCTCTCAAGCTTAGATAAGACATATATGATTGTGTTTGAGGGTTTGAAGATGGATTATATTGGGTATTAAGGGGTGATCTCTTGCTATTTTGTTGGATAAAACTGGACCGTTCTATCCAAGTGATGCCGTGAACATTGGGAGTGATTCAAGGGCTTGTCTTGCTTCTAATTTTCGGTAAGGTCTTCTCAACACATAGTATAAGGGTTTAGCAAGATGATATTGAGGATTTGTTGGAGTTTGAATGAATTTTGATGGTTGAAAATGCTTGGTTTTATAAGGTCAAAAACTGACCCTGTTGCCGGCTGTAGAACCGAGCCACTTGGAGGCTCATTGGAGTGTCGCCTAGCTCCAAAATTTTCGTGAAGACCCCTAATGACATAGATTGACATGTTGGCAAGGAGATTGTGTGAGGAATTGGAGTTTAGAGGTGATTTAATGGCTGTTTGGTATTGATTATCCAGGACCGATTCTGCACTGCTTGAAGACCGAGTGAACCGAGCCCTTTGGTGGTTCGAAGAAGTGTCACCTTGCCATAAAATCTTCGGTAAGGCATCTTGGGAAGTAATATGATGTGTTAGTAAGGTGGTTTCTCGATGGAATTGGATTTGGAAGAGTTTTAATGATGAAATTGTGGATTTTCCTAGGGCTGTGTGGTTGCCCTGTTTTGACCTATCGTGGACTGAGCTTGGTGGCTCATTTTGATTAGAATTCCAAGCTCAATTGAAGCGGTAAGCGACTTCTAAACCTTTATTAGGACGTTAGGATACTAAGGGACGAATTTGAGGCTCAATCGATGAGTCCTATGTGTTGTAATGTGCTTAAATTGATTGAGGCCGAATGTGTCTTGTGGTGACCGAACCTTGCTTGTTGCCTTGGGATGATATTGTGAAATTCTTGATTCAAATTGCTATGTGGATGTTCGGTTGCCATGTATCCTTGAATGGCCAAGTGGCATGTGGTCTCTTGATTGTCAAATGTGTGAAATTGTGCTTGAATTGGCAAGAGGATGACTTAATTGATTGATTGCCTTATGTGCATTATTGTGCTACGCATTATGTGATTCGGCCATGGGTGATTCACATGTTGAAAGGTGAAATTGGCTAGTGAACCCTTGATTCATGAGAATTGGCTATTGAGCACTTGAAAAATGAATCAGCTAGTGAGCCCTTGATTCATGAAATATGGCTAGAGAGCCCTTGATTCATGAGAAATGGCTAGTGAGCCCCTGAAAGATGAATCGGCTGGTGAGCCCTTGATTCATGAGAATTGGCTATTGAGCGCTTGAAAGATGAATCGGTTAGTGAGCCCTTAATTCACGAAATATGGCTAGTGAGCCCTTGATCGATGAGAAATGGCTAGTGAGCCCTTGAAAGATGAATCGGCTAGTGAGCCCTTGATTCATGAGAATTGGCTAGCGAGCCATTGATTAATGAAATATGGCTAGTCAGCCATTGATTGAAGAAATGACTTATGAGCCCTTGAATGATGAGACTGAAACTATTCTTTATGTATGCATACGATGGATTGTTGCTCTAGTACGGACTTGGTCTTGATGTTATGAATGCCTTAGAATTGTGATTATTTTATGCCAATCGTAATGTCTTTTATGAAGCATTGAGTGCCGTGTATTCATTTTCTTGATGAGCTATTGCATGCTCCTTAAAAAAAAAGATGTCTGGAGGTACTAATGGCCTAGTTTAGGTTTAGGGAGAGCTTGCTGAGATTTATATCTCACCCCGTCGTGGGACCAACATTTTAAGGTCTCAGACAATGGAAACCCTAGCTTGCCATGGATTGACGTTGGAAGACAACTTTGGAAGAGAATAAATATTAACCTTTTTTGTAACCTTAGGGGCTGCTTATTGAATTTGAGGATTTAGAATTGTAACCTTTGAGGTGTGTTTGCCATTAACAAGAGGCTTACCCTGTTTCTGTCCTAAGTCATCTTGTTGTTTTTAATGTATGGAGTTGTTTTACCGCTTCCGCATGCTTTTCATTTAGAAGCCTCGATTTGTTGTTGGCCGATGGATCCTGAGTTTCATCAAGAACAAATGGCTGTGGTGGGATGTTCGTGTGCCCGCCGAGTTCGGGGCGTGACATCCCCGTTTGTTTGGTATTAGAGTAAGGTCAGCTCGATCCAATTTGTTTGAGATTTGGAGTGATAAGGAGTAATGACTTGAGGACGATTAGATAGTGAGACCTTTAGGGTTAGGCATTGATGTATGAATTTTGAGGATTATAAACTTGAACTTGTGTTGTACTCTAATGGTTCTAGTATCGATTTTAATTGATGATCTTGGGCGGTGATATGATTGAGGTTCATAAAGAAGTAAACAGAAATTGAGGAGTCGTAAGCATGGATTTTGAGGTTGTAAATGTGTTTGAGGATAGTAGAAATTTGCTTGTGAACAGAGGGTCAGTTGGATTATATGATTATGATTGTGGCTTGCCAACGACCCAACTTGAGGTATATGGTTGAACATAGGTAATTGATCTATGGGATGTGATGTTCATTTGGAGGACTAGGAGTCTTCTATGGATAAGAATTGATCTGGAGACGGATGTGATGTGACGAGTAATGAGGACAATCAAGCAGTGCATGTGTTTGTGGTATTAAAATGAAAGTTGAGGAGTGTACATGCATGAGCTTATCACTATCGAACTTAATAAACTGTCGTTTGGTATGAGACAAGTTGATGGGATACCTATAAACCGTAATGAAGCATGTTATGGGACGTGTGGAACGTGACTCTCTTCGTAGACGTATGGTTTGAGACTACCTGCAAGACTAGGTCTGATGAGCGAGGGGAGTGATTGCCAGGACAAAGAGGTCGGGACAAGGAGCGGCTCCTGGCAGGCTTCTAAGATAGCAAGGAGGCAAGAATGACCTAGATCATAAATTGAAAGAGAGAGTCTAGGTATCAGGTTAAGTCTGATTTTGGTTAAGAGGTGTATTGCACTGATTGATCCTCAAGGTGATTTTTCAAAAGTGGCATGGCATTTGTAATGGCACTTGTAATTGGCAATGAGTATTTGAAAAAGAGAAACTATTGACGTATATGTTTGGCCTGTTTGGGCAAGTTTCTTATTGAATGTTGCTTGGCTGATGCTTTTGAAATTGAGATAGCCTGTCGTGTTTATACTAGAGTGGCAGAAGCCTCTAAACTTAAGGCATGAACGATTGATCCATTGAAATGGTGCTTTGAGTGGCTGCCTGAGGTTGGCCCAAATGAATTTTGCTTAGTTGAGGCTTGCCTAGTAATTGGTGATTGGTTGAGAAATTGCCTAGTTAAGACTGGCTTATTGAGTGGATGCTGATTAACAATGATTTGGAATCCTTAGATAATTGGCAATTAGTTGAGAGTTGCCTAGGAACCACCATATGATTGTTTGATGGTAATAGATGATGAGATGAGCAGCTTGAGACTGCTAGACTCGAGTAGATGACTCAAGCCTTTAATTCCAGGAGGGAATTGTAGTGATTCAAGTGCCATGAGAACCTAATAAGGTTGAACGACCGGAGTGTGGTCACTAGAGGAGCTTTTGGCTTGAGTTTGTGAAGTACATGAGACCCAAGAGTTAAAGGGGTCGTGAGAACTTTGAATGGAAATGAGAAAGATAGATGGGTAGGCAGACTCGAGAAGGAGCTGCCATTGTTACCCTAGTCGCTGAGACTGCAGTTGCTATTGCTAGCAAAGTAAATGGTAGAGATCATGTGAAAGACGATAGAAAATGGAAATCGCCCAGTGGAAAGCTTGTGGAATGATGCATAAGGATGAGATTGACTAAGTTCGATGGAGAGAATGAATTTGAGATTGCCTTTCTCTAGATTGGGGATCTTGGTAAGAAAACCTTAGAGGTTTTGGGTACACTGAAGAAAGAAAGTTGTTACGCCCCGCGTCCCAACGAGCGCGCCGACATCCCGCTAGCGTCGTTTCTTGCTACGAATGTACCCAGGATCAAACGACCAGCGATATGCGGTGATGCAAGTGCACATGCAGAAGCGACATACACAACTCCATACCAACAGTTTTCTTTTCCAAACATAATGACTCAGGATGAAAAGAGGGATTTAAAACTTGCTTCATACATTCCTTAAAAGCGTCAAATACAATACAAGGTTACTGTTGTGGAAATACTCCTATATTTTGATTCTGACAAAACCTTCAAAAGATATTGTTTAATGTAATGTGATGCAGGAAGAATGTGTAAGCAGCAGATTGAGTGATTACAATTCTGTCGCACTGACGAAGGGTCAGATGGAAGTGCTTCTGACGTAGGGTCAGATGGAAGTGCTTCTGACGTAGAGTCAGATGGAAGTGCCCTTGACGATCCAAACAGTGACGGATGGATCACATCAAATCTCCGTATTACCATTCCATGCCAACTGATCAAACTTCTCATAGACGAATCTGAAGAAAGATCAGTTCCTGCATTTTACAAAACACTAAGACCCACGTATGGCAGGTTTCCGATCAATGCAAGTGATATTCAATTATCCTGATATCCCCTCTTGTCAATCAAGGGACTTTCTATAATAGGATATCATCTTCTAAGGAAAATATCCTCGGGAATCAACTCAAACTTATCACACTTATGGAAGCTGGAGATTCAATTGTATGGGCGACTGAATCAGAAGGGTTCAATATCTTACCCAACGGTCTACATATCTTCTGAAGATACAGTCTCGTTCAATCACGATTGATGACGTCCAATCAAGGATTGAAGAGCAATCCCTTGGCTGGAATCCAACGGCTAGTTCGGAGGCAGGGGAGTATAAAAGAAGAATAATGTTCGACCAGAGGAAAAGAGAGTGAACATCAATCCAAAGTGCAAGAATAACTTGAGTTTCATCTGAGAGAGTATTCTGAGTATTCAAAATCCTTCACTGTGAAAATCTGTGTGAGAAGGAAACAAAACACTTGAGTGATTGTAATCTTCTTGATTCTTCATAGTGAAATCCAGCCGATCGGCTGTCATCGTGGGAGAGTGGACGTAGGTTTGATCTAAGCCGAACCACTATAAATTTCGTGTGCAATATTCTCTTCTCTAAACTCTTATCTTTGTGTTTAGATTTTCTGCACACCGTTATACTGTTTTTGTTCCTAATCGTACACTGAACTTTATTCATTCCGTAAGAAATTTCAATTGTGATCAGAATCTCCTATTCACCCCCCTCTAGGAGATATTGCTAGATACATCAATTGGTATCAGAGCAGGTTGCTCATTTTACGAAGTGTCTATTGACTTCAGAGTTAACGATCTACTATGTCTAGCAATCACTCTTCAGGAACAAGCAATTCGCACTTTGCCAACAAGCCTCCATACTTTGATGGAAAGGATTACAACATGTGGAGTAACAAGATGAAGTGGTTCTTCAAAGCCTATGATGATCTGATGTGGGATGTCGTTACAAATGGAATAGTTCCTGCAAATACCACAAATCCAACCTCTGCTGACGGAGTAAACATTGTCACAACAATGACTGATGCTGAAAAGGCTAAAAGAAAAGGCCTTGATTCTAAAGCTGTCAATGCTCTCTTTTGTGCCTTATCTACTCCTCTTTATAATCGTGTCTCAGAGGAAGAATCATCTAAGGCAATATGGGATAGATTTCATGTTACCTTTCAAGGAACAAATCGTGTGAAAGAAACAAAGCTCAGTATTTTACTGAGTGACTATGAAGCATTTGAAATGAAGCCTGATGAATCTATTGCAGATATGATAGACAGGTTTCAGACTTTGGCAAGTGGACTTGCAAGACAAGGTGCACCTATTGCTGAACCAATGCAAGTCAGGAAGATACTACGTGGACTCATAGATGATTGGAATTACATCAAGCCATCAATTCAAGAATGCCAAACAATTAGACCTCTCTCGGTGGATGAGCTAGTCGGCACTTTGCAATCCTATGAAACAGAACGAGCAAACAAAAAGGGAGAACAGAAAGGTAAAAAATCTATTGCATTAAAAAGTCAAATTAATCAATGTTTTTCTGACACAGATGATGAAGATGAGGATGATGAAGAATTAGCCCTCATGGTCAAGAAATTTAGAAAGATGGCTCGGAAAGGCAGAAATATCAAAGGAAAGAAACCTTGGAAAAAGAGTGAGGTAAAAATATCAAGCAACGACTCACAAGATAGCAAAGACGTGATTTGCTTCCACTGTAAGAAAGCATGTCATATCAAACCAAACTGCCCAATTTTGAAGAAGGACAAACTTAAGTATGAGAAGTACAAGAAGGCTCTAAAGGCAGAAACTTTGAGTGATTCTGATGAAAGCGAGAATGATTATGCAAATATCTGTCTCATGGCCGAATCGGACTCAAGTTCAGATTCAGAAACTGAGGTATGTTCATCTGAACTCCCTGATGAAGTCATTGAATATATTGATGAATTATGTAGAAACTACAAAGAAGCCCTTGAGAAGGTTTCTTGTTTGAAAAAGGAAAATACTTCTTTAAAACAACAGAATTTGTCCCAAGAAGAAAAATTAGTTTTCTACAACAAGAGTTTCACCAGATGAAAGAAAATCATGATTCTGTTTCAAGAGAAAATGCTTCCTTGAAAGAAAAAATTTCTACTATATCAAAAAGGTTTTCACAAAGCTCAGAAACTCTGAATAGCATTATATCAAAACAGATACCCTTCAATGATCGATCTGGGTTAGGTTTTAAAAAGGAAAGTAGCCAAAGAAATGTCTTTAAAACTGAATTTCGAAAACCAACGTTTTCCAATTACAAGCATCATTTTTATAAGCATTTTACTAGATCCTACATTCGACAACCTTGTGTGAACTGTGGTGATCCTAGCCATACTAAGGATTACTGCAAGAAAATCTGGAGACCTATTAAAAGGTCAAAATATACTAACACAGAAGGACCCAAGAAAACATGGGTACCAAAGAAACAGTAAGTTGGTTATCTATTGCAGGTACCAAAGAGAAGGAAGAACAAATGGTTTCTGGATAGTGGTTGTTCAAGTCACATGACTGGAAATCCAGATGTGTTTATATCCCTCTCAGATTGTGATGGAAGAAGTGTGTCGTTTGGAGGAAGGAACAAGGATAAAGTGATCGGGAAAGGAAATGTAAAGATTGGAAATCTGACCGTTAAAGATGTCTCTCTAGTCAAAGGATTGAACTACAACTTGATTTCTGTAAGTCAACTCTGTGACTCTGGATATGATATTAGGTTCCAAGATCTAAAATGCACAGGTATGAGCAAGGATAAGAAGCAATCCTTCACGGGACGAAGGCATGGGAATATTTATCTTTTAGATATTAATGCTGACTGTGAACATGCTAAATGTCTTATTTCTGTCAAGGATGAATCTGATCTTTGGCACAGAAAGTTAGGTCATATTAGTATGAAACATATTTCAAAACTTTCCAAGAAGGGACTTGTTCGAGGATTACCTCAAACAAAATTTGAGAAAAGTGGACTATGTCATGCATGCACACTAGGTAAGCAGGTAAGAAGTTCTTTTAAGTCTTTAAATCAAGTTTCCACTAAGCGTTGTCTGCAGCTACTTCATATGGACATCTTCGGACCAAATAGAACTCTAAGCATTGGAGGTAAGAAATATTGTCTTGTCATAGTTGATGACTTCTCTAGATTTACATGGGTTTCATTTCTTGCTCACAAAAACGAAGCTTTCATATCCTTTTCAAAACTTGCTAAAAGAATTCAAAATGAAAAGGGTTACACTATTTCCAGTTTGAGAACGGATCATGGGGGAGAATTTGAAAATCAAAATTTCTCAGATTTTTGCACTAATTTCGGAATTCAGCATAACTTCTCTGCTCCTTATACTCCACAACAAAATGGGGTAGTAGAAAGGAAAAATAGATCGTTGCAAGAAATGGCCAGAACTCTTCTTATTGAAAGTAAAATTGCCTCTAACTTTTGGGCTGAGGCTGTTTCAACAGCTTGTTATATCTTAAATCGAATTTCCCTCAGACCTTTTTCTGAGAAAACTCCCTATGAATTTTTCAAAGAAAGAAAGCATGATATTGCATACTTTCATGTATTCGGTTGCAAATGCTTTATTCTAAAGAATGCTAATGATCGAGTTGGAAAGTTTGATGAAAGGTCAGATGAAGGAACTTTCTTGGGATATTCAACAACAAACAAAGCCTACAGAGTCTACAACAAGAATACTCGTACTGTAGAGGAATCAGTAAACATCAAGTTCGATGAGAGCAACCAGGATGATGAACCTGAATCCATTCAAATGCATACACTTCATCAAGTCACGAACTCACCAGCAGAATCAGATGTGAATTCGGAAAATGTTCAGAAGGAAACTTCCGCAGCTGAAGAAAGACCAGAAGATGATCAGAATGAATCCAAAATATCCTCAAATGATGGACTTGACAAAAACTGGAAGCACAAGTCAAGTCATCCAAAGGAACTTATCATAGGCAGCATAAATGATGGTGTAAGAACAAGATCCAAGTTCAAGCAAGCAATGAGCAACATCGCCTTGGTATCTGAATTGGAGCCAAAAAGGATTGAAGATGCATTAGCAGATGAAAACTGGATAAATGCAATGCAGGAAGAGCTACATCAGTTCAAAGTCAACAATGTTTGGGAACTAGTCAATCGTCCCAAAAATCGTCCAGTAATTGGAACAAAATGGGTATTCAGAAACAAACTTGATGACAAAGGAAAAGTTGTGAGAAACAAAGCAAGACTTGAAGCAAAAGGATATTCTCAGGAAGAAGGAATAGACTATGATGAAACCTATGCACCGGTTGCCAGGTTAGAAGCCATTAGGCTACTTCTTGCTTATGCTTGTTACAATGACTTCAAACTTTTTCAGATGGACGTGAAAAGTGCCTTCCTAAACGGCTACATCAAAGAAGAGGTATATGTAGAACAACCTCTTGGCTTCGAAGAACCTAGAGAAAAGGATCTGGTATTTGTCTTAAAAAAGGCTCTCTATGGATTGAAACAAGCACCTCGCGCCTGGTATGAAAGGTTAAGTAACTTTTTATCTCGACACAGCTTCACTAAAGGTAATGTAGACACCACTCTTTTTATTCAAAGAAAAGGTAAAGATATCATTTTAGTTCAAATATATGTTGATGATATTATATTCGGCTCCTCTAATGAACTTCTCTGCAAGAAATTCTCTAAAACAATGCAGGATGAATTTGAGATGAGTATGATGGGAGAATTACGGTTCTTTCTTGGTCTTCAAATTCATCAATCCCAGAAAGGAACCTTCATATTTCAAGAGAAGTATGCATTGGAAATAGTGAAAAAGTTTGGTATGGAAAATGGCAAGAAGACAGAAACTCCTATGTCTCACTCTTCCAAATTAGATAAGAATGAGGATGGAAAAGAAGTCAATCCCAAACTATATCGAAGCATGATCGGATCATTACTCTATCTCACAGCTTCAAGACCCGACATACTATATAGTGTTTGCTTATGTGCAAGATTTCAGTCAAGTCCAAGAGAATCACACCTATCAGCAGTCAAGAGAATAATCAAATACATAGGGACTTATCCCAACTATGGTTTGTGGTATTCTAAATCTTCTGATTTTACACTAAAAGGTTATTCAGATGCAGATCTTGCAGGTTGCAAAATTGATAGAAAAAAGTACATCAGGAACCTGTCAACTCATGGGAAACATGCTTGTCTCATGGTACTCAAAGAAGCAAAATACAGTGGCACTCAGTACAGCTGAAGCAGAATACGTATCTCTTGGAAGCTGCTGCACTCAAATACTTTGGCTAAAACAACAGCTCAAGGACTATGGTGTTGAAGAATCAACTGTGGAAATCCTATGTGACAACACAAGTGCCATAAATCTCACAAAGAATCCTGTACTTCACTCAAGAACAAAGCATATTGAGATCAAGCATCACTTCATACGTGATCATGTTCAAAACCATGATGTTAACATTTCATACATTGACATGAAAAATCAACTTGCAGATATTTTTACTAAACCACTTGATAAACAGAGTTTCAATTTTATCAGAAATGAATTATCTATTATTAACCTTCCTTCTTAAGTATACCTTAGAACAGGGTACGTCAGAAGGAGAGTCAGAAGGAAAGTCAGAAAGAGCATCAGAAGGAGAGTCAGAAGGAGCGTCAGAAGGAGAGTCAGAAGGAGCGTCAGAAGGAGAGTCAGAAGGAGAATTAGAAGAAGAGTCAGAAGAAGCATCAGAAAGAGCGTCAGAAGGAGCATCAGAAGGAGCGTCAGAAGGAGCATCAGAAGGAGCATCAGAAGGGACGCCAAAAAGGCACGTAAGAGAAAATTTACACTTTTCTTAAATCAAAAGGTCAGTTATCTCTAAAAGTTATCTTTTAGGTAAGTTACTCATATGAATAGATATTGCTTAATATCTGATTGACCGTGAATATTCTTTTTTTAAGAATTCCTTTTTAAATCAAAATTCTCTTTTGTGTTTCCAAAAATAACCGCCTCTTTTATAAAAAACGCTGAACCGTCACCTCTGTTCTCTTACTTTCAAAATTCTCTCAAATCAAAACCCTAAAACCGTGTTGAAAACCTCTCGCTCTCGATTTCCTCCTCAAAGCAATACTCTTTCACTCAAAGTTTCAAACTTTCTACGCATCAATGGCTCCAAAACCAGTCTCTGACTCGAAGAAGACGCCTCAGACCAAGAGGAAGTTCTCCGCATCAACTGCAAGCAGCGCGGAATTCACAGATATCCAAATCAACGAACAACGAGAAGCACTCCGCCTGACAAAAGGTCTATCTCTGTCTGCTTTTGAAATAAAGGAATCTATGGCCCATTCTATTAAGCCAATGTATGATAGAATCAAGGACGCTGGAGATTTTGGAAACGAACTTAGAAAACTGCTGAAAACTCATCACTTTGATAGTGAGAGCGAACTTTTGGAGTTTCTCAGTCTGCCTGGAAAAATCGTTGAACCACTTGCTGTAGAAAAACCTACGTCTGTCTCTAGCAAAGGAAAGGAGAAAGTGGCAGAGACAAGTTCGAAACGTAGACGATCCCCAATTAGACCTGGCGGTACGAAGGCGAAGGTGGAAGATGATGATGACATTCTGTTCAATGAATTTGTGAAAAATATAGGCTTTAATTTGGATAAAAGCTTTACTGATCCATTGTTCCAGAATCAGGCTCACAAAGAACGGTTTGAAGCAATGAAACAGAGAGGTGTTATACCTCCAAGGGTATTTGAGTTAAAGTACTTTGACAGCAATGGCATCAATCTGAGGAAGCATCTAGAAAAGATGAAGCTAGATCAGTTTATAACTAGGAGAGGCTACACTTTTCCTGATATGGTAGCTTACTTCTATTCAAATCTTCAGTTTGTCAACTTCAACTCTCTGGCTTTCACAATAAAAAGAAAGCAGTATTTTCTAACTGTTGATGAATTGGCTTCAATCATGGGAACCAGAAAGGGAGATTTCAAACCCTTAGATATCACTGCAAGTGAAGCTTTCTGCTTCCTGACTGGCAAATCGAGTTTCTCAAGGGAATCAAAGTCACACATTGCCTACACAGGCTTTCCCCTGAAACATATCATGATGCACAAAGTGATCATTGAATGTCTCAGACCCAAAGCAGCATCAAAGACAGATATCTCAAAGTACGAGGCAAAGCTGTTATGGGGAATCTTGACAGGACAAAGGATTTCTTTTGCTCACACTGTTCTACTACATATGTACAGATCAGCTCTCAAGCCAAAGGGGCAACTTCCTTATGCGGCGTTGATCTTCAAAATAATCAATCATTTCAAGATTGATAGCCTAGGTGCCTTTGTCGAGCAAGAAATTCCTTTAATGACTGCTGGAGAGACTATGGTAACAAAGATGGGATTCAAGATGACTCCTGCTGGATGGAGAACGAAGAACAATGAACCAGTCATTGTAGACTTTGAGGAAGAGTCACGGCAGAGATCTCCCAAGAAGAGAAAAGTCATGGCAGTTAAGGGTCAACAAACAGAAAGTCCTGCTCGTACGGACTCGGACGCAAGTGAGGAAGAAACAGGGGAATATGATTCTGAGGCTACCCCATCTCGAGAAGGATCAGATGCAGCTGGTCAATCCGAAAATCAGAATGCTGAAGGAGTCGAGGAAGAAGTAGATGACACAGGACTACAACAACAAGAAAAAGTTGTGTATCCCTGTGATCTGACTGAGGCAGAATTCCTTACAATGTGGAATGAGGAGCAAGCTGCACGATTTGCAGATGACACAGAGTATGACATCCAAATCGTCAACTGTGATCATGAGGAATTGCTAGCTCAAGTTCTAGTAACATTGGCATCACAAGCACAAGAGAACGAACAAGATGACTTTGACGCCTACTCTGTCTCCTCCACCAGACACTATTCAGAAAGGTGCTACAAGTCTGGCCTCAGCAATAGCACGAGAAGATCAATTGTCCAGTGCACAGTCCATTCCAATGGACATTGATGAAGAAATAGTCTCCGTGCCACCATCAAAGGAAAAAGGAAAAAGAGCTATACTTCAGGGGGAGAAAGAGCCTGAGCCTGTCACATCAGATGTCTTTCTCACTGAAGTCCTAGCTTCTCAAGCCTTCACTACGGCTCAAACTGAGGGGGAGACTTCAGAACCTACACCTCCAAACCCACATATGGACCTTCAAGCGCATTTTGACAATCTTCAAAATATTGTCATTCAGACAATGGCTGCAATGGAAACAAGATTTGTTCAGCAACTGCAGGCTTTTGAACAGAAGACAGATAGGCAGCTGCAGGGTCTGACTAGTCAGGTGACTAGGCTAGAAAAATCCATTGATGTCTATGGGAAAACGTTTCGTGATGAGATAGCCAACCTGCCTACATACACATTGGTCAGAACGGACAGAACAGCTTCACACATGCCCTCTCCTCAAGCTGTCAGAGACCATGCTCAGATGCTGAGAAGCAGTTTTGCAGGACCTTCCCGAGGGGAGACTGATGTTGAGCCTGAAGATCATCCCTCTTCTTAAAAACTTTTTCTTTTCCTCTCCATAAACGCATTATCATTTCAAGAACTTTTTCGATGTTGACAAAAAAGGGGGAGAAGTTGAGATTATTTTTATGTAGTCTAAATAGATTATCTCTAACCATATTTCTCTAATCATATCATATCTCAATTTAGAGGAAAGGAGGAGAAAACCTAACCTACCGTTTTGCAGGACAATTCGTGCAGGATTATTGCAGGATAATCTTACTATGATCATGCTCTCCTATGAGCACACTTTCATTATATTTCTCTCTAATGATGATTACCTGCAGGAGCAAATATGATGGCTACTCACTTTTATTAAATTATCACTGGTTTAATTTTCCTTTAAATTTGAAACTGGAGAAGTTTTTGTCACCATCAAAAAGGGGGAGATTGTTGTGGAAATACTCCTATATTTTGATTATGACAAAACCTTCAAAAGATATTGTTTAATGTAATGTGATGCAGGAAGAATGTGTAAGCAGCAGATTGAGTGATTACAATTCTGTCGCACTGACGAAGGGTCAGATGGAAGTGCTTCTGACGAAGGGTCAGATGGAAGTGCTTCTGACGAAGGGTCAGATGGAAGTGCTTCTGACGTAGAGTCAGATGGAAGTGCCCTTGACGATCCAAACAGTGACGGATGGATCACATCAAATCTCCGTATTACCATTCCATGCCAACTGATCAAACTTCTCATAGACGAATCTGAAGAAAGATCAGTTCCTGCATTTTACAAAACACGAAGACCCACGTATGGCAGGTTTCCGATCAAGGCAAGTGATATTCAATTATCCTGATATCCCCTCTTGTCAATCAAGGGACTTTCTATAATAGGATATCATCTTCTAAGGAAAATATCCTCGGGAATCAACTCAAACTTATCACACTTATGGAAGCTGGAGATTTAGTTGTATGTGCGACTGAATCAGAAGGGTTCAATATCTTACCCAACGGTCTACATATCTTCTGAAGATACAGTCTCGTTCAATCACGATTGATGACGTCCAATCAAGGATTGAAGAGCGATCCCTTGGCTGGAATCCAACGGCTAGTTCGGAGGCAGGGGAGTATAAAAGAAGAATAATGTTCGACCAGAGGAAAAGAGAGTGAACATCAATCCAAAGTGCAAGAATAACTTGAGTTTCATCTGAGAGAGTATTCTGAGTATTCAAAATCCTTCACTGTGAAAATCTGTGTGAGAAGGAAACAAAACACTTGAGTGATTGTAATCTTCTTGATTCTTCATAGTGAAATCCAGCCGATCGGCTGTCATCGTGGGAGAGTGGACATAGGCTTGATCTAAGCCGAACCACTATAAATTTCGTGTGCAATATTCTCTTCTCTAAACTCTTATCTTTGTGTTTAGATTTTCTGCACACCGTTATACTGTTTTTATTCCTAATCGTACACTGAACTTTATTCATTCCGCAAGAAATTTCAATTGTGATCAGAATCTCCTATTCACCCCCCTCTAGGAGATATTGCTAGATACATCAGTTACCACTTGTCATTTCCCAAAATACACTTCCTTTAATAAAACAACGGTAGATGAAGTTTAACCCTATAGAGCTATATAGGCGTGTACAACCCAAAAATAAGAAAGCAGCTCTCTAAGACTTCAAAAAGAAAGATAGTCGGGTAAGGTTAACGGTTCATCTACTTCAAAAGGGTATCTTCAAAGGTCAGTCCACAGTATCCAAGGGACCTCGTCATTCGGGATCTGAAAATGTTGTCCCACAACGGGGTGAGATAAAATCTTAACAAGCTAGCCCTAAACCCAAACTAGGCATTTAGTACTTCCAGACACTATCCTACACATGCAATGACCAATAAATCCAGAATGCAGCAATTGGCATATAACAACTCAAGTAAGCAAAGCATTAGCAGCAAATTTCAATTCTAGGCTAGACTTCGTACTTTGGCACTAAAATATTTACATCATAAACAGAGTATCCACATTTGATACCACCATAATTTCCGTGACTAGGCCCGTGTCATATAGGCGCCTCAGGCATTTCTCATTGCTTAGCCCGCGTCATAAAGGCGTATCAGGCATTTCCCATTACTTAGCCCGCGTCATAAAGATGCATCAGGCATTTCTCAATAAATAACCCGCCTCATATAGGCGCATCAGGTATTTCTCCTCAGTCAAGCCCACGTCATATAGGCGCATCAGGCATTTACCACATTACTCAATCCCGCGTCGTATAGGCGCATCAGGATATTGCATTAACCAATCCCGCGTCATATAGGCGCCTCGGGATTTCACATCAAATAAGCTCATAATTTAAACAAGTATGACTGAGTACAATCCATTGAGCAATTTACCCATTCAAGGCATCAATTACTATTTTCGTCACGTGGTCATTATCATATTAATATAGCTAATTGCCAAATCAAATAATCCACGTGCCAATAATCCACGTGCCAAATAATCCACATACCAAATAATCTACGTGCCAAATAATCCACGTAAATAATCCACGAGCCAATTAATCCACATACCAAATAATCTACGTGCCAAATAATCCACGTAAATAATCCACGTGCCAATTAATACCCAAGGCCGAATACTCTTAAGCCTCAATCAAGGTTTTCTATCAATTTTAACACTTTGGCACGTCCCTTTGAGCCCACGGCCAATTGGCAATAGGAGTCAATAGACATTTTAATTCAATCTTCTTGCAATTCCTCATGGCCGAACACACAAGAGCTTTCATGCATCAATTGGCTCAATCCTACCTATTTCTTAGTCCATGGCTGAATATACTTAGGGGTCATTAGGTGATTTTCAACTTCTAACACATCAAGTTCTACCATGGCTGAATGTACCTTTAGGTCTAGCTAGGCATTCAAGCAACTCAACCAAGCGATTCTATATTAAGAAACATTTCTATGCGATCATCCCTTCCACGGATCAATTCTATCCAAACCTTTAGCATCGCAAGTCATCAAGCAAGCAACAATTTCAAGGCTTAAACTACAAATCAACTTCGGATCCTCAAGGATAGATTCGGCAAGCATGGGTTTAATGGGAGTTTGCTCATGGAAACCACTCAATAGCCTTTCTAAAGTATCCTTCGGTAACCTAAGGTCCTAATAGGAGTTTAGGACTAACTTACCACGCTAACAAGCACGTGAGGACGACGAAGGAAGCGACGAAGTTCGAGGTTCAAATCTGTCCAAAGATGTCCGTGTATGATCTTCACAAGTTAGCCACAGATTCTCCTCAAAAATCACACTAAAATTCACTCACTAGCTAAATAACCCATAGGATCAAGTCTTAGGAGGCTTACCAAGGGAAAAGAGCTTGCGGCACTCACCAACGAAGCTTGAAGACCGGCGAGGAGCGGTGGCGGTGAGCGTGAGAGAGAGAGAGCCGAGAGGGAGTTTGAGGGAGAATGAGAGAAGAGAAAGCAAATGAGAGAATGAGAGGAGAGAGAGAGTGCTCGGCCGGTTGCTTAAGAGGAAGAGGAGTAGAGCTTCATCCATTCAAAAAAAAAATCCAAGAGAGGGAGTGGTTGGTGGAAGTACAAGGAATAGTGTAGTAGAATGACCATTGAGAGAGAGGGTTGGTCAAGAGGTCAATCCATCAAGTCTCTTCCATGTCACCTTGTCAACTCACTAATCAAATAATTCAAGAAGCCAAAATGACCATAAAGCCCTTCAATGATCGGCCAAGAGTGGGGATAGGCGAATGTCCATTTTGCCCTTGCCTATTTCTAAGAGGAAAAGCACTAACCTAAGGGTATAAAGGTAATTTCCTAATCGTCGATTCGAATTTCACTTATCTAAATGCTAAGGATAAATTCTAATCCTAATGGTCCCCGATGAGGCGGCGTCCAATTTATTCCCGTTGGAATCCCTCGAATTTCCGGCCTCCAATCTCGAAGTCCAATTCATGGCTAAATTCAGTCGTTTGTCATCTCAGCGCGTCTCAGACTAACGGACGGCTCTTAGGAGTTACGTGTATCGACCCGCGACTAATGTCGCGTTTAAGAATTACTTGTGCCACGGTGACTTTGGTTGTCATGTAATTGCGAGGGTCAATTGCTAGTCCCGAAGGTTGCGATCGCTAGGAATCGTTTTAGGTTAATTCACAAATCATGCCATGGTCATACGGAATCACCCGTGAACCAATCGTACAACACTAGCAAATCATTCTAAAGCCATTCTTAGATGACCTTTAGTGGTCCAAAATATTCCCTCGGCAATCCTTATGGTCAAAGCATCGACTCGTGGTCAAGTTCTTTGGTCCACGTACTTTAATTCCTATCTAGCCATTCCCATTTGGTTAGTTGACTCAAGAGTGATCAATTCTGAGCGAGATTTACTGGAATACATC
The DNA here is from genome assembly GCA_021437785.1 of Rhodomyrtus psidioides. Taxonomy (NCBI): domain Eukaryota; kingdom Viridiplantae; phylum Streptophyta; class Magnoliopsida; order Myrtales; family Myrtaceae; genus Rhodomyrtus; species Rhodomyrtus psidioides. The sequence continues at coordinate 452,397 of JAILYB010000032.1, read as the reverse complement.
GATAGACATTCATTCATTAATAAGCTTCGAGATAGGGTCGGAATTCAGGATGTCACAACTCTTCTCCCCTTATGAAAATTTCGTCCTCAAAATTTACATTACATCCAACTACTCAAACAGGTGGGGGTGCTGACGCCTCATCGCTTCTTCGCTTTCCCAGGTGGCTCCTTCGATCCCGTGGTGCTCCCAGATCACCTTCACTAATGGAATCGTCTTGTTCCTTAAGACTTGCTCCTTTCTGTCCTCGATCCTAATAGGGCCTTTCCACATACGACACTCGATCGTCCACTTCTCTCACTTCATGGTCCAGCACATGAGTTGCGTCCGGTTCATACTTCATCAGCATCGAAACATGGAATACATTGTGGACCTGCGACAAACTCGGCGGCAAAGCGAGCCATAGGCCAGAGTTCCAATCCGTTCTAATATTTCAAAAGGGCCTACATACCTCGGACTCAGCTTTCCTTTCTTCCCAAACCGAGATAATCCCTTCATCGGTGACACTTTCAGGAAAACATGGTCTCCCACCTGAAATTCCAAAGGCCTGCGCTGCTTATCGGCATAGCTTTTCTGGCGACTCTGCGCGGTTTTCAATCTCTCTCTGATGACCTTTACTGCCTCCATCGATTGTTCTACTAACTCTGGGCCTGTTATGTTTCTTTCACCAACCTCATCCCAACATACTGGAGTTCTGCATGCTCAACCATACAATGCCTCAAAAGGTGCCATTCCGATACTCTGATAGTAACTGTTGTTGTAAGCGAACTCTACCAAGTGTAGCTGGTCTTCCCAACCTCCTTTGAAATCTATCACACAGGCTCTTAGCATATCCTCCAACGTCTGAATCGTCCTTTCCGACTGTCTGTCCGTCTGAGGGTGATAGGTCGTACTATACTGCAGTTTCGTCCCCAAAGCCTCCTCTAGGCTTTTCCAAAATGAAGCGGTGAACTTGGGATCTCTATCTGAAGTGATTGTTACGGGGACTCCATGGAGACGAACTACATACCTCATATACAATTCTGCATACTTATCCATGGCGAAATCCTTTCTCACTGCCAGGAAATGCGCGGACTTAGTCAATCTATCCACTATTACCCATATCGAGTCATGTCCTTTCTGACTTCTCGGTAAGCCCATCACAAAGCCCATAGTGATGTGTTCTCATTTCCACTCGGGAATCTCCAAGGGCTGCAACATTCCACCAAGCTTACAATGCTGTGCCTTAACTTGCTGGCACGTCAGACACTTAGCCACATGCTTGGCGACGTCTACTTTCATTCCGTTCCACCAGTAATGCTGACGCAGATTCTGATACATTTTGGTGCTACCCGGATGAATACTGTAGTTGCTCCTATGAGCTTCCGAAAAGATCATTTCCTTTAATTCCTCGTCATTGGGTACGCACAGGCGTCCTCGAAACTTCAGAACTCCATCCTCTGACACTTGAAAGTTAGGTTTTCTTTTTGCGGCATCCATCTCCAGGACCTTTTGGATGTCAGGGTCCCTAGACTGCGAAGCTTTAACCTTTTCCTGGATTTCCGGTTCGATTCTCAACGTAGCTAGCAGACTTGACAATTGGCAAATCTCAAACTTGAACTCTGAATCCCTTATTCCTTCCAATAGAGTCCATTCTTTAACCATTAAGTGTGCGATGCTCGATTTCCGACTAAGTGCATCCGCAACCTTATTTGCCTTCCCAAGGTGGTACAGAATGTCACAATCATAATCCTTGAGCAACTCCATCCATCGACGTTGCCTCATGTTCAACTCCTTTTGGGAAAACAGGTACTTCAAACTCTGATGGTCCGTATAAATCTGAAACCTTTCCCCACACAAGTAGTGCCTCCAAATTTTCAACGCGAAGATGATAGCTGCCAATTCCAAATCGTGCGTCGGGTAGTTCATCTCGTGAGGTCTTAACTGTCGCGATGCGTAAGCAACAACTCTTCCATACTGCATTAGAACGCATCATAATCCTTTTAGCGACGCATCGCTATAAATCTCATAACCTCCAGGTCCAGAAGGGATCGTCAGAATTGGTGCGGTCGTCGGGCGATGCTTAAGTTCCTGAAAACTCCTTTCGCACTTATCTGTCCATTCAAACTGTGTATCCTTCTTTGTTAACCTCGTCAAAGGAGTGGCTATAGAGGAGAACTTCTCCACAAACCTCCTATAGTAGCCTGCCAAACCTAAAAAGCTTCGAACCTCTGTTACTGACGTAGGTCTAGGCCAATTCGTTACTGCCTCAATCTTGGCTGGATCCACTGAAATCCCATTTCTAGAGATGACATGTCCAAGGAACGCAACCTTGCTAAGCCAAAACTCACACTTACTGAACTTGACGTAGAGTGAGTGTTCCCTTAACGTCCGTAGAACTACACTCAAGTGCTTCTCATGCTCCTCTGGGCTCCTTGAATATATCAAGATGTCATCTATGAAGACTATGACGAATTGGTCTAGGTACTCCTTGAACACTCGGTGCATCAAATCCATGAAAGCAGCTGGGGCATTAGTCAATCCAAATGGCATGACTGTAAACTCATAATGCCCATACCTCGTCCGAAAGGCAGTCTTTGGTATATCCTTCTTCTTAATCCTCAATTGGTGATAACCCGTCCTCAGGTCTATCTTGGAGAATACAGATGCTCCTTGTAGTTGATTAAACAGGTCGTCTATCCTCGGCAAAGGATACTTGTTCTTGATCGTCACTTGATTTAATTGCATGTAGTCGATGCATAAATGCAAAGACCCGTCCTTCTTTCTTACAAACAGGACTGGCGCTCCCTAAGGTGAAGCGCTTGGACGAATAAATCCCTTGTCCAGCAACTCTTGCATTTGAACCTTCAATTCCTTTAACTCCGATAAGGACATCCTATAGGGCGCCTTTGAGATCGGCTCCGTTCCAGGAGCTAACTCAATCACAAACTCTATTTCCCTTTTTGGCGGCAACCCTGGTAACTCTTGAGGAAAGACATCTGGAAAATCACGCACCACAGCTATGTCCTCTAGGTTGGGTTCCTCCATCATCGGGTCAACCACAGTAGCCAAGTACGCTTGACACCCATCATCCAACAACTTGGTCACCTCAAGTGATGAAATTAAAGGAATCGAGGTTCCTCCTCGACTTCCTACAAACTCGAATCTAGGGTGATCATTCGGATGAAAATGGATCACTCTGCTACCACAATCAACAACAGCTCACTGCTTACTCAGCCAATCCATTCCAACAATAACGTCAAAATCATACATAGGCAGCACTGCTAGGTCTATTCGTTCCTCACTACCACCCATGACTATCTTACAGTCCGCACAACCTAGCGAGACTAACACTTTATCCTTTAACGGGGTAGTAACATGCAATACCATATCTAACGGTTTCAATTCAATTCCAACTAAATCAGCAAACTGAGCAGATATGAACGAATGTGATGCCCCAGGGTCAAACAATGCATAGGCAGCATGATCACATAAAGTAACCGTACCTGTGACCACGCCAGGCGCCTGCTCCGCCTCTCTGCGCGCCACAGCATACACTCTTCCTTGTGCTGGCGGTCTGTCCAAGTTGTTCTGTGGGGCTCCCGCCGGTGGTCCTGTAGGAGGTCGCTGTCTCTAAAATTGAGGGTCTGGGGCTTGATTCGGGCAAGTCCTTATCTGGTGACCCAGCTGGCCACACTTGAAGCAAGCACCCGTCTTGCTCGGGCAAGGTTCATTCCCGTGCTTTCTCCCACACAGGCGGCAGTTCCAATTCGTCTGGTGAGCTGGCTTCCCAATGCCCTTCTTAACTAGAGGGACAAAGCGTCTGTTGCTTGACATTGGCCTCTTGCCAAACTAGCGATTGTCCCTGGCTGGAGCAAACCGCGGTATAGGGGCAGTCCTCCTTTCTCTCATGTCCCGTTCAACCAGCTGGCCCCTTTCATAAATCGCATTATAGCCCTGTAGATCCAAAAGTACCAACTGACTATGAAGGTCAGGCCTTAGTCCGTCTCTAAACCTCCTTGTCCTGGCCTCAGGATTCTCAACCATCCTCGGGGCATACTTAGACAGTCTCGCGAACGCAGCCTCATATTGCTCGATGGTCATCTGATTCTGGCGAAGGTTCTGGAATTCCACTAGCTTCTGTTCCTGAGCCGCTTTCGAGAAGTACTTTGCGTTGAAGACCTCAGAGAAGATGGTCCAAGTTGGCACCGTGCCTTTAGGGAAAACCCTTCCCTTGGTGGCCTTCCACTAGTCATTTGCTGTTCCACGGAGTTGGTAGACTGCTAGGGTTACTTTTTCAGCCTCAGTGCACCCTAAGACCTCAAAGGTCTTCTCCAGTTCCTCAGTCCGCTTAGGGGCAGTCTCAGGATCCCATGTGCCGTCGAACTTAGGCTGCTTCAGCTTCATAAAGTGTTCTACCAGTTGACCCATCCCACGATTTCCAGCACCTTGGGCATTGTCACCTTCATTGCCCTGTCCATTGTTCCCATTATTACCGTTGTTTCCATTTGCCAGGTTGGCAGCAGCAACAGCAGCTACCGCCGCTTGGGCAACAGCAGCATCTCTTTCCTCGGCATGTCTGCCCATTAGGTTTCCAACTTCTTCTAGTATCCTCATGACCCCATCATACCTAGGGTCCTCTACCGCTGGTGACCTAGAGCTAGACGCTCCCCCAGTTCCTCTGGTTCGGTTGCTCATCTCGCTAAGCCTCACGACACCTGAGTCACTATAATTCCATCCAGGAATTAGAGACCTAAGCAATCTATTTAAGTCTAGCAAGGCTATGCCACTGTCACAGCAGCAATCACAATCAAGTACTCATTACTCAAGCACCCATCAGAAGCATCACAACCAGAAAACCACCATCTTACCTCAAGTCCAGACGCATCTGCAACTTAGTGAAATCACAATCAACGATCCAATCAAACATTCAGCAAACAACACCTAGTGCCAAGTACGAAGTCTTATAGCCCTAGAATTCACACAAGGTGATGTCAATTCAATATGCCAATCACAAGCGCCATTCATAAGCCATGCATTTCATGCCTACTCTAGCGAATCCCTAAGGTCTCGCTACGCAGTCATCCTCAAAGTCGTCACACCTTATTACTCCAGTCCTCAACCAACTTGGATCGAGCTAACCTCGCTCTGATACCAAACAAACGGGGATGTCACGTCCCGCGTCCCAACGAGCGCGCCGACATCCCGCTAGCGTCGTTTCTTGCTACGAATGTACCCAGGATCAAACGACCAGCGATATGCGGTAGATGCAAGTGCACATGCGGAAGCGACATACACAACTCCATACCAACAGTTTTCTTTTCCGAACATAATGACTCAGGATGAAAAGAGGGATTTAAAACTTGCTTCATACATTCCTTAAAAGCGTTAAATACAGTACAAGGTTACCACTTGTCATTTCCCAAAATACACTTCGTTTAATAAAACAACGGTAGATGAAGTTTAACCCTACAGAGCTATATAGGCGTGTACAACCCAAAAATAAGAAAGCAGCTCTCTAAGACTTTAAAAAGAAACATAGTCGGGTAAGGTTAACGGTTCATCTACTTCAAAAGGGTATCTTTAAAGGTCAGTCCACAGTATCCAAGGGACCTCGTCATTCGGGACCTGAAAATGTTGTCCCACAACGGGATGAGATAAAATCTCAATAAGCTAGCCCTAAACCCAAACTAGGCACTTAGTACTTCCAGACACTATCCTACACATGCAATGACCAATAAATCCAGAATGCAGCAATTGGCATATAACAACTCAAGTAAGCAAAGCATTAGCAGCAAATTTCAATTCTAGGCTAGACTTCGTACTTTGGCACTAAAATATTTACATCATAAACAGAGTATCCACATTTGATACCACCATAATTTCTGTGACTAGGCCCGCGTCATATAGGCGCCTCAGGCATTTCTCATTGCTTAGCCCACGTCATAAAGGCGTATCAAGCATTTCTCAATAATTAACCCGCGTCATATAGGTGCATAAGGTATTTCTCCTCAGTAAAGCCCACGTCATATAGGCGCATCAGGCATTTACCACATTACTCAATCCCGCGTCGTATAGGCGCATCAGGATATCGCATTAACCAATCCTGCGTCATATAGGCGCCCCAGGATTTCACATCAAATAAGCTCATAATTTAAACAAGTATGACTGAGTACAATCCATTGAGCAATTTACCCATTCAAGGCATCAATTACTATTTTCGTCACGTGGTCATTATCATATTAATATAGCTAATTGCCAAATCAAATAATCCACGTGCCAAATAATCCACATAAATAATCCACGTGCCAATTAATCCACATATCAAATAATCTACGTGCCAAATAATCCACGTAAATAATCCACGTGCCAATTAATACCCAAGGCCGAATACTCTTAAGCCTCAATCAAGGTTTTCTATCAATTTTAACACTTTGGCATGTCCCTTTGAGCCCGCGGCCAATTGGCAATAGGAGTCAATAGACATTTTAATTCAATCTTCTTGCAATTCCTCCTCATGGCCGAACACACAAGAGCTTTCATGCATCAATTGGCTCAATCCTACCTATTTCTTAGTCCATGGCTGAATATACTTAGGGGTCATTAGGTGATTTTCAACTTCTAACACATCAAGTCCTACCATGGCCGAATGTACCTTTAGGTCTAGCTAGGCATTCAAGCAACTCAACCAAGCGATTCTATATTAAGAAACATTTCTATGCGATCATCCCTTCCACGGATCAATTCTATCCGAACCTTTAGCATCTCAAGTCATCAAGCAAGCAACAATTTCAAGGCTTAAACTACAAATCAACTTCGGATCCTCAAGGATAGATTCGGCAAGCATGGGTTTAATGGGAGTTTGCTCATGGAAACCACTCAATAGCCTTTCTAAAGTATCCTTCGGTAACCTAAGGTCCTAATAGGAGTTTAGGACTAACTTACCATGCTAACAAGCACGTGAGGACGACGAAGGAAGCGACGAAGTTCGAGGTTCAAATCTGTCCAAAGATGTCCAAGTATGATCTTCACGAGTTAGCCAAGGATTCTCCTAAAAAATCACACTAAACTTCACTCACTAGCTAAATAACCCATAGGATCAAGTCTTAGGAGGCTTACCAAGGGAAAAGAGCTTACGGCACTCGCCAACGAAGCTTGAAGACCGTCGAGGAGCTGCGGCCGTGAGAAGAAGAGCGGCGGTGAGCATGAGAGAGAGAGAGCCGAGAGGGAGTTTGAGGGAGAATGAGAGAAGAGAAAGCAAATGAGAGAATGAGGGGGGAGAGAGAGTGTTCGGCCGGTTGCATAAGAGGAAGAGGAGGAGAGCTTCATCCATTCACAAAAAAAAAAAAAATCCAAGAGAGGGAGTGGTTGGTGGAAGTACAAGGAATAGTGTAGTAGAATGACCATTGAGAGAGAGGGTTGGTCAAGAGGTCAATCCATCAAGTCTCTTCGATGTTACCTTGTCAACTCACTAATCAAATAATTCAAGAAGCCAAAATGACCATAAAGCCCTTCAATGATCAGCCAAGAGTGGGGATAGGCGAATGTCCATTTTGCCCTTGCCTATTTCTAAGAGGAAAAACACTAACCTAAGGGTATAAAGGTAATTTCCTAATCGTCGATCCGAATTTCACTTATCTAAATGCTAAGGACAAATTCTAATCCTAATGGTCCCCGATGAGGCGGCGTCCAATTTATTCCCGTTGGAATCCCTCGAATTTCCGGCCTCCAATCTCGTAGTCCAATTCATGGCTAAATTCAGTCGTTTGTCATTGTCGCGACCCTCTCGAGGTTCGCCGTGGGCTCTCGAGGGCTAATGGGCCGTCCAGTCTGGTCGGACGCAGGCCTCTCCCAAGGCCCGTTACCCAAATCGCAACGGAGGTATGCGTAGTCGACCTTCAATGTGGTCTAGTGACATGTGCTAAGTGTGCATGCCATGGAGTCGCCACCAATCATTTTTTTGGAGGGTATGATTGGACCACCCTATTGAATAGTCGGGAGTTTCTATTCAATTCTACGATAACCAGAGAAATGGGTTCGGGGACTTAGTTACGTCAACTGTTAGAGTTGACGCCCTTTCGGTACCTAAGTTGATTGAATTTTCTGCAATTTTTCTCATATTTTTTTTGAATTTTTCCTTAGTATTCACTTTTTTCGAATTTTTTTTATTTGATTTTTTTATTATAAATTTCCTGAAAATAAGTCCCAACTGAACGGTCCCTAACTCGCCACGTGGCGTCTCGGTGACAATCGAATCATTTTAATTGTTGTAAAATTCGAAATTTATTTCTTTTAATGTTAAAAATATTTTTTTTATTCTGAAAATCATCGGATCACGACACGTGGCTCATCTGCAACCATCCAATCTAGCATTTTTTTTTTGTTTTTATAGGACGCAACACAATGCAAAAAATAATAATAATAAAGAAGATATTAAGTCATTATACAACATAAACATAAGCAAAGGAGATGGGATCCGGTGAATTTTACGACGTCGGAGTCCGTCGGTGCTCGTGCAACAATGTGTGGGGGGTATAAACCACCAGCAGGAGGCTCGGCCTTCCGATTCTGGGGTAGCACAATATAATTTACAGAAAATAAATAAATAAAACACCTTGGACACCAATAGGAGGCTTAGCCTTCCGATTCTGGGTCTTTTATGCGAAATATAGAAATGTTATGACATAAAGTAAATACACAGCAAATATTTAGACACCAACAGGAGGCTCGGCCTTCCGATTCTGGGTCTTTTATGCGAAATATAGAAATGCTATGACATAAAGTAAATACGCAGCAAATATTTAGACACCAACAGGAGGCTCGGCCTTCCGATTCTGAGTCTTTTATGCGAAATATAGAAATGCTATGACATAAAGTAAATACACAACAAATATTCAGCAACCTTAAAATTCCAGAACATAGCCTATCATCTTAGGAAGCCATCACCGAAAATTTCACCTTAAAAGGAGTCCAAATGAGTGAGATATGACCACAATACCTCAATTCGCTTGATTTTCGTCGACTGTTTTTCAAAAAATCACCATAATTTAACCAGATCTCGAAAATTCACGAAACCAACGGGAAATTGTTAAGGACATCTTAACTTAACCTGTGATGGTCAGAGGGAGGCGCAAAGGTCGCCGGAAGGGCCGATCGTGGAGGACGACGGCGGCGGCAAAAACTGGTCGTTACAGGGTCAGCAACGATCTTTGCTCATTCAAACGGCTCCATCGGACGAATGGCTGGGCCAAATGAGCCTTATAATATATCCCTGGAAAGATAAGACGATAAGCTTTCTATTGGAGGTGGTTTCGCCTCGATCTGATATTGGACGACGGAGTTATGACCGGAACAGTGAGATGGTTCGGGAAAGGGAGAGGAGAGAGGAAGAAGAAGAAGAAGAAGAAGAAGAAGAGGAAGAGGAGGAGGGGGAAGAGAGAAGGAGATGATGAGGGGGAGGAGATAAACAGGCAGCGGGAAGGAGAGAGGGAGTGGGGAGAGAGAGAGAGAGAGAAAGAAAAAAAAATATAATAATAATAAAATAATAAAATAAAAAAAGTAAAAATAAAATAAAATAACAAAAAGAGAAGACAAAATCATTAGTCCCTTTTTCCTTTTAAATGATGATGTTTCCCTCCTTTTCCTTTTAATCATTACTAATATTTTTGTCAAATTCAATTTTATGGTGATCAGAGAACACCTAAAATCAAACTTGAATTTTACTATTTATGAGGTTAGAAAATAGATAAAATAAAAATAAAAATACCGACTATTTTTATATATCTTTGTGACCTCAAATATTATTTTTCTTGATTTTCTTGATTTTTTTTTCTTTTTTTTTTGTATTTTTCGAAAATATATATAAAAAAATGAAAATTATGAAAATTATTTTTTTGGTCAAAATGGTTCATTTAGCTTGGCTAAGGTCACCAAAATTGATTTTTCAATTTTTTCAACTTTTTATGGATTTTCTATGAATTTTCAAAATAAAAATAAAAATAAAAATAAAAATAAAAATAAATAAATAAATAAATAAAGTTGATCAAAATTTAGGTGTCAACAGCTGCCCCTCTTTGAGAGGAATCTCGTTAGAGGTTTCTCTCAAAGATAAAGTGACACCTGAGTCCTGATCGACTCGACTCGGGAAACTAAAGGAAAAGGAGTCATGACATCCAATTTTCATGCTTGTCCATGTATGCTCTTTCTTGAAGGGGGAAACATTCATTTGACATGAGAGAGTGAGATAATAGAGAGACATACCTGCCACTTACCTGTTCGATGTTTGTACGATTTTCGCGGTGTTTGATGGATTCAAGAGAATTTCTAGGAACTCGTTACTAGAGTATCCTAGAGAGGTTAAGCTCTGACCCGTATGGTAGGTCAAACCATAATGGGATTCCTAACTGATAGGAATCTAAGGAAGACGCGTCCCATTTGAGATTTGCCAATGATTTTGATCCGTATGGTGGATTGGACCATTGAGTTGACCATTTAAGTGATTTTCACTTTTGGATTGACCCTTAAGGCGGTTTCTACCTTTGATTGACCCTTCAGGCGGTTTCTACCATTATTTTGACCCTTTAGGCGGTTTCTACCTTGTGTTGACCCTTCAGGCGGTATCTACCCTCATTTTGACCCTTCAGGCGGTATCTACCTTGTGTTGACCCTTCAGGCGGTTTCTACCATGAGTTGACCCTTCAGGCGGTATCTACCATAGTTTTGCTTTGAAAAGGGGTCTCATGACGAGCCACGTCCAATGAGACTGCCTGATTTTTGAAAAGAGGTCTCATGACGAGGGTTCTCCACGTCCGATGAGACTGATTGAATTTTGAAAAGGGGTCTCATGACGAGGGTTCTCCACGTCCGATGAGACTGTTTGATATTTTTGAAAAGGGGTCCTAGGACGAGGGTTCTCCACGTCAAGTTAGGACTGCTTGATTTTTGAAAAGAGGTCCTAGGACGAGGGTTCTCCACGTCTGCTGGGACTGTTTGATTTTTTTTTTTTTTTGAGAAGGGGTCTCATGACGAGGGTTCTCCACGTCCGATGAGACTGCCTGATTTTTGAAAAGGGGTCTCATGACGAGGGTTCTCCACGTCCGATGAGACTGTTTCTTTTAAAAGGGTTTTTCTTCCCCCCTTTTTTAGAGATCCCGAAGTTTGTCGGGAATTCAGTTTTGAAGCAGTGAAAGATTTTATTTTGGCAAAAATTTCACTGGTACGCTGATGATGCGGGAAGTGACTTTTCTGGGAGCTGGGTTCTCCAGGTATCCTGCAGAAAAATAGATTTGTACGTTCTTCTCTTCATAGCGAGGCCTTCTTCTGGGAGATTGGCGTCTCTAATGGATCCTGCAGAAGTTCGAGCCTGCAAAATTTTTCTTCACCAAGAAAACGTTAGCAATCTTTGGGAAGACGACGGTTGTCCATCTGACAAAACCGTATGATTTAAGTTTTAATCATGAAATGTGCATTTTGATGCCGGAGGCTGTCCAAAGCATTCTTGCAACATGCAGATGTGATCACAAATTCCTTGCATGGAAAATCTGGATCAACAGTTTGAAAAATTCCAAAAAGAGATTGTTCAAAACATCAATTGGAATATTTCTCGACAAGGAGGCTATCTCACCTGTTTTGAGGTAATGATTTTTATAGGGGATGCACTCAATTCCCTATTAACCTGTGCCTAGGTTTTAGGCTCATTCGCAGCGCATACATTTTGATCGGTCGGGAGGTCTTCCACGGGACCGTAATGTTGGGCTTGGTATTGGTTTTCAAGGGGGACTCATTTTTGAGTCAAAGCCATTGAACGAAAGTTTTCACCATCTGCTTCGGGTTTACAAGTCAAGAACCCTGCAAAATGAGAAAGAAATAGTCTTGCTCGTACCTCTTCGAGCTAAGCTATATGTTAACCCAAGTGTCTTAGTCAGAGAAGGCTGTTTCAGGGTTATGATGTTGGTAGGATTGGGGACCGAAAAAAAAGCTTGTTTTTGGCCCAGAATTTATGAGGGAATTGACCTTGGTGATCATTGCAAACTTGTCACCTGTCTTTTCCATTATGTATCTTCAATTTTTGAGACGTGCAACCGTTTTTGAGGTGTGTACAAACTCTTTAGAGAGCGTCTCTTGTGGTATTAAGAGGTTGACAACTCTTTCTGTGTTTTTGCTCCACGGCTGACATCATTTGGGGAGCAGTCTTCTTGATCTGACTCCATTAGGGGTTTTCCCTCTTCTTTTCCCTACCAGGTTTCTTTAGGGATCGATCAAATTGTTCACCCGAGCATCGGCCTCGCTTTTACCAGGCACTTTGCTTTTTCTTGATGCTGGGGATTTCTTTAATCCCTTGTCGCAAGTGGGATGCTTGGCAATTGTGCTAGATATATGACTTGGCTCTTAGCACGCTTGAGTATCAACTTAGTAGTTTCTTCGTAAACCCTAAGTCTTGAACTTCTCCGTTCCTGAAGTGATTTGCCTTTGTTTTGGAACTTGCAATGATCACCGATGGGTTTATGAAATGAATTCGCAGGCTCAACTTGGCTATGCAAAGGATATGGTGTGTGGGATAGAGAAATGAATGCTTCTCATCATCCTATGGCACTTGGATTACCATATAAACAACACACAAAGATTAATGTTAGTCCGAGCAAAAAAAAAAAAAATTCTAACCATTTTCTCCTGATGCTACTGGACTCACCTCCATTTTGCCCCGATGTGGGGTGGTTCTTGATAGGGTTAAGAATGAAAAACGCCGTTCAAAGGGGTTTATCAATGGTCACCTGTAGTGTTTGGGGATATGAAACGAATGCCTCTGTCGTCCCAACCCATGTAATCGCTGCAAATGATCCCTACCATCGTAGACCCAGATTTTGCTATCTGCCCACTCCACTCATCTCTCAAGTGTGTGTTGGACATGTTTGGATTAGGCTCGCCTCTCTTTTGAGTAAACTTCCTTTTGAATGATTTGACAAATAATGATATTTGGAAAAATTCACTCACTTCTTTCCCAAAATTTATCCATTGAGGGGATCTTGTGATGTATCGTGCATGTTTTATTCATGCTTTGGGCAACCTCCCGATTTAAATCATGAACATCGATGCATTGGATAATTTTCATGATGACTGAAAGGATTTTAACATTCTTTATCTCCAGCTAACTGGGAAAGGGATACTTACCTACCTGTCGCGGCTGCAGACCCCTGAAAATGTAAGAGAAGCATATCATTGTATATTCACGAATTTTTTTGAAGATCGAAACGATACATCCTACCCTCGGTCATGTACCCTAACAAGTAGTACGTGGGATGTAAAAACTTGTTCGTCTCCAAGGCGACTCCCCTGTCAAAAACAAACAATAAGTGTCAGTTTGCGTTCCAAAATTCAAGACAAATTGGAACGATACCACCTTGTTCTTGCTTGGTGTTTTCATTTGAACACAAACGCGCGGCTTACAGAAATTGGCCATCTATATTGTGGCCACGATTCATCCGTTTGGTTGGCGATGAATCATTCTCGAGGATTTGCCCCAGAGGAAATCCATTTGTGTTTTTGGGCGCATTCCAGCGTCACTCTTCATAGTTCCTCCACTTGATCAAAGACCCTTCCTTGGAGTGCTGACTCCCAAGGTTAATAATTTTATTCGCCTCCTCATTGGCGAGTTCTTTTCTTTTGTGGCTTTTGGCGCCAACGACTTCCTGTTAAGCATGGGATTTATGGAGATCAAATTGGAACGATACAAAGTTACCGCCTCTAGGTTTGTATCCTGGGGTTTATTTCTGATGCAGATAACTCTGTCATTGCGTCTACGGATTTTGCCAGAGAAGAAACGTCTTTCTTTGCCCAGGGCAAAATTGATTCGCATGCCCCAGTCATGTCTTAACGCTTTCCGCTTTTGTTGGAGATTTCTAATCCCATCTGAAGGAGTCCACGCACCTGCGTGTGAAGAAATAGACGTGGGTTTTTATCTGACTTCATTTGGAATTTCTGAAAAGAGGTACTCCCTCCGAAGTTTCGTCTTTTCGTGCTTTTCGAGCAATTTGCCCCGGTGAGGCCGGTTTCGCTGTTTGTCCTCTCTGGATTTGATGACCCTGGTCTGTTGCACTTTTAGGGGGGATCATGAGAGTTTGCCCCTGGCTGGGCTTCTCGGAGAAAAGGGAGAGACTTGCTCCCACGAGTTTTGCCAATCCTGGTCATCTATGAATTCGTGCTTTTCATTCTATTCAAAGAAGGTATTGATAAAACTTAAGATTTTCTTTTCAAGCATTCTTTTCACAGAGATTTTCAGGTGATGAGAAACTTTTTCAGGTTTTCTCAAAGATTTTGTTCACAAATTGAGCCATTAGAACGCTCTTGAAAACATTGAGTCAGACTCATGTTATGAAAAGGGGTACTCCTTGTTTCGTCATTTGGAAGCACTGCCATCTGATTCCCCTGCTTTTGATCGTTGCTGGAATGGATGGCTCCGCATCGTTTTATTCACCATTTAGGAGGGAAGCTCCATCTCGGGAACCTGAGTTATTTAACAACTGCTATGTATGCTTGGAATGGCATGCTTGAAGTGTCACAAAGACGGTTATAAAATAGAGAAAGTTCATGTAATGATAAACTTCTTTGGGAGACGTCTTAAGAAAAATTGAAAGGGTAGGATGGGAGCTAGCCCTCATATCATTGGGCATCCTCGCATCCCAAAACTTTGCAAACCAGGAGACATGTGGGAAATCAGGTCTCAGTTTTTTTTTTTTTTTTTTTTCGTCATTGACCGATTTGTGGCTCCCACACGTCCCCTTTTTTTGATTTTTTGATTTTTGATGATTTTTTTGGTTTTTTTAGTATACTTATATTACAATACAACACGTAAGAAAAAGCCCGAGGCACCTAATGTGGATTTAGATGCGTCGAAGAGAGACAGATATCTCTTTACTCCATGGTAGGAGCGTCGCCGTCGAGTGATTTGACAAAATCTCCCAAAGACAAGCTGGTCAAATCAAGTTCCTCCGATGTCGTTTCTATCCCCTCGTCCTTCGACCATTTGGAATCCTCAGAGAAGAACCGGTCGAACTTGTTGTCGAAGATCACCCCCACGGTTTGGTGATCAGGAAGTGGATTATTTTGCACGTTCGGCTCTGTTTTGTCGAATTCAAGGATGCAATTATCGATAAGGGCTTGCACCTTGTGCTTCAAAACAATGCAATTGTCTACGTTATGGCCCTTCTCTCCCATGTGATAGACACATGACTGGCTTTCATCGTACCCGTTAAATTTCACCGGATTCGGCCTTGGAGGCTCCTTAGCCACTAAGTGCTCCTCTAGTAACATAGGAAGTAATTTCGATAACGGCCTTGACAGGGGGGTGAACTGCTTGGGAGGCAACTTCCTCCTTAGTTCATATGGTTTCTGTACCGACATCGACGAGTTTCCTTGCACCGTACTTGAATTGGAGAACTGCTTAGGGTTGGGTGGGTTTGGTACGAAGGCCACATCAACTTCAGCCTCCTTCTCCCTTCGGGCCGGATATTGGCGTCTTGTTGCGATTTCTGGTGCTTTCCTTTCCCTCATCGCCCATTCCAGCCTTTCTGCGATTTTTATGAGGTGTACAAATGTTTGACAACCAGATGTGTTCAGCCTATCGAAATACTCGTAAGGCAACGCTCTCAAGAAAAGGTCGACCAGCTCGTCCTCTGGAATGGACGGTTTGACTTGTGTTGCTAAGGCCCGCCATCTTTGAGCGTAGGCACGGATTGCCTCATTCCTCCCTTTAGTGGTCCTCAGCAATTCTTCTCTGGAAGGGGCTGTAGCAGTATTGAACTTATATTGATGTAAAAAGTCCTCCGCTAGGTCTTCCCATCCATCATAGTCCTCCAAATCTAATTCGATGAACCAAGCCAGAGCAGCACCCGCCAGACTCTCTTGAAACGTGTTCATCAGCAATGGAACGTAGTCAGAAAAAAGTGCCATTTTGCGTAGGTAATATTTTAAGTGGGCTCGGGGGCAGCTCGTCCCGTTGTATTTTCTGACGAAATCGGGTTCTTTATAGTCTAACGGCGCTTCAATTTTTGCAAATGGTGATATCTTGTCAAATCGAGCCAGCTCATACCCTTGGCTGCTTAGGCATTCCTCTATCTTCGCTAGCCTCTTTGCGCCTTCTTCGATTTTGCCCGGGGGTTTCTCCTTTTTGTCTTTTTCTAGGTCGATGACTGCAGACACGGCCTTCGGTAGTGCATCAGCTGCTAACACTCTATTAACATTCTCGGCCACATTCTCTTCCCGAGTTCGCGCCACATTCGAAGCATTGGGGGGTGCGGGCGGAGCATCCTGGCTGAGGTCATGATTTCTTTCTTGTGCAGCCACCATCATGGCTTTCATTTCTGCTAGCATGGTGGCCATTGACGCCATCTGACCTTCCAAACTATTCACGCGAGATCCCAACTCCTCTTGCTCCATTCTGGCTCGGAGACGAGTTATAATACGAGTTATTCTTGGTTCCGTGATTAAAGCTACCTGCCCTGTGGTAGGTAGAAAGACGTGTTAGCATATGGAAAAAAGTTATACTGAGTTCAAGGGGTGAAAGGAATGATACTTACAAACCTTTTGAAGGGGGTAAGACATGTCAAACACATCGATCATGCGCATGTAAACTTGTGAAGTTTTGACACCTAAATGGTGGGGTTCCTGAGGCTTAAAGGCTCCCACCTCGAGTTCTAGAAAGGGTAGGTTCCATTGCACAACTATCGTTGCATTGGGACCCAATCCATAGTTCGAAGTGAGCGAAATTAAAAATGGATTACCCCGTGTTTTTCCTCACGGAGGTTCCATTTTCAATTCCTTCTATTGTTTGCTTATAGGGGCGCCCGGGGTTTTAGGCGCGGTTGTGTGTGTTCAGGTGTCGTGATCATCACAATGCAAGCATAACAGTTTATCAATCAACGCTTCAAATCACCCACACAACATACATTCCTACGCCAACCTGCATAAAATAATGTAAATCACGGACTACACCCCTTATTTCTCCAATCTGCAAAAACGTTTAACACCTCAAGGATTAAAGTACATACTTCAATTTGAAGAGCGTCTGCATAAAACAATCAACTTTTTAATCGGCTCAAGTCCACTAAATGGTTAAGAACCAGTCCCCAGTGGAGTCGCCAGTCTGTCGCGACCCTCTCGAGGTTCGCCGTGGGCTCTCGAGGGCTAATGGGCCGTCCAGTCTGGTCGGACGCAGGCCTCTCCCAAGGCCCGTTACCCAAATCGCAACGGAGGTATGCGTAGTCGACCTTCAATGTGGTCTAGTGACATGTGCTAAGTGTGCATGCCATGGAGTCGCCACCAATCATTTTTTTGGAGGGTATGATTGGACCACCCTATTGAATAGTCGGGAGTTTCTATTCAATTCTACGATAACCAGAGAAATGGGTTCGGGGACTTAGTTACGTCAACTGTTAGAGTTGACGCCCTTTCGGTACCTAAGTTGATTGAATTTTCTGCAATTTTTCTCATATTTTTTTTGAATTTTTCCTTAGTATTCACTTTTTTCGAATTTTTTTTATTTGATTTTTTTATTATAAATTTCCTGAAAATAAGTCCCAACTGAACGGTCCCTAACTCGCCACGTGGCGTCTCGGTGACAATCGAATCATTTTAATTGTTGTAAAATTCGAAATTTATTTCTTTTAATGTTAAAAATATTTTTTTTATTCTGAAAATCATCGGATCACGACACGTGGCTCATCTGCAACCATCCAATCTAGCATTTTTTTTTGTTTTTATAGGACGCAACACAATGCAAAAAATAATAATAATAAAGAAGATATTAAGTCATTATACAACATAAACATAAGCAAAGGAGATGGGATCCGGTGAATTTTACGACGTCGGAGTCCGTCGGTGCTCGTGCAACAATGTGTGGGGGGTATAAACCACCAGCAGGAGGCTCGGCCTTCCGATTCTGGGGTAGCACAATATAATTTACAGAAAATAAATAAATAAAACACCTTGGACACCATAGGAGGCTTAGCCTTCCGATTCTGGGTCTTTTATGCGAAATATAGAAATGTTATGACATAAAGTAAATACACAGCAAATATTTAGACACCAACAGGAGGCTCGGCCTTCCGATTCTGGGTCTTTTATGCGAAATATAGAAATGCTATGACATAAAGTAAATACGCAGCAAATATTTAGACACCAACAGGAGGCTCGGCCTTCCGATTCTGGGTCTTTTATGCGAAATATAGAAATGCTATGACATAAAGTAAATACACAGCAAATATTCAGCAACCTTAAAATTCCAGAACATAGCCTATCATCTTAGGAAGCCATCACCGAAAATTTCACCTTAAAAGGAGTCCAAATGAGTGAGATATGACCACAATACCTCAATTCGCTCGATTTTCGTCGACTGTTTTTCAAAAAATCACCATAATTTAACCAGACCTCGAAAATTCACGAAACCAACGGGAAATTGTTAAGGATATCTTAACTTAACCTGTGATGGTCAGAGGGAGGCGTAAAGGTCGCCGGAAGGGCTGATCGTGGAGGACGACGGCGGCGGCAGAAACTGGTCGTTACAGGGTCAGCAGCGACCTTTGCTCATTCAAACGGCTCCATCGGACGAATGGCTGGGCCAAATGAGCCTTATAATATATCCCTGGAAAGATAAGACGATAAGCTTTCTATTGGAGGTGGTTTCGCCTCGATCTGATATTGGACGACGGAGTTATGACCGGAACAGTGAGATGGTTCGGGAAAGGGAGAGGAGAGAGGAAGAAGAAGAAGAAGAAGAAGAAGAAGAAGAGGAAGAGGAGGAGGGGGAAGAGAGAAGGAGATGATGAGGGGGAGGAGATAAATAGGCAGCGGGAAGGAGAGAGGGAGTGGGGAGAGAGAGAGAGAGAGAAAGAAAAAAAAATATATAATAATAATAAAATAATAAAATAATAAAATAAAAAAATAAAAAAAGTAAAAATAAAATAAAATAACAAAAAGAGAAGACAAAATCATTAGTCCATTTTTCCTTTTAAATGATGATGTTTCCCTCCTTTTCCTTTTAATCATTACTAATATTTTTGTCAAATTCAATTTTATGGTGATCAGAGAACACCTAAAATCAAACCTGAATTTTACTATTTATGAGGTTAGAAAATAGATAAAATAAAAATAAAAATACCGACTATTTTTATATATCTTTGTGACCTCAAATATTATTTTTCTTGATTTTCTTGATTTTCTTTTTCTTTTTTTTTCTTTTTTTTGTATTTTTCGAAAATATATATAAAAAAATGAAAATTATGAAAATTATTTTTTTGGTCAAAATGGTTCATTTAGCTTGGCTAAGGTCACCAAAATTGATTTTTCAATTTTTTCAACTTTTTATGGATTTTCTATGAATTTTCAAAATAAAAATAAAAATAAAAATAAAAATATAAATAAATAAAAAAAGTTGATCAAAATTTAGGTGTCAACAGTCATCTCAGCGCGTCTCAGACTAACGGGCGGCTCATAGGAGTTACGCGTATCGACCCGTGACTAATGTCACGTTTAAGAATTACTCGTGCCACGGTGACTTTGGTTGTCATGTAATTGCGAGGGTCAATTGCTAGTCCCGAAGGTTGCGATCGCTAGGAATCGTTTTAGGTTAATTCGCAAATCATGCCTTGGTCATACGGAATCACCCGTGAACCAATCGTACAACACTAGAAAATCATTCTAAAGCCATTCTTAGATCGACCTTTAGTGGTTCAAAATATTCCATCGGCAATCCTTATGGTCAAAGCATCGACTCGTGGTCAAGTTCTTTGGTCCACCTACTTTAATTCCTATCTAGCCATTCCCATTTGGTTAGTCGACTCAAGAGTGATCAATTCTGAGCGAGATTTACTGGAATACATCGATAGACATTCATTCATTAATAAGCTTCGAGATAGGGTCGGAGTTCAGGATGTCACAAAAGTGACCTTGGCAATTATTAGTGTGGCGTCCCAGACCGTCACCCTACGGTCATAGGTCGCTAATAGCAATAATTAGAGATTACTTATAGTAATAAATGTCCACAGGCCACAAAATGCTATAACTACTTAGCGAACCAACATGACATACAAACATAGGAACTAGAACATCATATATATATACACACACACACACACACACACGACCATTAGAGTTCACATATAACATATAACAAAATATGACTCAGTTGTGATAACCATAGGCATAAGCTGGGATGGCCAAAATAAAACTACTCAATCCTACATCAGTCGCCTACTCCAAAAAGTCGCCAAGACTAGCTTCAAATCCGCAGTCCTCCCCAGACAGGTCGGAGGGAAACATCTCCTCATCCTCGAACTCCTCGAGAGGCTCGGGTGGAGGAACATAAACAGCTGGCATAGGTGCTGGAGCAGGAATATGAGCAGCGACAATTGGGACAGCAGGGACAACGGGTGGAGGTGGTGTAGGAACAGCAGGAGCTACAGGCTCAACAGGAGCTACTGGTACGGCAGGAACGGGTGGTACATCAAAAGTGCTCTCAGAAAACGGACCAATGAGCCTATTACCCCCACGAATATAGATAGCATGTCAACGATAAATAGTCAACCCAGGCTCACCCTTGTCGACCCACATAGTATGTACATGAGCTACTAACTTCAAGTGTGGAACATCTAAGTGTATCATATCACGATAGTATGAATCATAATTAATAGGAACTCCAAAGCGCCTGTGAATGGTCACCATGATGCTATTCTGAAAAATATGTCCACAAACGTGGGTTAGCACGACGGCTAGCAAGAAAACATTCAATCCCACCATAGGGGTCCTACGACTCCCTAGGGCAAACTATAAGACAATTTTATAACAAGTAGCACCATACCAATTCACAATTTCAGACAAGAGTCACAAGATGCAAAATGTCGTGATGAAATGCAATGACGTGCTCTTCGCTCACACAACCATCGCCAAGCCTCAAGGCTTGCAGCGACCCCTTACTCCAGGGCGTCCTCGACGCATGGTACGGCTCTACCCAGCACACAGCACAGGGTCGTCAAGCATGTACAAATCCCCGTACACAGTCCAGGGGCGTCATCTCAATTCAGTGCACTGAAGAGCAAATACTCCACATATCTCATCATATATCGTGCGGCACCATGTGCCAATGCATGCTCGGCCATGAGTCACAAGATTCTCACTATCAATTCTGCAATTGATATAACAATACCAGGCCAACAACAAGCATGCCAATTCACCAAGATATGTTCATGAGATATGATATAATGAAAATCAATCGAGCAAGCATCACAGTTAGGATCCCAAGATTAAGAAAATATTCAGTCCTTCCTTGGGAGTTCTCGGTTCACCAAACCTTCGACTCTCAAACGCCAATTTCTAGCAAGTAGTTTACCCGAGGTTCATGTCACATAATCACTAAGAGCCTCGACCATTTCCTTGTTTCCAATCGACTAGGAATAGCCCAAACAATCCATTAAACCGAACCTGTTGATGTCACTCGAACCGATCAAATATTTCCTTAAGTCACAAATCGGTCCATCCATTGTTTAACTCGGCTAATCACTCAAGGTCTTGTTTTGCTTAAACTCATTACCATATTTACGTAGCAAGGCAAGGGAATCTAGCTTGGTTGAACTGTATTCTACGCTCGAACAGAAAAAGAACAGACTTATTTAATACTTGAAGACCTATAAAATAAAACTAATTTCCTCTACTCGACCACCCAACGCCACCATCTCAAGTCCAAGTGTCTTTTCCTCAATATCACCCTAGAAAATCTATAAGATAATAGACACCGACTTCATTTACACAATTTGACCCGAGGACAGTAAATCACCGAATTCAGTTTCGGCCTTAGCATGTCTATGATCTTCCTACATCATTCATCATGGTATATACTCCAAACCATGTAAGGTAGCTCGTTACAACCTCAGTCGACTTGCCGAACAGAAAACAAAAAATATAACCTGCACTGAACCGAAAGCAAATCAGCATCCAACGTACAATCAAGTCCTAATATCATGCCTCATGACACCGCCGTTGCATGCCTCATGACCCCTCAAATCCATTTCTTCACTTATAAGCGTGAAAGCTAAAAACGTGAACCACATCGATCCCATATACACGACTGGACAATTAGGGACAGTAAGTTAACCGGACCACCGAACGATTACTAGTCTTCCAAGCTCACGTGGATTCCTCAATAAATCAAAATCAGAATACACTTCTATCCTATGGTAAGATTGAAGGAAATCTTGCCTTGATGAGGTGGCCTAGCTCGATCTTGTCGTCTTCTCCTCTCGG
Organism: Rhodomyrtus psidioides; assembly: GCA_021437785.1. Lineage (NCBI taxonomy): Eukaryota > Viridiplantae > Streptophyta > Magnoliopsida > Myrtales > Myrtaceae > Rhodomyrtus > Rhodomyrtus psidioides. The sequence goes on along the minus strand of JAILYB010000032.1, from coordinate 430,134 downwards.
TTCTCCTTCGAACTCGCCGAACCGCCCTTCTTCTTCTTCCTTTACGCTCTTGGCCGCTTGGTCTCCTCTTCCTCTAGAGTTCTCGGCTTCCCTCGCGGACACACACACTCTCTCTCACTCACTCTCGGCCGAACGAAGGTGGAAAGGGGAGAGGAAAGGTGAAAAGCCTTCTTTTGTTGCATAGCTTAGGGAAGGTTTTGAGTGACACTTGCCATGGATGCCTTCTCTTCCTAGATTTTACACGCCACATGGCGTTGCCCCTAATGGTCGCCAATCATCATCACCAAAAGTAGACATGATGGAAGACCAATGATGATTCATGCCAATTCCCTATGTTCTTCGCCCAATGGAGTCTCATTAAAGAAAGAAAGAAAGCGCCACTTGGCGCTACCCCCATTGCTTAAAAATCTAAATAAAGTTTTGACAAGATACAAGGCCAATGATGGGCCTTACATCACACGCCACTCTAGCTTCCCTTCGACCAATGGAAATTTCATGCTCCCCTTGCCATTTACCTCATGGCCGAATATCACCTATGGAATTTGGCATCCGAAATTTCATCCCATTGCCGAATTCCTCATGTCTATCAAACCTTGGAAAAATTGCGGATATAATGTCCTTATGTACCAAATTCTGATAAATTCGTAGGTAGTCGATTTATCCTATGGTCGTCTCGATTTTCCAATTTTATCTAATGCCTCGTCGTTTCTTAAAATAGAATCCTCGATTATTTCTTCATCGTCCATTTTATGATTTCCAAAAATTCAAAATCCCCGTATCGTAGGCTTCATTAGTGGATTTTCTGATTTCCAATTCCTTGCGTCAAAAGTCAGCTTCAAAACCCATTTGATCAATCCTGGTCATTAGGAATATAATAAATGGGGGATGCCACAATTAGCCTTAAGAGGCTGTTGTTGATTGATGAAAAGTCACCAAAGGAAGAGTTTCCTTGAAGGCATAGTACCTAATTGGATTGCCTTGTCGAATTGTTTGACGAGAGGTACCTTTCTGATGCTGTTTGAGAACAGAGGCTGCTTGAACTCCAATAACTTTGCGAGGACCTGAGGAAGGTCGATCGATTTGAGACAGAGTTCTCAAGGTTCCCTAAGTGTGTTAAGGGTGGTTAAGGACCCTTTGATGAGACGCGAAGTCCCTGAGTGGATTGGGAATTTGGAAGCCTTATGGCTAGTTGTTATTCTTGATTTTGAGGAACTATAATGGATCCTAAGGAAGGAAGTGGATGATTGGAAAAGATATAAGTACGAATATTTCTACTTATGAATGGTGAAATGCACCTATGAGGAATGGATATTTCTTGAGCGTAAGACCCATGGAGAGAAATAGGTAGCCCGCCTCTCTTGTCATGGAAAGTGTTGAGGAGAAACCAGCATGCTAGTTTACATGGATTTAATGATTCTATGAGATTGATTGAGATTGAACTGGAACCACTAGAAATGGGGTTATAAGTTATTGTCCTCTAAAGAATAAGGCGTTGTTCTTAAGGACGATTGGACCATGAGACGATCGTTGATGGAAAGGAAAGTGAATGGACTTGATAGTCATAGCTACTCGTGATTCTAATAAATGGATGAGTAAGCAAAAAGGGTACTTAAATTGTGACCACAAGGTGATTTGATATAATCGATTCGAATATCCAAGGCGTGGATGTGTGGAGATTGAGGAAGAACCTCGACTCCTTGGAACCTTGTCACTTGAAGTGGCTGAGTCCGTAAAAGAAAAATGTCAAGTGTGGTGACATCTGAATCCTGAAATAAAAACACCGCTGTTGGCGCAGACTCCAAGATTGACGTCCTATGGAATAAGAAGGACGAGGTGGATTCGAAGTAAGAGAATGCCACTGAAGTGTATAGTTTCCTTCACAGGGTAAGTGACCCTAGTGTGGAAGGAAGAGGAAATTCTAAATGTCTTGGTATTAAGATTGAGCGTTTGGACTAAAAAAGAGAACGCGGAACTTGGATGATTTCTAGGAGTTAAGTCCGAGAGACTGTCCTATAGACAACGTTGAATTCCAAGATAATGTCGATGTTCAGTTGAATGGATGAAATTGGGATAAGGTCGCATTGGCTGGTTGTGGAACCCAGCGGTTGAGACACCCATGTTTCCTGAGGAAAGAGTGACAAAAATGAACAAAATGCTACTTGATCGAAGTTGGGACTCATAAGAGCAGAGAGCCAAGGTAAGAGCTCTGAAGTGGATGGTATGAAGGACAGTTTAAACGATTCGACATCTGATAGCAAGAAGCTGATAATAGTCGGGTTGAATAACCGAGGAATAATTGAGTCGATTATTACCGTCTTGAGAGACGATGATCGGACTCATTTAAGGAGTTACGAGAAGCATGAACAGCTTTCGAGAGTATCCCATGGATCCTACGTAAGCGCCCGTTGTATGCTAAGCGTGAAGAGCACGAGCTTTGGGCTTAATAAAGTGAGATTCCTTAATCGTGGAGTTGTTGAGAAATGAAATCCCTGTGGATCCCTTGAGCAATGGAATAAGCGATGAATTGATTAAGGTCAGTGCGTGTTATTGAAATTGAAGTTTCCTAGAATTGATGGATTGCTATAGACGTCGTGGGAAGATTCCCCATAAGAGCTATTCCATGGGTGAATGATTATGAAAAGAGTTTTCGAGGACTTAAGTCAGGTTAATGACTACGCCTACAGTGGCGTTCCCGTTTGGGATCAAAAGGATCGAGAGAATTATAATGACATGACGCAGAAAGGAAGATTGAGGCGTAGCAAGGCAAACTGGAGTGGGCTGTGCGAATACACTGTGACAATAAGACCCTATGAGTTGGAACGCCTAGTGCATGATTAGAATTGACTTGCGAATATCCTCGCGACAAAGTTTGGGAAACATTATTTGGGTGGAAGAAGATTTCCCGTCTATATCTACCCTAAGAATATAAAGTAGTAGATTCCCGAGAGGAATTGAATGAGAGGCAATGTTGATGGATGAAATTGCTTACGGGTATAGGAGCGTTGCTTGTGTAAAGAAAGACCTCGCAAGTATGTGAACAATAAGAGTTGAGAGTATTGATTGGCCCAAAGGGAACAAAAGGAAAGATCACGTGGAACGAAAATATTGCTTGAAGGGCACGACTGTGATACCTTATATCGCTTAGGAAAAGTGAATTAAGTAGCGGATTGAAAGTTGTCAATTGACTAGTTTGATGGCTATATGAAGCATCAAGCCTGAAGGTTAGAAAGGAATTGAGAGGTTGAACGAACCTAGATATCTAAGGGGTTATGAAAGTAAATAGAACAGGGAAGAAATCCAGACTCTCGACTACTTGGGAAAGAAACCTTGAAGTTGAGAATAGAACCCTTGAAGTCCCATGGATGAGTGTACGAGTTCAATATTGAGGAGAAACTTAAAGAAATGATCTCATTGGAAATTCGAAGGGAGAACCATGGTGCTCAATGGGATGTCACAAAGGTGTGTCAAGACTTGCCTCAATACTATCGATGTAATGGATTGGAGGTTGGATTAGTCTAACCTGTGGTCAAGTATTAGACATGCCGACAAGAAAGAGGTTTGACCTAGAAGGTTGATGGACTACTATGATCGTTGGAGATTTTCGAATGGAATCGGGAGCGAATTACTATGGAAGTAATCATGAATTTACTTAAGGAGTCGAGAGGGCGATGACTCGATTTGGATAATAGAGGGCAAGTTGATAAAACCCATGAATCCAAGATGGTACAAGAAGACGTTTGAAGGAAATGATATGCCAAATGGTATGGGTACCAAAGAGTACATTCTTATGATGGTTTAGTAATGATGGTGATAGGTAAAGAGCTTAAGCTTAATGTGATGCTCTGGAAAGCCTTTCAGTCAAGAATTAAGAAAAGCTGGATTGTAGTATGACATGTATATTGTCCCCGGACTAATAGACAATTGAAAATGTGATCTAAATGCTTGAGGGTATATTACCAACAGACATTACGAATGTCAAAAAGGAATAGAGAAAGGTGAGCACCGGCTGAGGACAAAAGGAAACGAGTTCTAAAGGAAAAGAACAGTTATTGGCAAGAACATTATGGAAGTGTCAAGTAATGAAAGGAGCTACTTTGAAAAGTGAGGTAGCGATGAGGCGTCAGTACCCCAAAAGACTGGATGATTGGAAAGTTATAAATTTCGAGGATGAAATTTCTTTAAGGGGGAAGAGTTGTGACATTCCGGATTCCGACCCTCCTCGAGGTTATTGACATGAAATGGAGTCTCGAAATTAAATATCGAACAATGAAGAATTATAACATTTGAAAGGAATTGGACGGCGCCTCATCGAGGGTGATTTATATTGGAAAAGTGAAAATTCGGACGGAAAGTGTGAAATTACCATTTTACCCCTGGAAGAATACCCTTGCCTTAAGAATTGATTAAAGGCATTTTGGTCTTTTGTCAATCCCCCTTGGTGGTAGAAAATTTGAGGGCAGTTTGGTCTTTAAAGCTTCAAGATATTATTTATAAATGACAAGTGTCATTAGTGGAGCATAAACATATGTTTAGCTATTAATAGTAGTCAAGTCCCAACTATCATTCAATCCTTTGACCAAGTGAAGTGTGGAAGACTCTCTTCTCTCTCTCTCCTCTCATCATTTTCGACCGAGCTCCCTCTCCTCCTCATTCCTCTCTTTTTTCTCTCGGCTAGCTCGCTGCCCAGACCTAGAACCGTTTGTTGTTTTGGCCATAACTCCTTCGTTTGTCATCGTATGGAAACGAGCCATCCACCATTAGAAAGCTTATTCCCTTGCCGTTCTAACGACATATCGTGAGCTCAATTTGGCCCAGCCGTTTGTCCCGTAGAGCTGTTTGAAGGAGAAAAGGTCAAACTGGTCAGACTTGAACCCTCAAGCTTCAAATGGGGTTTTCGAGCTTGTTATGGCTTGGTTTGCGGTAAGACCACTTCTCAACCTTAAATAAGACATATATGATTGTGTTTGAGGGTTTGAAGATGGATTATATTAGGTATTAAGGGATGATCCCTTTTTGTTTTGTTGGATAAAACTGGACCGGTTCTGTCCAGGTGGTGCCGTGAACATTGGGAGTAATTTAAGGGCTTATCTTGCTTCTAATTTTCGGTAAGGTCTTCTCAACACAGTATAAGGGTTTAGCAAGATGATATTGAGGATTTATTGGAGTTTGAATGGTTTTTGATGGTTGAAAATGCTTGGTTTTACAAGTCAGAAACTGACCCTGCTGCCGGCCGTAGAACCGAGCCACTTAGAGGCTCATTGGAGTATCGCCTAGCTCCAAAATTTTTGGTAAGACCCCTATGCAAGAGTTCACCCCTCAAAATCCTTCAAATATCCACATATACCTCAAATACATATTGTTAAATGTCTTAACTAGGTTCAAGGAGTGTCTTACCGAATAGTGGTGTGAAATGAGCTCAGAAATCCCACTTAGGAGCTCTCGGGTTCGGATCAAGTTAGTCTGACATTTGCCTCTTCAAATGACTTTGTGGGATAAATGGATGGGTGGATTTGGGCTCATAATACCTTATTGAAACTGCAAGAGAAAAAGCTTTCTAATGGTGGATGGCTTGCCGTCATCCGACCACAAAAAACGGAGTTATGGCCGGAAAATCGGACGGTTCTAGGACTGGGTGGTGAGCTGAGCGAGAGAGAGTAAGAAGGAAAAAAGAAAATGAGAGATAGAGGGATGGGGTTTCGGCCAAGGCTTGAGGAGGAAGAGATAGAGATTTTCTTAATCCCAAAGATAAGCAAGAAATGACTTGAGGTAGGTGAGAATTTGACAAGCATTAAATGCCAACTTAGGTCCCTAATCCCTAGCTAATAGGTTGTCTTATCCTCACCACAAAAATCTTAAAGCCAAATGACAATTTTATCCTCTCTTTTTTGGTCACCAAGGGGGAAAGGCAAAAGATTAAATTGCCCTTGGTTTGTCTTAAAGAAAAGGATATCCAATTAGGGGCAAAAAAGGTAATTTCTCGCTTACAGTCCAAAGTTTCACTTTTTTAATCTTATAGGGGCGAATTACGATCTTAACTATCCCTGATGAGGCAGCGTCCAAGTATTTCAAATGTTGAAATTCCTCAATATCCAGTACCCAAATCTGAGGTCAAAGTCATGTCGAGTTCTCGTCGACTGTAATTCCAGTTTATCTCAAGCTGATTGGGCGACTCTTGAAGGCGCTATGCGTATCGACCTTATGATTTTCTCAAGTTGTGACGACTTTGGTTATCATGTGATTGCGATGGTCTATTTCTAGTTCCTGCAGTCCTGATCATCGGAGTCTGATTTAGGGAATTTTCGCAAATTATACATTGAGTAAGCGGAATCACCCGCGTCCCAACTGTAAAACACTAGCAAATCATCCCATGATCGTTCTTAGATCGATCTCTGTTGGCCCAAAATATCCCATCGACAATCCTTATGGTCAAAGTGCCATTTCTTATTCGAATTTCCCAGGTCCACGTACTTGACTCCACGTTAGTCTTTCCCTTTCGGTCAGTTAACTCGAGAGTGGCCAGCTTCGAGCGAGATATGACTGAAATACACCGATCGATATATTTCCAATCAATAGCCTCGAAATTCGGAATGTCACACCGATCCACCTTCCAAGAAGGATCGATGGCAACTTCAAATGCATGCACACGTTGCACATGCCACCACGACCACATTAATGTCGAAAGCGATCAACTCTTATCGTCAAAAGCTCCGAAAAAGAAAAATTACGCCTGTCGCGTTTGGTATGGTTCTGGGAGGGCCCGCGCCGATCGAGGCCCGCGATCCACATTCCAGAGTAGAGAGTGTTTGGGTTGGGGGAGCAATCCAGCAATCCCATTAGCCCGTCATCGGATCGAGGTCCGAAAAAACGGGTCGCGACAATGGTTAGCTATGTATTAACTGATTGTGGCTATGAAATTGTGATAAGCAATTAACATTTGTGGATCATATGGATGGATTATCAAGTTGTGAAATGGAATTTTAGATATTGATCTTGAACAATATGAAATATGGTTGCTGTTTATATCGACCAAATTGCCATAGATTTATGCTAGGCTATTGATATTTAATTGGTCGGTTGATGGTTATAGTTAAGTTTAAGTTGTGAATCTATGACATACCTGGCCTAAATTTTAAAATATCATGCATCGCATGGATTTATTTGCATTAAAACCATTGAGCATAAAAAACATGCATGCATGAGTATATTAAAACCATAAACCGTCAACTTGATATGGGACGAGCTGCACGGGATACCTATAAAATTGTAGTGAGACATGGTATGGGGCATGTTGAATGTGACTCTCTTCATAAATGTGTGACTTGGTGACGTCCTGTAGCAACCCAGTCTAGCGAGATTGTGGGGAGTGGACGCTCGGGCATAGATAAGACCGGATTAAGGAGTGGCTTTGCTAGTCTTCTTGGAATAGATGGCAGTGGGGGTAGAAATGAACCAAGTTATGCGTTTGAATAGTGAGTGTAGGTATCGTGCTAAGTCTGATATCGTTCTCGATTCTGTATTGAAACGATTTCGAAAATCTAAGTTGAGTTATGCTTTTGAAATCCAAAGTATTTTCAAATTTTGGGACGTTCTCGATTTTGGATCGAAACGATTTTGAGTTTGAGTTGAGTTGTGCTTTTGAAACAAACAATGTCCAGAAGCTAAAGTTGCGTCAGTTTCAATGCTGAAATGATTTTCCTAAGTTTAAACTTGAATAGACTAGAAACTGCATAAACATGCCATTACATTTCAGATATTAAAATGAAATATAATGAATGGACTGAGATGCCATTGGAAAAGAAATGCCTGAAATGTGTAGTGGGGAGTTGGTGAAAGCCTGTTATGACACCTCCGATGATAATATTTTTGGAGAAGATCTCGTCTATGTAGGAATGTATTGTTTGTATTTGCTTGCAGTGATATGTCCTGCAGAGGTCCGAAGTGCATCAGGAATGCCTGGAGGATAATTTCTAAAGATCCGAGGACTGCATCGGACATGGCCCAGTGAAATGAGTGTGAAACGTATTTAAGACCGTAACCAACGAAACCACAGATATGGCATATGGATTTTACATTGTGATTGGCAAACATTGTATACGTCCTGAGTAATGATGGACGATCTGCTTGGATATTCTTGATATATTGATGAGTCCATTGTTGACACCATTTAAATTGACAAGATATGAGAACGACATTGAGAACTAAATTCAGAAGATTTGAATGAATGGTGCGATAATATTGTCAGATAGATAAGAAACCTATTAAGGCCGATGATGACCTTGTATAAGAAGAAAGATCAAAATTTCGAGGATGAAATTTCCTAAAGTGGGAGGATTGTGGTGACCCGAGTTTTCCATCAGCTTAAGTTACGAGCAGATTAGCGCTTGTCGAGCTCGAATTAATAGTAAACGAACTCTAAAAATATTATTATTATTATTATGGTGGATTTATTACTCTAGGGATTGGGGTCCAATCGAGTCAAATATGTGTGAAATTAGGTTAATCGGGGAAAAAGCATGATGTGGCTGCATGTGGGCCATGTGTCATCGCCACGGAACATGTGGCGGTCACGGGACATGTGGCGAACACATGTCACAAGTACGTGACACATATCAGCCGCCGGTGATGCGTAGAGGATACGTGTCACATGCGTGTCCGTCGGCAGCTGATTCGTCTGAATCTGATTATCTTCACTATAAGTTAGTTTATTTCGTCATAGGATCGTCGAACACAATTATTCTGTTAAACAATCTTCGCGTCGTTTCTCTCTTTTGATGGTGCAACCTCACCGCCCATGGCCGCACAGCCGCCGTACTGACGCTTCGTCGTTCGCTGGTGCTGTGTCGCCGCCGTGCACCTCAAACCGTGCGTATCCTTTGTGTCGCGGTCCATCTGTTCGTTCATCCGTTGTTGTTTCGTAGTCATTTATCTTGAATAATCAAGGCAAGTAGATTCCTAGTCCTTCTTAGTAGACTATCTATGATTTTGCTATTGTGAGCATTGTTTGTCAATTTGTTTTGGTTGTGATGACTTCAAATTTGATGATTCTAAGGTTCTGAGATTCGAATAATTTGGATTCCGGCTCGATTATGAGATTCTATTCTTCGTATACTTTGGATTTTGTCCTAGTAACTCTGTTTGCAATCTTGTGATCCTATATTTAGTCATTTAGCCTAGGAATCATACTTGTTGGGTTTATACTCACTCTGTTGTTGAAATCACTTTTCAGTATATTAAAATGTCAAATTCATCGACGCCTGTACGACAACGTCTGTATGGCACCCTTTAAAGATTAGTCATACAATAGAAGAGTTTACAAATGCTCAATCTAACATACCACGATACCCAAGCTATAAGGTGGTTTGTTCTAAAGTTTATGTAAATGAAGGACCCTCCGTTGGAATAGTCAAGTTTGAATTCGAGGCTGTGTACTACCGTGGCTTGGAAAAGTAGATAGGTCATGTTGCTCCGCATCTGCTCGATCCTTTTGCTTCTCGTTCACTCGATAGGGTTGACCAAACCGAGAATACGGACAAGAGCATGGGCGAGAGTTCGGACATTGGAGAATCGGTGGGTAGCTTTAGCGTTCTGGACTAAGAAGCACCGACATGCCATAGGACGGTGCGCCTCGGTGTCGGATATGTGTCGGATTCCGACACGCGTTCGACACATTCGGCGGTCAATGCGTGTCGAATTTCCGACACGTAGTCAACGCGGTCGACACGCATGTCAACCATCTTAAAAAGCTTTTTATTAAAAAAAAATAACTTTCCACTTCATCCTTAGCCAAAAAGAGAGAAGTAAATCTTCATATCTCATCCTTAATATTTTAAAGAGCTTTCTTACTTGTTATTCTCACTAAATAATCAATGTCGGACTCCTTCCTTCAACTTGTAATACTTCAAATCTTACTCTTGACATCTTAAAGAGACTTCATGCTTGTTTTTCTCCCTCACCATCAATATGGGACTCGATCAAATTGCATGACAATTCCCATATACCAAACAAATTGTGGAGTTGTATTTCAAATCTAATTCTTTTTACCCATGCGAGCCGTGCAAGTGGGATGAAACTAACTTTAAGTCCAAGTACAAATCCCACGGTCTGGGCCATGTTTTCTATTGATTTCAATTGCATTATCCTCACTATCATCTTCCCATTCAACCTGCAGTTTCACAATTTTCAAAAAAAGAGCAGGAATGGTGCAAAAGAGAAAAAAACAAAATAGTCTTCGTAAATCTTCAGATATCATATTTTAGTTCTCATTTTTTTCAAGTCATTTTGCTTTTTCCTCTCTCCCTCACCATCGATGTGGAATTAATTCTAGGCTTCTTATAATTATTTTTTTATTTATTAATTTGAATTAAATTAATTCGATTGAAATAATCATAAAAATATTAATTTATCATGTATATATAAAATATATATTTAATATACAATGTGTCGGAATTTTCTATTTTTAAAAATGACATATCGACGTGTCATGTCGCATCCCGTGTCGCGTGTCAGTGTTGGTGCTACTTAGGTTTTGGAGTAGATCTTCACCTATTAACCTAGTCTTAGGAGCATATTGTAAATAGGTGAAATAGTTGTATAAATATGTGCGGATAGTGTGGTTGACTAAATAATATATATATCAAATGAGATGTGAATACGAAGACTTTGAACCACTTTGCTGAATGATCTTAGTGATTGCAATGTGTATTATCTGGTTAGTTCAACCCATGAAAGGCAATATCCCTTGTAGGTATGCCTGTTGATTGGTGTTTTGTGTTCCATGCACTTGTGCTAATATGGCTGCCCAGTTTGATTTTCTATTTAAAGCTTCTGCATGCGCCAAATAATATGACGAAAGATTAAAGCAGAGAACACGAATTAGTAAGCCTTAAGTTGTGGCGTGACTGGGGCGTTACATCGGAATTGTAAATTCTAATACTTTTGATATCAATCATGCATGTAGATGTAAGGATGGCTTCCCCCCAATATGACTTATGGACATTCTCATGAAACAACAATGCTCGAGTAGTGTTAAGAACATGACCATTATTTTTCTTTTAGCAACTCCATTTTGTTGTGGTGTGTTTACACACGATGATTCATGATTAATCACTTCTTCTTAGAAATAGGTTGACAAGATATGATTAAGGTAGTCTCGGGCATTATCTGACCTAAAGCTCTTAATTTTGACTCCAAATTGATGTTGACCCATGGAATGGAAATAGGATCAATACTACTTATATCAGATTTGTGTTTGGATAAGAATATCTGTGAGATACTAGTGCAATCATCGATTAGAGAAACAAACCATTGAGCCCCCGAGATATTTGGAATTGGGAGGGTCCCCAAATGTCATTGTGAATCAAATCAAAAGAACAAGAACTTCTTTTTTTGTTAATAGAAAAAGATACACTAATGTGCTTAGTAAATTCACAAGTATCATATTGAAATTCACTCACATCTAATCCTTTAAACAAAGAATGTAACAAGATATTATGACATGAAAAAATGAATAACCAAAACGAAAATGATAAAGCCAAATGACATCTTTATTTAAAGTACCAAGAAATAAACAATGATACATTATTCATGACACTTTCTTCGAAATTCTCTGTGTCTCAAGGTAGTACAACCCATTTTTCTTATTACCAAGTCTAATCTTCTTCTCTAAATCTTGTTCTTGAAAAGCATGGTATGTAGGGTGAAAACTTGCATAACATGTGAGGTCTTAGGTGAGCTTTTATATGAAGACAAGATTGCCTGATAGTTTCGACACATGGAGGATACCTTTTAGAGTGAGAATGGGCATAATATGGATATAATCCATTTTTGCAATAGTGGCTAGGGAACTGTTTCCCACCACTATTTTCTATTGCTTGAACATGGGGTAAGTGTGAGTCATGTGATCAATAGTACCCTATGAAGCATCGACACGTTCTTGGAGCCACCGTGTCGGTGTTGGATATGTTTTTGATACACGCGGACACATTCGGATACGCGGTTAACGAGATGGACACGACAGCAACACGCGAGTTGGCGAAAGAGGTGGGGAAGAGGAGGTGGCGCTTGAGGTCAGAAGAGGAGGGGTAGGAATTGGAACCGGTGAGGACAATGACGGCAGAGTGCTATGCCAAATCGGAGGCAATGGTGGTGGAAAGGAGGACGGTGAAGGTAGAGAACTCTAGGAAGTGGAGAGGAGATGAAATAATCTCTCTTTATGCCCTAAGAATCCACTATCGGCTGACGTTCACTTCACGAATATAAGCATTAGTGTTTTCCAACCTCCATCACATGGTCACTTTCTATATGCGGGCTTTTTTCCAAATTAGAATTTTTTTAAAAAAATTACCGAAATAGAATTAAAAAAATTACCTATTTGGGTGCCGCTCGGTAGTCATCGGGATGAGCGGCACCCACTCGACACTCGTACTGCCGAGTGGGCCTCCAGCGAGGCCCGCTCGGCAGTTGAGCTACCAAGTGGACCTGGACAGCGGCCCGCTCGGCAACCCGACTGCCGAGCAAGCCCAGGAGCCCTTTTATTTTATTTTTTAAAAAATTTCATATTTTTAATTATTGATGTTTATTTTATTTGTGATGATTTATCTTTTGAAGCTTTTTTTATAACTTAATTATCAATCATTACTTAAAAAATGACAACAAAGGGTAAAGTGCTGTAGGCCCAAGAGTATGTTGAAAATTGCATTAATATGTTAGAAACCGCAGTAATAGATTGATGGAAAACCCCAGCTAAATAGCTTTAAACTGCATGGATAGATGTAAAACCACAGCAAAAGAGTGGAAACGAGTAGAGAAAGGAAAAACTTTGAAAGGGCATATCTCATCGCTTAGACATCCATTTTAGACGAATATTTTTTTTTATTTCACGTAATTTTTCGAGACGAATCCATTGGCAAACATCCATAGGCAGTTTGGCCGGCCTTTTTCCCCCAAAAATGCCGTTTTTCTTGTCAATTTTGCATTTTCTCCCTCCGGTGCCAATTCTCAATCTCGAACGAACCCTCATTTCCCTTTTTTCTCTTTCAATCTTTCCATGCCAGCCTCATTATATCATGTTTTTTGAACTAGAAAATGGGTCTAGGCAGTTTTTCAAATCCAAATTAATATCACGTCTTTTAATGTGTGTATAGATTAATTAAACTGCGAAAAATATTGCTAATTCTATTGTTTGCCCCGTTGGTTGTCATTTGGGCAAAGTGCTTTAATGGTCATGGGTTCCATTCGTAGTTTGTTCCATCTCTTTCTTTCTTTTTTTTTTCCCTAAAATCAGTGTATACTCCAGTCGAGATTAGTAAGATATATGAAAAACATGATTAAGATATATGTTAATTACGTAAATATAATAATTACGTTTATGTTATTTTAAGTAATGATTGATGATTATGTTATAAAAATAAGGTATATGAAAAACATGATTAAGATATAAGTTAATTACTTTAGTTTTTTTTAAGTAATGATTGATGATTATGTTATAAAAATAAGGTATATGAAAAACATGATTAAGATATAAGTTAATTACTTAAGTTTTTTTTAAGTAATGATTGATGATTATGTTATAAAAATAAGGTATATGAAAAACATGATTAAGATATAAGTTAATTACTTAAGTTTTTTTTAAGTAATGATTGATGATTATGTTATAAAAATAAGCTTTAAAAGATAAATAATCACAAATAAAATAAACATCAATAATATAAGATTTTTTTTAAAAAATAAAATAATGGGGCTCCTGGGCCCGCTCGGCAGTCGCCGGCCTTGCTGGAGGCCCACTCGACAGTACGACTGTCAAGCACCGAGCGGCACCCAATTAGGTAATTTTTTTTAATTCTATTTTGGTAATTTTTTTAAATTCTAATTTGGAAAAAAGCCCTCCATATGCATTCTCTCATAAGCAAAAGTTTGATGGATGGCTTTGTGCAGGTGTGAACCTGCATTCTCTCATATACATTCTTTCAACCAGAGCACACATCTCATACACATCCTTTCAACCAGAGCACACCTGCACAAAGCCATCTATCAAACTTTTGCTTATGAGAGAATGCACTGGCATATCGTTCTTCAGTAAATGAATATATTTTTTTTTCAAATGAGGGGCAAACAATGGAAGGATAGTTTGAACCTTGAATGATACTCGGCACGGTGACTGACGAACAGACTCGCGGGGTGACTGCCAACGAGCTCGGAGGCGATGCCGGAGGATACGATAGAGGCGGATTTCGGGAAGACACAAAGACGAGAGAGAGTAGAGCAGGCTTTTCATGAAGGTTTTTCTTGAAGGGGAGGGATTTGAGAGAAGAGTAGAGGCGTTCTTTCACGAAGGAGAGAGAGAGAGAGAGAGAGAGAGAGAGAGAGAGAGAGAGAGAGAGAGAGAGAGAGAGAGAGGGGTTTTGAAAGTGGCGGGGGGAGTCTTCTCTCCTCTAGACCAGAGCAATCATCGGGAAGAGAAGAGGAGAGAGAGAAAAGGTGGGGGAAGAAACAATAATGAAGGAAAAAAAATAACGGAGAGCAAACGCTATAGGGTTTTGAAAAAATTCTAATAGTGGGTCCCTTTTGCCACGTGGCGTTCGTTGAATGGACTGAAGCACCAATCCATCTCTGTTTCAGGAGCACCTAATATTTTCTCGAGAGGGAGAGGGCAGGAAGGAGAGGAGAGAGAGGAGAGAGAGTGTGTCAGAAACTTTTCAATAATTGAGGGATGGAAAATTAACGGAGAGAAAGGAGACGGTCCGTTCAAAATTCTTAATAGTGAGATCCATCGGTACACATGTCAAGAGTTGAATGGTGTGACTCATTAATGAGTTGGCAAATATTAACAAATGATGAATTAATATTTTTAGTGTAAATTCATTTTAGGCTCTGTTTTATTATTTATTTGTTTGTAGATTTGAATTAAATTAATTTTAGTGAAAATAATAATAAAAATTATATATTTATCGTGTATATACAAATATAAATATTTAATTGTTGCGACCCTCGATTTTTTGTGCGTTTTCGTATCGAGAGCTAATGGGTCGTCCAGATCTGGTCGGGCGCGGGTCTCTCCCAAGGCTCATTACCCAAATTGCAACGGAGATATATGTGACTTTCTGAATTTCCACCCCTCGAGGCTTGAGATATGAAATGGAAGCTCGAATTGGTAATTGGAAATGAAGAATTTCAAAATTGGAAAATGGTTTGATGTCGTCTCGCCAATGGTCATTCAGAATAGAGAAAATGAAGTTTCGGACAAAAAATGACAAATGACCGTTTTACCCCTCGCCCATTTGTCTTTGCCTTAAGGATCTTCGAAGGTCGAAATGGTCATTTCTCCTACATCTTGAGGCTGTCAAAAATGCTTGGAGAAGAAGGCAAAGAAAGTCAATGGAAGTCAAAGTCAATGAAGCAACCAATTGGAGGTTGCCAAGTGTCATCCTATGGTTAAACCAAGCATTAATTGCCATTAATTGTGATCTTGATAAATTGGCCCCAATTATTTGAGGACATCTCCCTTAGCTTCTGAAAAATTCGTGCACCCCTTCCCTTCCTCCATTTCCTTCAAAATTTCCTTCTTTTTCTCTCTAGCCAAAACTGCTCCAGAAGACAGTTTCTGAGCCTTCTGTTTGGCCTGCTCGAGGGGTCTATCCTGTCGCCGTTTTGCCGTGCTCCGACCACTACAGGTTAGTTCAAGATGCCATTGACATTTTTCGTTGGTTTCATGATTTTTGGAGGTCTGGTTAATTTATGATGATTTTTGGAAGAAAAGCGGATAGATTCTGAGTTAGCTGAGGAGAAGTGTTGGTTCTAGCTCTTAGAAATTCCAAATGAGCTTAAATTTTTTAGGAGAGCTTCATAACATCTAGTACTATGTTCAGATGGTCTATGGCTGCAAATATATGGTTTTAAAATGAGTTTTATGACTGATTATGGGTGGTACAAAACTGGATAGATTCTGACCGTCGCGCGCCAAGGAGAAACCGAGTTGATTGGAGGTCTTCGGGGTGTTGTTTCTCATCGAAACTTTCAGTGAGCCTCCCCAACACTTATATTGAGATGTTAGTAAGTGTAACTTGTGAGAATTTGGAGCCTAGAGATGATTTGTGGGTTGATATGCACGGTTTAGATCGAAACCGGTTGTGCCCTGCTTCTGCCCTATTCTGTCCAATTCTGTTGGGGATGTTTTTAGTGGTATTTTGGCTTCAAAATAACTCATGAGACCTTATAAGATGTGATGTGAGGTGTTAATTGGAAGTATGTAAAGTGGATTGGGATTTAGGAATGATTTAAGGGCTATTTTGTGCATGAATCACTAAGCTACATTCTGTCCCGCATTTTGCTGCATGAACAGAATATATAAAGGGTTCGTGGAGATATTGTGGTGTATTCGATCATTTGATTAGGCAAAAACTTTCAAATCGATCACGTTAGTGCTAAGTTTTTGTAACTTCGATCACTTCAGTGCCAAAACTTTCAAATCGATCACTTTAGTGTTAAGTTTTTTGTAACTTTGATCACTTAAGTGCCAACTTCTTTTAAAAATGATCACTTTAGTGCCAAGTCCGATGAGCCACGTCAGCTCAAATAATAATAAAAAATACACATGTTGGATTTTCGGTGAGCCACGTCAGCTTAAATCGAAAGTAGCACTAAAGTGATCATTTTAAAAAGAAGTTGGTACTTAAGTGATCGAAGTTACAAAAACTTAGCACTAAAGTGATCAATTTGAAAGTTTTGGCACTAAAGTGAGCGCCGTACATAACTTATGGCACTTGGGGTGTACTTAAGCCCAAAGTTAATGAATTTCCTAGGACGGTGAGAGAATCTTGGGAGGCCGAACACTTGTGAGTTTGAGGAAGATCGATTGAAGTGGATCTTTGCTAATTGCTTGAGGTAAGTGGTTCCTAAACCCTTACTTGAACCCTATGGCTCGATCTTGTTAATTGTACGAGACCCAAGTGAATTAAGGGGTCGTGAGAACTTTAAATGGAAATGAGGAGATTTGATGGGTAGGCAAGCTCGAGAAGAAGCTGCCCTTGTACCCAAGTCGCTGATACAACTACTACTAGTGTTGATGAATTAAATGATGGAAGTCACGAGAAAGATAACTCTGAGTTATTTCATTCACGAGAAAGGTGAATGTGTGGGAAGAACTATGAGAGTTTAGAAAGGCTTGTGAAGCTATGAATAAGATTGAGATTGACCGAGTTTGGTGGAGGGATGAGATTTGAAATTGTCTTCCTTTGAATTGAGAATCTTGGTAAGGAAACCTTAGAGGTTTTGAAAAGAAAGTGACAATGGCAGTTTTACCCTTAAGAGGCTGTTGATGATTGGTGAAATGTCACCAAAGGAAGAGTTTTCCTTGAAGGCATGGTATTTGTTTTGACCGCCTTCGTTGAGTTGTTTAATGGAAGTACCTTCATGGGATTGCTTGAGAGCAAAAGTTGTTTAAATCATAGTGGTCCTATAAGGATCTGAAGATGATCGACCAGTGTGAGACAGAGTTCTCAAGGTGGTCTAAGTGTGCTAAGGGTGGTCAAGGACCCTTTGAGTGAGACGTGAGGTCTTCGAGTGGAATGGAATTTGAAAACCTTATGGCAAGTGATTATTCCTAACTTTGAGAAATGGTAATGGGATTCAGTAAAAGAAGAGAATGATCGAAAGACATGTGAATGAGAGAACTCCTGCTCTTGGATTATGAGCAAAGAAATGTTTGTGATGGAACATGGAATGTGCCTATGAAAATGGCTATTACCTTGGCATAAGGCTAATGGTGGTTAACCTCTTGTTGTTATGAAGGATATAGAAGAGACTGACGTGTTAGTCTGTCGAGCCTTGTTGATTTATGAGATCGATTAAGGTTGAATCGAAACCAGAAGATGTGATATTGTGTGTTGTCAGCCCTAAAGAGTAGGGTGTCGTTCTTAAAAGACGATTGTTGACACCTGATTTTTGACCATATATTATTGTGATTTTTAATCTTTAAAATTAATTAAAAATATCTAAAAAGGTCATAAAATCACAAAATCAACTTTGGAAGCCTTGGCTTAGCCCCAGGAACCAATTTTGAACAAAAAATATTTTTCGTAATTTTCAATATTTTTATTTATTTATTTAATTA
This sequence comes from Rhodomyrtus psidioides, assembly GCA_021437785.1. Lineage (NCBI taxonomy): Eukaryota > Viridiplantae > Streptophyta > Magnoliopsida > Myrtales > Myrtaceae > Rhodomyrtus > Rhodomyrtus psidioides. The sequence goes on along the minus strand of JAILYB010000032.1, from coordinate 412,028 downwards.
TTAAAAATACCCAAAAAATCAGAAAAATACCATTCGTGGTCAGAAAAATACACAAAAATATTCAATAATTTTGTTTTAATTTCCTATTCAAGTGTGTCACCTTAAATCTTGAAAATTCGGCTCGGGTCACTATGTTTATTCACAAACATAAACCCGAACCGAGCAAAAAAATTCCTTTTCGAGTCTTTTAATTTTCAATTCTCACTTTTCATAAGCCATGACATTGAATTCTAAAGTCTCGAAGTGCAATTGGGTCAATTTGCCCTCCAATTTGATCAATTTTAAACAAAAGGGCTTAATTGCATAAAAATCTTTCAATTTAGTCCCCGGTTTCACAATTTTTGAAATTAAATTTCATACAGGCATACCCATTGCAATTAAACACCTCTACCCTATAGTTTTCATCATGCTGAGTCCATTGGTGGCCTCAAATTTGACTAATTTGGTCGTTTAGGTCCTCGATTGAGCGGAAATCATTTTCGGATCCTAAGGGTATTTTGAGGTTTTCACTAAATTTCAATCAATTGATTCGCGAAAATACCCCTATTTGATAGAAAACATGCCAAGGATTCCGATTTTGCCATCAATTTCATGAAAAAAGGTCTTGTTAGGGCTCAATTGGGCGGAGAGAGTCGAACCGGGCCGGTCGGGTTAGACCCGACCCGACCCGGTCCGACCGGGTCTGCCACTAAGTTGCAGACCCACCGGCCAGCGAGGCACACCGAACGTGAAGAAGCAGGGGAGGTGGAGCCGCGGCATCTCTTTAGGAAAAGAGGACGACCAACGTGAGGCAACGGTGATTTAAAAAGAGAGGGGGAGCATTAAGGAATAAAAAATGTGTAAAAAGAACCAAAAGGAGAGCCAAAAGAAAACAAAGGTTGTCAGACAAGATGAAAAAAAAATGATGAAGGAGCACCCAAGAAAAGAGATTCCACGCTTTTTGAAAAGAAGAGAACAAAAATATAATAATAATAAAAAGCTAATGAATGTTTGAAGAGGGAGCGGCGGATGGGCTTCCTCTTTGGGGGGGATATTCGGCGATAAAAAGAGGGGGAAGAAACGCATGCGGGACGGCCGACTCACCACCAGAAACTTCCCTGAACTTCAAGAAATCGAACGAAGCTTCGCCGCCGGAGATCGCAAAAAAAACATGTGAGCCGCTCCATCAAACTCTCACTCGGCCTCACATGGCAACTTGGGCTAGAGTAGATCATTTCGAGTGCTATTATTTGCGATCTACTCTACATACCTTGCTGATCATTTTCGTTTATGTTTCATGTGATTTCATCGAGTAAATCCTTCGGTCGACCACCAACTCTCTCCGACCGGCCATATGCTCTGGGGCTCGTTTCAGATCAAGCCGAAGCTCCGCGAGGCTCAGGTAAGTCTTCTAGAACTCCTAGGAAGCTTCCCGATAATTTATTTTAGCCATGTAACGTGTAGAATGGCTAGGCCGGGACTCTCGCCGGAATTCGGTCTCGGTCGGAGTTACAGGTATATCAATCATAATTCTGCTATGTTAAGCTTCATACATGTTGTAGAGGAGCTCATTACGAGAATTTTGACGAAAATTTCAAGTCAATCGGACGTCGGACGACCAAGATATGGCCTTCCGACGAGGCGCCGACGAAAGGTCGCCGGCACCGGTCGTCTTCTACGGCGAAACCCTTTGCCGGTAGCGAGTCAACGCTGACGTGGCACGCCACGTAGGCAGCCAAGTCAGCGATGTGGGTCCGTGTCTTTAAAAAAAATAAAAGCCGGATCGGACGGCCGTGGATGAGCCACGTGTCGCGATCCGGCGGTTTTCAAAATAAACAATTTTTTTAATATTAAAAAAATGATTTTCGGATATAAAAATTCAAAATAATCCGACGGCTATCAGAGTGCCACGTGTCACGTCTAGGACTCTCGGATGATTTTATTTTCGGAAATTCGAAAATAATAAAAAATAATAATAAAAAATCAAAAAATCAATAAAAAAAATAGAAAATCATAAAAAATTCAAAAACATTTCGGAAAATTCAGAAAAATTCAAAAAAATTCCAGAAAATAGGAAATGGCCACATTCAACTGGCCACGACCTGTTTTGGGTCTTTTGACCCCCGATCTTTCCAAAAATGACGGTTTTGCCCTTCCGGCAAACCGTCTTCCAAACAATTCTAAAAAAATCCGGGAAAATCCCCAAAAATAGGAAATGGCCACAAACAACTGGCCAAGACTCATTCCGAGTGTTTTAAACCCCGACCCTTCTTAAAATGACGATTTCGCCCTTTGGGCGAATCGTCTTCCAAAAATTGAAGAAAAAAAATCAAAAAATTCCAAAAAATTCTCAAAAATGGGAAATGGTCACAATCAACTGGCCATGGAATATTTTTGGTAATTCGGTATCCCATTCTTCCAAAAAATTGACGATTTTGCCCTTCGGGGTAAATCGCCTCCAAGTCTTCCCATTTTTACCCCGGTCCGAAATCACACTTGCCCTAAGCATTTATGGCTATGCTAGGAAGCCATTGACTTGAATTGATGTGCATCGATGAGATTTATTTATGCACTTGATCGCGCTTTCATTGATTGTGATTGATAGGAATAGTCTTCCAATCTGCATGAAACCCTGAATCAAACTCACCCCACCCAAAACTGCCCCTGCATGAACTCTTAGCCAGGAAAATCACTCGCGTTAGGTACCGAAAGGGTGTTGGTAATGACACCAGCGTAACCAAGTCCCCGAACCCAAAATCTCTGGTTCCGCAGAACTGATCGATCTCTCCCAATCGGTCAGTAAGGTTTCCGGTCTGCCTTCCAAGAAAGACCGGTGGCGACTCCAAATGCATGCACAATTTACACATGCCACCACGACCACACTGAAGGTCGAAAGCGATCGACTCTTATCGTCGAAGAATACTCCCGCCGCGATTTGGTATGGGCTTGGGAGGGCCCGCGCTGATCCAAGACCCGCGATCGGTAATCCATTAGCCGCGTCCGCTTTCGGGCGGGTCGCGACAGCTGGCGACTCCGCTGGGGACTTTGTTCTAGAACCTATGGTTCTAGACCTCAAGTGGACTTAGGCCGTAATTAAAACGCTGAGTGATTTTTCTAACCCTACAGGCGCTCTTGAAGGTGAGGTAAGTCCGCTTATGATAGGTGTTATATGTTTTTGCAGATTGGAGTGATAAGGGGGTAGTCTGTGATTAACATTTTCTTATGCAGGTTGGCGTAGGAATGAATGATTGTGTGTATGTTTTATATTGAAGTGGTGATTGTTAAGTAAGATGCATGTTTATCGCTTTAGCACGACACCGAAAATACACACAACTGCGCCTAAAACCTCGGGCGCCGCCTATAGGAAAACATTAGTAGGGATTGAAAATGGAATCTCCGTGTGGAAAAACACGGGGTAATCCACTTTTCAATTCCGCTCATTTCGAACTATGGATCGAGCCCCAATGCAACGATAGTTGTGCAATGGAATCTGCTCTTTCTAGAACTCGAGGTGGGAACCTTGACCTTATGTGCCAAATCCTTTGATTTTTAGAAGTTTTATCCTCACTTGTCTCATGTGCATGTCTTTAGATGGTTGGTATATCTAAAACCACCTAAAAAAAAAAAATTCGGTGATCCTGGAGTCACATCTCGAAGACTGGAACTGGGGCATCTCCAAGTGTTCGGACCACATTCCTTTGATTGATTTGACATTCTTAGTTCTCTTGTATAAGATTAATTTTGCTGAGATCCTCTATATCTCGTCCCTTAGATTGATTGTATTAGGGATCTATTTGTATTGTATACATCTTGATAAGGCTCATTTCTATCGAAAATGGGGGGCAAATTCCCCAAACCCGTGGAGCATAGTGGAATTCGTCCCTTCAGTGCAAAATACATTTGGCCGCAGAGCCACTCGTTTGGTGAAAGGACGTATCGTTCCTAATTGATTTTTAATCAGATCTGGGGATAAGTTTTTCTCCATTTTTTTATCTCAGGTGATAAAAGAGACAATGCACCCAAAAGCTCATGCATTCAAATGACAAAACAGACGTCGCCCAGCTGGGGCAAATGAACCGTAGGCGTTGCAAATACCTTCAAGCACGGATGGAGGAATTTGATAGATGTTGTTCATATCAATATGCAACATCAAAACGGGGTGCAAATCAAGTGTAAAAGGACGTATCGTTCCAAAATGATTATTTTCTTGATATGGGAATAATGCTTCCTTTCTTTTTCCTCTCAGATGATGATCAAGAGCAGAGGACACAGGATGTAATGCTTTCAAATAACAAACAGGGAACATCAAATACCTCAAATGGCGACTGTGATCGAGAGAATCACCAAACCGCCACATGACGAATCCCAAGAATATCAAGCTGTCTTGAGACAGATAAAATTGATCAAGGACTTTGACAATCGAGATGGATGATCAGAATCTGCAAAAATCAATGGGAGAAGGTTCCCCCCATTTGCTTTGAGGAGCCAAACCGGGGGCAAACTCTCATGATCCCCCATGAAAGCGCATCAGACCAGGGTCATCGAATCCAGAGTTGACAAACAGCAAAACCATGCCTAACTGGGGCAAGCGAATCATTTGTACGCCGGACGTTTCTCCTCTGGCAAAGTCAATGGACGCAATAACAGAGTCGTCCACATCAGAATCAAACCCCAAGATACGAATTTGGGTGAACGGTAACCTTGTATCGTTCCAATTTGGTCTTCGAAGACCACATGCCTAACATGAGTTTTTACTCATTTTACGGGAAGTCGTTGGCGCTGAAAGCCTCAAATGAAAAGAGCGCGCTAACAAGGAGGCGAATAGAATCATTGGCCTTAGAAGCCAGGATTCCAGGAGATGGTCTTTGATTATAAGACCTAGTGGATGGTAAAAAGTATCGCTCCTACGTCACATGCTTTGACATGCATTTTGATAAAATCTTCTTTTTTTTCCTTGAATAAAAGGAACCTTGAAGAATGGCGCTGGAGTGCGCCCAAAAACACAAATGGATCTTCTCTGGGGCAAATCCTTGAGAAGGATTCATCGCCAACCAAACGAAGGGATCAAGACCACAAGATAGAGGGCCAGATTCTGCAAGCCTCGCGTTTGTGTTCAAATGGAAACACAAAGCAAGAACAAGGCTGTATCGTTCCAATTTGCCTTGAATTTTGGAACGCAAACTGACACCTAATTCCCGTCTTTGACAGGGGCTCGCCATCAAGACGAAACAGGTTTTCACACCCCATGAATTACCCGTTGGAGTACACGACCAAGGGTAAGATGTATCGTTCTAATTTTTTTGAAAAATTCGTGAACGTGCAATAACATGTTTCTTCCGCATTTTCAGGGATCTTCAGCCGCGGGGGACAGGTAAGTATCCCTTTCCCCAATTCATTGAAAATGTTAAATAAAAAAAAAAACAAACAGAGAGAAAAAGAAAAGCTTTTAGAATCTAATGTCTAGAAAAGACATAGAATTCTAATTTTATTGACATTCATGTTTTAAAACAAGAGGTTGTCTGAACATGATTAGAACATGCATGTGCATCATAAAACCCCCTTGGGAGGAAATTTATTGGAGAAAATGGGAAATTTTTTCAATCAAAAATGGTTCAAAATTTTCAAAAGGATGTTTTCTCAAAAGACGAGAGGCAAAGCCTAAATCCAAACACGTCCAACACACACTTGAGAGATGAATGGAGTGGGCAGATAGCAAAATCTGGGTCTACGGAGGTAGAGACCATTTGCAGCGATTACATGGGTTGGGACGATGGAGGCATTCGTTTCATATCCCCCAAACACTACAGGTGACCGTTAATAACCCCTTTGAACGGCGGTTTTCATTCTTAACCCTGTCAAGAACCACCCCACATCGGGGCAAAATGGAGGTGAGTCCAGCAGCATCGGGAGAAAATGGTTAGAAATTTTCTTGCTCGGACTAACATTAATCTTTGTGTGTTGTTTATATGGTAATCCAAGTGCCATAGGATGACGAGAAGCATTCATTTCTCTATCCCACACACCGAATCCTTTGCACAGCCAACTTGAGCCTGCAAATTCATTTCATGAACCCATTGGTGATCATTCCAAGACGGATGCCGCACCACTTCAAAAATGGAAGAGTTCAAGACTCAGGGATTACGAAGAGAATTCCCGAACTGATATTTAAAACATGTTTAGACTATATGTCCAACATGATCCCATGAAGATGAGAAAAAGTGGGATTTCAAAAATGAATAAGAAAAATCCACGGCATTAAGAAAAAGCAAAGTGCCTGGTAAAAGCAGGGCCGATGCTCGTGTAAGTAGTTTGATTGATCCACAATGAAGCCGGATGGGAAAAGAAGAAATCCCTGAAGGAGCCAAATCCAAAAGGGCTGCTCCCCAAATGGTGCCAAGCGCAGAACAAAGACATAGAGAGAGTCGCTCTCTGAACGCAACAAGAGACGCTCTCTAAAGAGTTTGTGCACACCTCAAAAGCGGTTGCATGCCTCAAAAATTGAAGATGAAGAATGGAAAAGACAGGTGACAAGTTTGCAATGATCACCAATGTCAATCCCCTCATAAATTCTGGGCCAAAAACAAGCCTTTTTCGGTCCCCAATCTGTCGCGACCCGTCCGGAAGCGGACGCGGCTAATGGATTACCGATCGCGGCCCCCACTCTGAAATGTGGATCGCGGGCCTTAAATCGGCTCGGGCCCTCCCAGGCCCATACCAAATCGCGGCGGGAGTATATTTTAAAGGATTCGACGATAAGAGTCGATCGCTTTCGACCTTCAGTGTGGTCGTGGTGGCATGTGCAAATTGTGCATGCATTTGGAGTCGCCACCGGTCTTTCTTGGAGGGTAGACCGAAAACCTTACTGACCGATTGGGAGAGATCGATCAATTCTGCGGAACCAGAGATTTTGGGTTCGGGAACTTGGTTACGCTGGTGTCATTACCAACGCCCTTTCGGTACCTAACGCGAGTGATTTTTCTAGCTAAGAATTCATGCAGGCGCAATTTTAGGTGAGGTAGGCTTGATTCAGGGTTTCACACAGATTGGAAGACTACTCCTATCAACCACGATCAATTTAAATGAAAGCGCAATCAAGTACATAAATAAATCACATCAATGCACATCAATTCGAGTCAATGGTTTCCTAATATAGCCATAAGGGTTTAGGGAAGATGTGATTTCGGACCAGGGGTAAAATGGAAAAATTAGGAGGCGATTAGCCCGAAAGGCAAAATCGTCAATTTTTGGAAAGCTTAGACACTGAATTACTCAAAATACTCCATGGCCAGTTGCTTGTGGCCATTTCCCATTTTTGAGAATTTTTTTGAATTTCTTGATTTTTTTTATATTTTTATTATTATTATATTTTTTTTAGAAGAAAGAAAAAAAAATTAATTAATTAATTAAAATATTCCTTTGACAATATATAACACTCAATCAAATAAGCTAAACGTTAGACTGAAATAAATACATGCAGAAAAATAACTCTGACACCCGAGTGGAACACACAAAAATATACCTGATTAGACTCCGGTCTTCAATCACCAAACCCCGGCGTTCTCCGTGCGCGTCGCAACCAAATACCTTAGTCGAGATTGGTGACGATCTTAGAGAAATTCTTCGGTGTGAACCTTGAATCCCGACGGACCGCGAACTTGGTATCACGAACCACGGGCCCAAACTCTCAACCAACTTGGCCCACGGGCCTTATTCGATGCCCAAGAACACAGCCCAACTACTGTAGATATGATCCAAGACGAAATGGGCCATGGCCCAACTCAGTAGGCCCAAACTGAATTTGGCCCAAGCCAAAACAGGGCAAACATGGGAGCTAGTCGGGACTGCCCTTGACTCCTCCGAGCGGCGAGCGGCTGAGGAAGGGACGGAGGCGGCTGGTGAAGGTTGACGTGGAGTCGGGGGAGGTGTTGGCGGCCGGTGACGGCCGGTGACGGCCGGAACACCGATGGAACGGCGGCAGACAGAGGCGAACAGAAACTGTTCGCGACGGAGGCAGAGTGCGACAAAACAGGGGAACGATTCCTGCTCGGTCGAGGCGGAGGTCGACGGGACTGCGGGTGACGGCGGTTGGAAGACGTCGGGAGACGCCTAGGGTGACCACTGGTGGACGGAGTCGCGAGCGGGAGGCTGCGGAACCGGCGGAACTGGCCCCGAACAGAATAAGCCAAAAACAGAGCACCGAGCAAGGCACCTTCCTGTCTCCGGCTGTTCGAGGCCTTCCGGTGAATCTACGATGGCTTTCGGCGATGGAGCAACGTCAGGGAGTGCCTGACGGACGACGTGGTGATGGCTGAAGCGATCGTAATGGTCGGGAGTCGCTGCAAGAGTCAAAACCCGAGCATGGTAGCTTCGGCGACCGAAACAGGGGAAGAAAGAGGCTCGGCTCCTGGAGGTTGTTTCCGGCGACTCTGGGCGACGACGGCTGTTCGACGATGACGGGCGAGGTGGTGGAAGGCCTCATGTTGGTTCTGTGTCGTTCCCCCCCTTTTTCCTCGGCCCGAGCTCCCCTTTTCTCTCTTTTTGGTTGTTTTTTTCCATGGCCGACAGGCCCCTTCTTTTCTCTTCTTTTTTATCCCCGCCGTCCACCAAAACGAAACGCCTCCACGTCCACCAACGTCCTTCGTCCACCAATGCCAATGGTCGGCCCCTCCTTTCCCCTTTTCTTCTTCTTTCCCCTCTTTTTTTTTGTCTCTGTTTTGTGCCGCGCGGGTCTGCAACTGAGTTGCAGACCCGGCTCGGACCGGGTCGGGCGGGTTTAACCCGACCGGCCCGGTTCGATTCTCCCCGCCTAATTGGGTCCCAAATCTACCTCTTTTCATGAAATTGATGGCAAAATCGAACTCCCCGACATGTTTTCTATCAAATATGGGGATTATCATGAATCAATTGATTGAAATTTAGTGAAAACCCCAAATTGCCCTTAGGATCCGAAAATGATTTTTGTTTAATCGAGGGCCTAAATGATCGAATTATTCCAAATTGAGGCCACCGATGGATTCATCATGATGAAAAACATAGGGTAGAGGTGTTTAATTTCAATGGGTATGCTCGTATAAAATTTAATTTCAAAAATTGCGAAACCGGGGACTAAATTAAGGGATTTTTATTGCAATTAAGCCGTTTTGGTCAAAATTGATCAAATTGGAGGGCAAATTGACCTAATTGCACTGCAAGTCTTTAGAATCCAATGTCATAACTTATAAAAAGTGAGAATTGAAAATTAAAAGACCCGAAAATGATTTTTTGGGTTCGGTTCGGGTTTATGTTTGTTAAGGAACATAATGACCCGAGCCGAATTTTAGATATTTAAAGTGACACACTCGAAGAGGAAATTAAAACAAAATTATTGAATATTTTTGTGTATTTTTCTGACCACGAATGGTATTTTTCTGATTTTTTGGGTATTTTTAATAATTAAATAAATTCAAAAAATTATTAAAAATTACGAAAAATATTTTTTGTTCAAAATTGGTTCCTGAGGCTAGGCTAAGGCTTCCAAAGTTGATTTTGTGATTTTACGACCTTTTTTGATATTTTTAATTTATTTTTTTAAAAAAATAAAAATAAAAATAAAAATCACAATAACAGATGGTCAAAAATCAGGTGTCAACAGCTGCCCCTCTTTGAGAGGAATCTCGTTAGAGGTTTTTCTCAAAGATAAGATGGCGCCTGATTCCTAACCGACTTAACTGGGAAAATGAAAAAAGAAACGCTATGACATCGGATCCTTAAGGCTCTTGATAAAAGCTCAAATTAATCCCTGGTTTACTCTAATAAATTGGACATGGGCCGGAGTGAGAGAGGTTCACCTGAAGCTCACCTGTCGGATGCTGCCAGTTGCGACAACTTTCAAGAAGATGCCTAGGACTCGTCACAGAAAATCTTAGGGAGATTAAGTTCTGACCTGTATGGTAGGTCATACCATTATGGGACTCCTAACTGGTAGGAACCTGAGAAGGGCGCATCCCATACTTTGGGATTTGCCAGAGATTTTAATCCGTATGGTGGACCGGACCTTCGTGTTGATCTTTGAGGCGGTATCTACCTTGAGTTGACCCTTCAGGCGGTTTCTACCTTAAGTTGACCCTTCAGGCGGTTTCTACCATGTGTTTGACCCTTCAGGCGATTTCTACCTTGAGTTGACCCTTCAGGCGGTTTCTACCTTGAATTGACCCTTCAGGCGGTTTCTACCATGGTTTGACCCTTCAGGCGGTTTCTACCATTGGTTTGTTTTGAAAAGGGGGTCTCATGACGAGGGTTCTCCACGTCCGATGAGACTGCCTAAATTTTGAAAAGGGGTCCTGAGACGAGGGTCTGTTGAGGCGACATTCTTGGAGCTGGGTTCTCCAGGTATCCTGCAGAAAGTTCAAACCTGAAAGATTTTTCTTCACCAAGAAAATGTTAATAATATTTGGGAAGACAATAATTGTCCAATTGACAAAATTTTATGACTTAAGTTTTAGTCATAAAACGTGCATTTTGATGCTGGAGGTTATCCAAAGCATTCTTACAACATGCAAATGTGATCACAAATTCCTTGCATGGAAAATCTGGATCAAACAATTTGAAATTTCCAAAAAGTGTTTATTCAAAACATCTATTGGAGAATTTCTCATCCAAGAGGGCTCCTCACCGCTCTGTGATAATGGTCTTTTGTAAGGAATGCGCTCAACTTCCTACTAACCTGTGCCTAGGTTTTAGGATCATTCGCAGCGCATACATTTCGATCGATCGGGAGGTCTTCAACGGGACCGTAATGTTGGGCTTGGATATTGGTTTTCAAAGGGGGGGACTCACTTTTGAGTCGAGGCCATTGAATGAAAGTCTTCACCATCTGCTCCGGGTTTACAAGTCAAGAACCCTGCAAAATGAGAAAGAAATAGTCTTGCTCGTACTTCTTCGAGCTAAGCAATATGTCAACCCAAGTGTCTTAGTCAGAGAAGACTGTTTCAGGGTTGTAACATTGGAAGGATTGGGGACCGAAAAAGGCTTGTTTTTGGCCCAGAATTCGTGACGGGTTTGACATTGGTGATCATTGCAAATTTGCCACATGTCCTTCGAAGAACATCTCCATTTCTTGAAGTGTACACTCCTCTTTTAGAGCGCACAAGGATGTTTAAAAGCGTCTCTTGTTGCATTAAGAGACCGTCTGTTTGTGTGTTTGCTATTTGAGCACGACATCATTTGGGGAGTAGTCATCTTGATCTGACTCCTTTGGAGGGTCTTTCTCTCTTCCCAACTAGGTTTCATTGGGGCTCAATCAAACAACTTACACGAGTATCGGCCTTGCTTTTACCTGGCACTTTGCTTTTTTTTTTTTTTTTTTATGCTGGGGATTTTTTTTATCTTTTATCATCATTTTTTTTAAACCCCGTTTTTCTCATATTCAGGAGACCATATTAGTCCTATGACTGAAAGTCTAAACATGCTTTAAACATCAGCCTAGGAATTTCCTTCGTAATCTCTGAGTCTTGAACTCCTTCATCTTGAAGTGATGTTGCATCTGTCTTGGAATGTGCAATGATCACCAACGGGTTCATGAAATGAATTTGCAGGCTCAACTTGGCTGTGCAAAGGATTCGGTGTGTAGGATAGAGAAATGAATGCTTCTCGTCATCCTATGGCACTTGGATTACCATATAAACAACACGCAAAGATTAATGTTAGTCCGAGCAAGAAAATTTCTAACCATTTTCTCCTGATGCCGCTGGACTCACCTCCATTTTGCCCCGATGTGGGATGGTTCTTGACAGGGTTAAGAATGAAAACCGTCGTTCAAAGGGTTTATCAACGGTCACCTGTAGTGTTTGGGGGATATGAAACGAATGCCTCCGTCGTCCCAATCCATGTAATCGCTGCGAATGGTCCCTACCTCCGTAGGTACAGATTTTGCCATCCGATTCACTTCCCTCATCTCTCAAGTGTATGTAGGATGTGTTTGGACTGGGTTCGCCTCTCTTTTGAGTAAACTTCCTTTTGAATGATTTGACAAATAATCATATTTGGAAAAATTCATTTCTTTCTTTCCCAAAATTTATCCATCGAGGGGATTTTGTGATGTATCGTGCATGTTTTATTCATGCTTTGGGCAACCTCCCGATTTAAATCATGAACATCGATGCATTGGATAATTTCCATGACGGCTGAAGGGATTTTAACACGTTTTTTTTTATCTCCAGCTAACTGGGAAAGGGATACTTACCTACCTACCTGTCGCGGCTGCAGACCCCTGAAAATGTAAAAGAAGCATATCATTGCATGTTCACGAATTTTTCGAAAATCGAAACGATACATCCTACCCTCATGTACCCTAACAGGTAGTATGTGGGATGTAAAAACGTGTTCGTCTCCAAGGTGATTCCCCTGTCAAGGATAAACAACGAGTATCAATTCATATTCTCAAATTCAAGATAAATTGGGACGATACAACTTTACTCTTGGTTCTCATCCCGTTCTGACGTTGCGTATTGATATGAACCACGTCTATCAAATCCGCCTATCCATGCTTGGAATATTTGCAACATCAATGTTTCAGCTGCCCCCGGTTGGGCAACGTCTGTTCTGTTATTTGAACGGATGGCTCTTTGAGTGATTTATCCTCGTTTATCACCTGAGAAGGGAAAGAAAAGAGACATTACTTCGGTATTCAATTGAAGATCGTTTAGGAACGATACATCGTTTTACCAGATGGGTGGCTTCGCGGCCAGATGCATTTTGCATTGCATGGATGGATTCCATTATGCTCTGCGAACGATGATCGTTGCTTGGGGAGCTCGCCCCTGAGCTTAAAGATGCTCAAAAGGTAAGGCGGATCCTCGTACGACTAGTTTTAAGCGTAAATGAGAAATGCTCCCATGGGAGCCTTACAATGGGATTGCCAATACATTCATTCAGGCTATTCAACCTCTTTTCTCCGAACATTTTTTTTTACAATCGCGCCTTGAATCAAACACCTGATCGACGGCTTTGTATCACTATTGCAAGAGTCCGCCAGCTTCAGACTGATCGAGCCAGAAATTGAGTTCCTCTCCAAGGAAATCGCTCGAATCTCCGAGCCATTGGTGCTCAAGTCGAGTATCACCGACCGCTGGCGATAGATCACTCTCGCCTTGGATGATTTGATTCCTCGAGCTGGAACCTCCCTTGTTGACCGGCAAATATGTAGACATGTCCCATGTAAATGTTGGATTTGCCATGGGAAGAGCACTAGCAACAGGTTGGTACTCAAATTGGGGAGTTCCTATTCGCGGGGATTGTGGAAAATAATCTTGTAGGGTACTGAGACGACTCAAAGGGGGATTCAGCTGATCGACCCGTGGATGAAGGTCTTCATCAAGGAAGTCGCCAGGTTCTTTGAGTTGGGCAGGTATCTGAGTACTGGGCGCAATAGGTTGATCGCTAATGGGAAGAACACTGGTGACCGGCTGCTGTTCGAGTGGAGAAGCGTCGCAGTTGTAGGCATACCAGTCGTCTACATTCAGACCGGCCCTTTTCAGCTTTAGTGTTACCTTGCCTTCTTTCAGCAACTTCCTATGGTACCTAAGGCGGTTCCTAACGCTTGTCTTAGCTAGCCCAGGTACATTCATGATCTTGAGTATTTGTTGTGGACGCGCTGCGTCGATCCCTATCCGCCGAACCGCGTCAATAAATTTATCTTCAATTTCAGGCATCCAACGCCGGCTTATCCTTTCACGGTCGGGAACAAGATCTGATTGTCTCGAAAGTTGTGCAGGGGGGCGAGACGATGAAGGAGCGTTATCGGTCCCTGAACATGACTCGTCTAGGGATATTTCACCAAGGGCGATAGGACCGTCACGGTTAGGACGAAGAATAGTGTCGAGAGCTTCTTTATACCTTATGTTCTCCACTCGAAGCCTTTCGTTTTCCTCCTTTAGAATGGCAATTTCTTGTTGTCTGTTTCGGGCCCTCAATTTGACTCGCCTATATTCAAACCAAGCTTTAATCTTCTGGGGTTTCAGTCCCACTTTCTGGCTTAGCTTCCCTCTCTGTTCCCTGCTCGGGAGAGGGTTCTCGCTGAAGGCCGCTTCAAGCTCTCGAACTTGATCTGGGGTGTAACGTGAGAAACACCTCTTACCACTGTCGTCACCATCGGGTTTCCGCGCTTTGCTGCCGAAAGGGTAGGATTCCCTGACTTCGGTATCAAGTTGGATCACATAACCTTCGAGGTCTTCGAATTGGACGATATCTAAGATGTTTGGGCCGATCACTTCTAACAACTGACGGCAGCTCCCAAACATATCGGATCAGGGAGAGGTCGCTCGATATCTTTTTTTACTTATTCTGGGTTTTGTAATTTCTCTGGTATGCTTACTCTCTCCAAACTTTCTTTTGAGTGATTCTACCTGCCCAGGGAACGTTCTCTAAATATGGACGAAGATCATCAAGTGAACGTCTCTCCCAAGATTCCGTGTTTCCTGCTTTGTCGTCCTCTTTTCTCTTTTCAGCACGGAAAGGCGCCGAATCGATTTCATTTCTCGATGTCTACGTCTGTCTCCCACTTCGTTTTCAAGAAAGCGTAACTACGCGCGTCTCCCGCTTAGACTTAATATGATGAAACCGACGATTTTTATTTTTTTATTATTTTTTTGTTTTTTTTATTTACAACTTTTGTCCGACAGGCCTGAAATCGCGGATCAAGGCGGGCGTCGTGATTCACGGGAGGAGCGGCCTCTGCTTTACTTGATTACCCCGGCTCCACAAGCATTATTGCTGTAACTTTTCTCCATCTTTGAGCTACTATGAAACGGGGAGAAGGTTAGTGCTCTCCTTTGCCCAGCTTTCACTTTCATTCATTCCACCGCACTCGTCTTCCCCTCCATCTTCCAACGAGAAATGGCTTCATCTTCTGCTTCTTCCTCTGACTCTTCTCATGCTTGCGTCTTTTCAATCGCAGTCCCGGCCCGATGGGAAAAACTCTATAATCTCTTGGGTCGGGGCTATGCTTATATAGCCGATCATCTGGAGATCGAGGCTGAAATCCGCGTTCTATTCGAGGCCACAGACGCTACTTCCATCGAGGGTACTGAGTTGGAGAAGGAGTATAAAACATTCCCAGCCCTCTTTGCAAACTTTCTAGAGGCTTATCGTGTTGCTAATCGGGAGGTTCTCGTGGCTCGCGTCTTGCGGGCTCGTTACGAGGATCGATCTGATCATTTGGTGCTGACCAACTATCTGGTTGATAGTTACAAAAAGGCCGTGGAGTTTGCTAATGAGCGGGTCGCGACGTTGCTTCGCGAGAGGAGAAATCTGGTGGATCAATTGGCCATATCCCTGACCACCGGCGAGCATGACCGCCGCAATGTCCTGTTGAGGCTTCAGAGCGACTGGCAGGAAGAACGGCTCGACAAGATAACCGCGGACATAGCTCGCGGGAATGGACTGGTTCGGGACCTGGAAATAGTCACCGAAGAACACGAGGCCAAGGTCGCCGAAGTTAAGGGAGAATGCAGAAGTCTTCTCCTCAGGCTTGCCGACCATGACATGGGGAGTTGGGAGTATAAGCAGAGCATTAATAACATGGAGGGTCAGTTGGGATCCTTTGTGTCGTTAATTAGGGCTCACTTTGGCTTTACTTTTCCACCCCGACTTGTATGACCTGCTTCTGAAAACCCTTCGCTGAGCAAAATAAATGAAAGTTCTCGTGTGTGTGTGTTTTAACTTCTGTATGGTTCATTTCTTCGAGCATCCAAACATCCTCAACTTGAGTGAGCCGAACCATAATAGCAATAAGCCGAGCAAATACGTCCTGATTTTATAACTCGCTCATGATCAGATGGAAGAATAGTTGCAGATTTGTCCAAGAAAAGATTTCTCTATACTACTTGTTTTTCACCTGCAAATAAAAAGACAGAATCAGAAGGAATAATTTGAAAAAGAAAGCATAGACCCCTTTCAATCTTATGCTTGCTTGTGATTAATAAGGACAAGAACTTTTACAAGGGTTTTAATCTTGTGCGAAAAGTTTTTATCAATATTCCTCGAAAGAAAGCATACTATTGAAATGAACGTAATTCACGATAATCGCTTTTGATTAATTTCGAGAGGAATGACTTACTCAAAAGTGCAAGACATAATAACGCGTTTTAAATTCAATTGAAGATATGGCATCCAAATTAAGGTCGTTCGCTAAGAACGAAAGTAGTTTGGACATCTATCTCGTCATTAAATTTGAAACTACGCTGATATTCTTGATCAATTATCGTGAATTACCAGTGGTGTACAACATGCATGAACCAATTCAAGTGTGTAGTTCCTTCTAGCGAAATTGGGGTTGGATTACCTCACATGACCAAAAGGTCGTGCAAGACTTCCAATTTTAATTTCCTCTAAAGGAATTATAAACTTGACTTGGGAGTATTCGGATGATTAGAAAAAATGCCACTATCACATTCCAATGACCCGTTAAAAGAAATACAATCAAGTTCCATCTGAATGTATACACCAATAGATCCCTAATACAATCGCTCTAAGGGGTGAGATAGAGAAAACCTCAGTAAAAATAAACCCTATACAAGAGGACTGGTAATGGAAAATGAAATAAAGGAATGTGGTCCTAACGTTTAAGGATGCCCCAGTTTTGATCTGTGCCTTCAGGATCACTTGCCCCAACTCGTCATCTTCATTGGACGATATCTCAATAACGTCCATAGTAGGCTCCTTTGTTGCTCACTCGGTGCTTGTCATGGGATATCATCCTCTTCGTCTTCTATCAAGGACGTTTGGGAAAAACACACACATCTATCCTTGAAATGGCATTTAATCTAATCACCATAATGTAATGAATGAAATGCCTATATTTATATGAACTGTAATAGATCTGAGGGATAGAGAGTCTTACCAACCAAACTCGTCGACTTATGTGCGGTTTTAGGTGTACCAACCGCCCAAAGACATGCGCATGAGACAAGTGATGGTGAACTTCTAAAAATCAGAGGGTTTGGCA
This sequence comes from Rhodomyrtus psidioides, assembly GCA_021437785.1. Classification (NCBI taxonomy): domain Eukaryota; kingdom Viridiplantae; phylum Streptophyta; class Magnoliopsida; order Myrtales; family Myrtaceae; genus Rhodomyrtus; species Rhodomyrtus psidioides. Next base: position 395,068 of record JAILYB010000032.1, on the reverse strand, counting down.
CCTAAGGTTAAGGTTCCCACTTCGAGTTCTAGAAAGAGCCGATTCCATTGCACAGCTATCGTTGCATTGGGACTCGATCCATAGTTCGAAGCGAGCGGAATTGAAAAGTGGATTACCCCGCGTTTTTCCTCACGGAGATTCCATTTTCAATTCCTTCTATTGTGTTCCTAAAGGCGGCGCCCGGGGTTTTAGGTGCGGTTGTGTGTGTCCACGTGTTGTGATCATCACAATGCAATTCATGCACAGCAGTTCATCAATCAGCACTTCAAATCATCCACACAACATACATTCCTACGCCCAAACCTGCGTAAGACAATGTTAATCACGGACACCACCCCTTATTTCTCCAATCTGCAAAAACATATAACACCTACCATAAGCGGACTTACCTCACCTTCAAGAGCGCCTGCAATGTTAGAAAAATCACTCAGCGTTTTAATATGGCCTAAGTCCACTTGAGGTCTAGAACCATAGGTTCTAGAACAAAGTCCCCAGCGGAGTCGCCAGCTGTCGCGACCCGTCCGGAAGCGGACGCGGCTAATGGATTACCGATCGCGGCCCCCACTCTGAAATGTGGATCGCGGGCCTTAAATCGGCTCGGGCCCTCCCAGGCCCATACCAAATCGCGGCGGGAGTATATTTTAAAGGATTCGACGATAAGAGTCGATCGCTTTCGACCTTCAGTGTGGTCGTGGTGGCATGTGCAAATTGTGCATGCATTTGGAGTCGCCACCGGTCTTTCTTGGAGGGTAGACCGAAAACCTTACTGACCGATTGGGAGAGATCGATCAATTCCGCGGAACCAGAGATTTTGGGTTCGGAACTTGGTTACGCTGGTGTCATTACCAACGCCCTTTCGGTACCTAACGCGAGTGATTTTCCTAGCTAAGAATTCATGCAGACGCAATTTTAGGTGAGGTAGGCTTGATTCAGGGTTTCACACAGATTGGAAGACTACTCCTATCAACCACGATCAATTTAAATGAAAGCGCAATCAAGTACATAAATAAATCACATCAATGCACATCAATTCGAGTCAATGGTTTCCTAATATAGCCATAAGGGTTTAGGGAATATGTGATTTCGGACCAGGGGTAAAATGGAAAAATTTGGAGGCGATTAGCCCGAAAGGCAAAATCGTCAATTTTTGGAAAGCTTAGACACTGAATTACTCAAAATACTCCATGGCCAGTTGCTTGTGGCCATTTCCCATTTTTGAGAATTTTTTTGAATTTCTTGATTTTTTTTTATATTTTTATTATTATTATATTTTTTTTAGAAGAAAGAAAAAAAAAATTAATTAATTAATTAAAATATTCCTTTGACAATATATAACACTCAATCAAATAAGCTAAACGTTAGACTGAAATAAATACATGCAGAAAAATAACTCTGACACCCGAGTGGAACACACAAAAATATACCTGATTAGACTCCGGTCTTCAATCACCAAACCCCGGCGTTCTCCGTGCGCGTCGCAACCAAATACCTTAGTCGAGATTGGTGACGATCTTAGAGAAATTCTTCGGTGTGAACCTTGAATCCCGACGGACCGCGAACTTGGTATCACGAACCACGGGCCCAAACTCTCAACCAACTTGGCCCACGGGCCTTATTCGATGCCCAAGAACACAGCCCAACTACTGTAGATATGATCCAAGACGAAATGGGCCATGGCCCAACTCAGTAGGCCCAAACTGAATTTGGCCCAAGCCAAAACAGGGCAAACATGGGAGCTAGTCGGGACTGCCCTTGACTCCTCCGAGCGGCGAGCGGCTGAGGAAGGGACGGAGGCGGTCCCAGCAGACGTGGAGAACCCTCGTCTCGGGACCCCTCTTTCAAAAAAGCAGTCTCATCGGGCGTGGAGAACCCTCGTCATGAGACCCCTTTTCAAAATTTAGGCAGTCTCATCGGACGTGGAGAACCCTCGTCATGAGACCCCTTTTCAAAAATCAAGCAGTCCTAGCTTGACGTGGAGAACACTCGTCCTAGGATCCCTTTTTCAAAAATATCAAACAGTCTCATCGGACGTGGAGAACCCTCGTCATGAGCCCCCTTTTCATATCAAATCAAAGGTAGATACCGCCTGAAGGGTCAAATCAAAGGTAGATACCGCCTGAAGGGTCAAATCAAGGTAGATACCGCCTGAAGGGTCAAATCAAAGGTAGAAACCGCCTAAAGGGTCAAACAAAGGTAGAAACCGCCTAAAGGGTCAAACAAAGGTAGAAACCGCCTAAAGGGTCAAAACTAAACTTGAAGTAGATACCGCCTAAAGGGTCAAATATGGTAGATACCGCCATAAGGGTCAGCTCATTGGTAGAAACCGCCATAAGGATCAAACTAAACTCAACCAAAGGTAGAAACCGCCTGAAGGATCAATACAAAGGTCCGATCCACCATACGGATCAAAATCCTTCACAGATCTCAAAGCATGGGATGCGCCTTCCTTAGGTTCCTACGAGTTAGGAATCCCATGATGGTATGACCTACCATACAGGTCAGAGCTTAATCTCCCTAGGATATTCTGAACGAGTCCTAGGTATCTTCTTGAAAGTCGTCGCAACCGGCAGCATCCGACAGGTGAGCTTCAGGTAAGCCTCTCTCACTCCGGCCCATGTTCGAATTGCAAGAGTAAACCGATGATTAATTTGAGCATTCATCAAAAGACTTAAGGGTCCAATGTCATAGCATTTCTTTTCCCCAGTCGAGTCGGTTAAGATTCAGGTGCCACCTTGTCTTTGAGAGAAACCTCTAACGAGATTCCTCTCAAAGAGGGGCAGCTGTTGACACCTGATTTTTGACCATATATTATTGTGATTTTTAATCTTTAAAATTAATTAAAAATATCTAAAAAGGTCATAAAATCACAAAATCAACTTTGTAAGCCTTGGCTTAGCCCCAAGAACCAATTTTGAACAAAAAATATTTTTCGTAATTTTCAATATTTTTTTTTATTTATTTAATTATTAAAAATACCCAAAAAATCAGAAAAATACCATTCGTGGTCAGAAAAATACACAAAAATATTCAATAATTTTTTTTTAATTTCCTATTCAAGTGTGTCACCTTAAATCTTGAAAATTCGGCTCGGGTAACTATGTTTATTCACAAACATAAACCCGAACCGAGCAAAAAAATTCCTTTTCGAGTCTTTTAATTTTCAATTCTCACTTTTCATAAGCCATGACATTGAATTCTAAAGTCTCGAAGTGCAATTGGGTCAATTTGCCCTCCAATTTGATCAATTTTAAACAAAAGGGCTTAATTGCATAAAAATCTTTCAATTTAGTCCCCGGTTTCACAATTTTTGAAATTAAATTTCATACAGGCATACCCATTGCAATTAAACACCTCTACCCTATAGTTTTCATCATGCTGAGTCCATTGGTGGCCTCAAATTTGACTAATTTGGTCGTTTAGGTCCTCGATTGAGCGGAAATCATTTTCGGATCCTAAGGGTATTTTGGGGTTTTCACTAAATTTCAATCAATTGATTCGCGAAAATACCCCTATTTGATAGAAAACATGCCAAGGATTCCGATTTTGCCATCAATTTCATGAAAAAAGGTCTTGTTAGGGCTCAATTGGGCGGAGAGAGTCGAACCGGGCCGGTCGGGTTAGACTTGACCCGACCCGGTCCGACCGGGTCTGCAACTAAGTTGCAGACCCACCGGCAAGCGAGGCACACCGAACGTGAAGAAGCAGGGGAGGTTGAGCCGCGGCATCTCTTTAGGAAAAGAGGACGACCAACGTGAGGCAACGGTGATTTAAAAAGAGAGGGGGAGCATTAAGGAATAAAAAATGTGTAAAAAGAACCAAAAGGAGAGCCAAAAGAAAACAAAGGTTGTCAGACAAGATGAAAAAAAAATGATGAAGGAGCACCCAAGAAAAGAGATTCCACGCTTTTTGAAAAGAAGAGAACAAAAATATAATAATAATAAAAAGCTAATGAATGTTTGAAGAGGGAGCGGCGGATGGGCTTCCTCTTTGGGGGGGATATTCGGCGATAAAAAGAGGGGGAAGAAACGCATGCGGGACGGCCGACTCACCACCAGAAACTTCCCTGAACTTCAAGAAATCGAACGAAGCTTCGCCGCCGGAGATCGCAAAAAAAACATGTGAGCCGCTCCATCAAACTCTCACTCGGCCTCACATGGCAACTTGGGCTAGAGTAGATCATTTCGAGTGCTATTATTTGCGATCTACTCTACATACCTTGCTGATCATTTTCGTTTATGTTTCATGTGATTTCATCGAGTAAATCCTTCGGTCGACCACCAACTCTCTCCGACCGGCCATATGCTCTGGGGCTCGTTTCAGATCAAGCCGAAGCTCCGCGAGGCTCAGGTAAGTCTTCTAGAACTCCTAGGAAGCTTCCCGATAATTTATTTTAGCCATGTAACGTGTAGAATGGCTAGGCCGGGACTCTCGCCGGAATTCGGTCTCGGTCGGAGTTACATGTATATCAATCATAATTCTGCTATGTTAAGCTTCATACATGTTGTAGAGGAGCTCATTACGAGAATTTTGACGAAAATTTCAAGTCAATCGGACGTCGGACGACCAAGATATGGCCTTCCGACGAGGCGCCGACGAAAGGTCGCCGGCGCCGGTCGTCTTCTACGGCGAAACCCTTTGCCGGTAGCGAGTCAACGCTGACGTGGCACGCCACGTAGGCAGCCAAGTCAGCGATGTGGGTCCGTGTCTTTAAAAAAAAATAAAAGCCGGATCGGACGGCCGTGGATGAGCCACGTGTCGCGATCCGGCGGTTTTCAAAATAAACAATTTTTTTTAATATTAAAAAAATGATTTTCGGATATAAAAATTCAAAATAATCCGACGGCTATCAGAGTGCCACGTGTCACGTCTAGGACTGTCGGATGATTTTATTTTCGGAAATTCGAAAATAATAAAAAATAATAATAATAAATCAAAAAATCAATAAAAAAAAAATAGAAAATCATAAAAAATTCAAAAAAATTTCGGAAAATTCAGAAAAATTCAAAAAAATTCCAGAAAATAGGAAATGGCCACATTCAACTGGCCACGACCTGTTTTGGGTCTTTTGACCCCCGATCTTTCCAAAAATGACGGTTTTGCCCTTCCGGCAAACCGTCTTCCAAACAATTCTAAAAAAATCCGGGAAAATCCCCAAAAATAGGAAATGGCCACAAACAACTGGCCAAGACTCATTCCGAGTGTTTTAAACCCCGACCCTTCTTAAAATGACGATTTCGCCCTTTGGGCGAATCGTCTTCCAAAAATTGAAGAAAAAAAATCAAAAAATTCCAAAAAATTCTCAAAAATGGGAAATGGTCACAATCAACTGGCCATGGAATATTTTGGGTAATTCGGTATCCCATTCTTCCAAAAAATTGACGATTTTGCCCTTCGGGCTAAATCGCCTCCAAGTCTTCCCATTTTTACCCCGGTCCGAAATCACACCTGCCCTAAGCATTTATGGCTATGCTAGGAAGCCATTGACTTGAATTGATGTGCATCGATGAGATTTATTTATGCACTTGATCGTGCTTTCATTGATTGTGATTGATAGGAATAGTCTTCCAATCTGCATGAAACCCTGAATCAAACTCACCCCACCCAAAACTGCCCCTGCATGAACTCTTAGCCAGGAAAATCACTCGCGTTAGGTACCGAAAGGGCGTTGGTAATGACACCAGCGTAACCAAGTCCCCGAACCCAAAATCTCTGGTTCCGCAGAACTGATCGATCTCTCCCAATCGGTCAGTAAGGTTTCCGGTCTGCCTTCCAAGAAAGACCGGTGGCGACTCCAAATGCATGCACAATTTGCACATGCCACCATGACCACACTGAAGGTCGAAAGCGATCGACTCTTATCGTCGAAGAATACTCCCGCCGCGATTTGGTATGGGCCTGGGAAAGCCCGCGCTGATCCAAGACCCGCGATCGGTAATCCATTAGCCGCGTCCGCTTTCGGGCGGGTCGCGACAACGATTGGACCACGAGATGGTCACCGAGGGAAAGGAAAGTGAATGGATTTGATAGTCCTGGTTGTTCGTAATGTTAATGAATGGTTGAGTAAGCGAAAAGAGCGCTTAGAGTGTAATTATAAAGTGACTCAAGGTAGTCGAATTGAATATTCGATATGGGAATTTGTGGAGACCGAGGAAGAATCTCGACTTGTTGGAATTTTGTCACTTGAGGTGACTGAGTCATTGGAAGAAGAGTGTCAGACCTGGTGAAATTTGAATCCTGGAGTGATGATACCGCCGTTGGCGTAGACTTCGAGAATGACACTCTAAGGAATGGGAATGACAAGGTGGATTCGAAGTGAGAGAGTGCCCCTAAAGTGTATAGTTTCCTTCATAGGGTAAGAGACCCTAGTGTGAAAGGAAGAGAACATCCGAATTGTATCGGTAGTGAGATTGAGCTTCTAAACTGAGAAAGAAGACGCAGAGCTTGAATGATTCCTGGAAGTGAAGTCCGAGAAACTGTCCTGTAGACAACGTTGAATTCCAGGATAATGTTGACGTTCAGTCAAATGGATGAGATTGAGGTATGGTTGCATTAGCTGGTTGTGGAATCCAGAGGCTAAGGCACTAATGCTTCCTAAGGGAAGAGTTGTTGTGGAAATTCTCCTATATTTTGATTCTGACAAAACCTTCAAATAGAAATTGTTTAATGAAATGTGATGCAGGAAGAATGTGTAAGCAGCAGGTTGAGTGATTCCAATTCTGTCGCGCTGACGAAGGGTCAGATGGAAGTGCTTCTGACGTAGGGTCAGATAGAAGTGCTTCTGACGAAGGGTCGGATGGAAGTGCTTCTGTCCAAGGGTCAGATGGAAGTGCCCCTGACGATCTAAACAGTAACGGATGGATCACATCAAATCTCCGTATTACCATTCCATGCCAACTAATCTAACCCACGTATGGCAGGTTTTCGATCAAGGCAAGTGATATTCGATTATCCTGATATCCCCTCTAATCAATTAAGGGACTTTCTATAATGGGATATCATCTTCTAAGGAATATATCCTTGGGAATCAACTCAAACTTATCACACTTATGGAAGCTGGAGATTCAGTTGTATGGGCGATTGAATCAGAAGGGTTCAATGTCTTACCCAACGGTCTACATATCTTCTGAAGATACAGTCTCGTTCAATCACGATTGATGACGTCCAATCAAGGATTGAAGAGCGATCCCTTGGCTGGAATCCAACGGCTAGTTCGGAGGCAGGGGAGTATAAAAGAAGAATCATGATGGACTAAAGGAAGACGAGCGAACAACAATCCAAAGTGCAAGCATAATTTGAGTTTCATCCAAAGAGTATTCTGTGTACCCAAAATCCTTCACTGTGAAAATCTGTGTGAGAGAGAAACAAAATACTTGAGTGATTGTAATCCTCTTGATTCTTCATAGTGAAATCCAGCCGATCGGCTGTCATCGTGGGAGAGTGGACGTAGGCTTAATCTAAGCCGAACCACTATAAATATCGTGTGCAATATTCTCTAAACTTTTACCCTTGCGTTTAGATTTTCTGCACACTGTTATACGGTTCTTGTTGCTAATCGTACATTGAACTTTATTCATTCCGCAAGAAATTTCAATTTTGTTCAGAAACTCCTATTCACTCCCCTCTAGGAGATATTGCTAGATACATCAATTGGTATCAGAGCAGGTTGCTCATTTTACGAAGTGTTTATTAACTTCAGAGTTAACGATCTACTATGTCTAGCAATCACTCTTCAGGAACAAGCGATTCGCAATTTGCCAACAAGCCACCATACTTTGATGGAAAGGATTACAATATGTGGAGCAACAAGATGAAGTGGTTCTTCAAAGCCTATGATGATCTGATGTGGGATGTCGTTACAAATGGAATAGTTCCTGCAAATGCTACAAATCCAACCTCTGCTGACGGAGTAAATACTGTCACAGCAATGACTGATGCTGAAAAGGCTAAAAGAAAAGGCCTTGATTCTAAAGCTGTCAATGCTCTCTTTTGTGCCTTATCTACTCCTCTTTATAATCGTGTCTCAGAGGAAGAATCATCTAAGGCAATATGGGATAAACTTCATGTTACTTTTCAAGGAACAAATCGTGTGAAGGAAACAAAGCTCAGTATTTTACTAAGTGACTATGAAGCATTTGAAATGAAGCCTGATGAATCTATTGCAGATATGATAGACAGGTTTCAGACTCTGGCAAGTGGACTTGCAAGACAAGGCGCACCTATCGCTGAACCAATGCAAGTCAGGAAGATACTACGTGGACTCACAGATGATTGGAATTACATCAAGCCATCAATTCAAGAATGCCAAACAATCAGACCACTCTCGGTGGATGAGCTAGTCGGAACTTTGCAATCCTATGAAACAGAACGAGCAAACAAATAGGGAGAACAGAAAGGTAAAAAATCTATTGCCTTAAAAACTAAAATTAATCAATGTTTTTCTGATACAGATGATGAGGATGAGGATGATGAAGAATTAGCCCTCATGGTCAAGAAATTTAGGAAGATGGCTCGGAAAGGCAGAAATATCAAAGGAAAGAAACCTTGGAAGAAGAGTGATGTAAAAATTTCAAGCAACGACTCACAAGATAGCAAAGACGTGATCTGCTTCCATTGTAAGAAGGCAGGACATATCAAACCGAACTGCCCAATTTTGAAGAAGGACAAACTCAAGTATGAGAAGTACAAGAAGGCTCTAAAGGCAGAAACTTTAAGTGATTCTGATGAAAGCGAAAATGATTATGCAAACATCTGTCTCATGGCTGAATCAGATTCAAGTTCAGATTCAGAAACTGAGGTATGTTCATCTGAACTCCCTGATGAAGTTATTGAATATATTGATGAATTGTGTAGAAACTACAAAGAAGCTCTTGAGAAAGTTTCTTGTTTGAAAAAGGAAAATGCTTCTTTAAAACAACAGAATTTGTCCCAAAAAGAAAAAAAATTGATTTTCTACAACAAGAGTTTCACCAGATGAAAGAAAATCATGATTTAGTTTCAAAAGAAAATGCTTCCTTGAAAGAAAAAGGTTCTGATATATCAAAAAGGTTTTCACAAAGCTCAGTAACTCTGAATAGCATTATTTCAAAACAAATACCCTTCAATGACCGATCTGGGTTAGGTTTTAAAAGGGAAAGTTGCAAAAGAAATATCTTTAAAACTGAATTTCGAAAACCAACGTTTTTCGATTACAAGCTTCATTTTCATAAGCATTTTACTAGATCCAACATTCGACAACCTTGTGTGAATTGTGGTGATCCTAACCATACTAAGGATTACTGCAAGAAAATTTGGAAACCTATTAAAAGGTCAAAATATACTAACACAGAAGGACCCAAGAAAACATGGGTACCAAAGAAAGAGTAAGTTGGTTATTTATTGCAGGTACCAAAGAGAAGGAAGAACAAGTGGTTTCTAGACAGTGGTTGTTCAAGTCACATGACTGGAAATCCAGATGTATTTATATCTTTCTCAGATTGTGATGGAAGAAGCGTGTCGTTTGGAGGAAAGAACAAGGGAAAGGTCATCGGGAAAGGAAATGTAAAGATTGAGAATCTGACCGTTAAAGATGTCTCTCTAGTCAAAGGATTGAACTACAACTTGATTTCTGTAAGTCAACTCTGTGACTCTGGATATGATATTTGGTTCCAAGATCTAAAATGCACAGGTATGAGCAAGGATAAGAAGCAATCCTTCACGGGACGAAGGCATGGGAACATTTATCTTTTAGATATTAATGCTGACTGTGAACTTGCTAAATGTCTTATTTCTGTTAAGGATGAATCTGAACTTTGGCACAGAAAGTTAGGTCATATTAGTGTAAAACATATTTGAAAGCTTTCCAAGAAAGGACGTGTTCGAGGACTACCTCAAACTAAATTTGAGAAAAGTGGACTATGTCATGCATGCACACTGGGTAAGCAGGTAAGAAGTTCTTTTAAGTCCTTAAATCAAGTTTCCACTAAGCATTGTCTGCAGCTACTTCATATGGACATCTTCGGACCAAATAGAACTCTAAGCATTGGAGGTAAGAGATATTGCCTTGTCATAGTTGATGACTTCTCTAGATTTACATGGGTTTCATTTCTTGCTCACAAAAATGAAGCTTTCATATCCTTCTCAAAATTTGCTAAAAGAATTCAAAATGAAAAAGGGTTACACTATTTCCAGTTTGAGAACGGATCATGGGGGAGAGTTTGAAAATCAAATTTTCTCAGATTTTTGCACTAAGTTCGGAATTCAGCATAACTTCTCTGCACCTTATACTCCTCAACAAAATGGGGTAGTAGAAAGGAAAACAGATCTTTGCAAGAAATGGCCAGAACTCTTCTCATTGAGAGTAAAATTGCCTCTAACTTTTGGGCTGAGGCCGTTTCAACAGCTTGTTATATCTTAAATCGAATTTCCCTCAGACCTTTTTCTGAGAAAACTCCCTATGAATTTTTCAAAGAAAGAAAGCCTGATGTTGCATACTTTCATGTATTCGGTTGCAAATGCTTTATTCTAAAGAATGCAAATGATCGAGTTGGAAAGTTTGATGAGAGATCAGATGAAGGAATTTTCTTGGGATATTCAACAACTAGCAAAGCCTACAGAGTCTACAACAAATACACTAGTGCTGTTGAGGAATCAGTGAACATCAAGTTCGATGAAACTGAATCCATTCAAATGCATACGCTTCATCAAGTCATGAACTCACAAGCAGACTCAGATGTGAATACGGGTTCGGAGAATGTTCAGAAGGAAACTTCCTCAGTTGAAGAAAGACTAGAAGATGAACAGAATGAATCCACAATATCCTCAAATGATGGCCTTGACAAAAACTGGAAGCATAAGTCAAGTCATCCAAAGGAACTTATCATAGGCAGCATAAGTGATGGAGTAAAGACAAGATCCAAATTCAAGCAAGCAATGAGCAACATCGCCTTGGTATCTGAATTGGAGCAAAAAAGGATTGAAGATGCATTAGCAGATGAAAACTGGATAAATGCAATGTAGGAAGAACTACATCAGTTCAAGGTCAACAATGTTTGGGAACTAGTCAATCGTCCCAAAAATCGTCCAGTAATTGGAACAAAATGGGTATTCAGAAACAAACTTGATGAGAAAGGAAAAGTTATAAGAAACAAAGCAAGACTTGTAGCAAAAGGATACTCTCAAGAAGAAGGGATGATTACGATGAAACCTACGCACCGGTTGCCAGGTTAGAAGCCATTAGGCTACTTCTTGCTTATGCTTGTTACAATGATTTCAAACTTTTTCAGATGGATGTGAAAAGTGCCTTCCTAAACGGTTACATCAAAGAAGAGGTATATGTTGAACAACCTCCTGGCTTCGAAGAACCTAAAGAAAAGGATCTGGTATATATCTTAAAAAAGGCACTCTATGGATTGAAACAAACACCCCGTGCCTGGTATGAAAGGTTAAGTAACTTTTTATCTCAACACAGCTTCACTAAAGGTATTGTAGACACCACTCTTTTTATTCAAAGAAATGGTAAAGATATCCTTTTAGTTCAAATTTATGTTGATGATATTATATTCGGCTCCTCTAATGAACTTCTCTGCAAGAAATTTTCTAAAGCAATGCCGGATGAATTTGAGATGAGTATGATGGGAGAATTACGGTTCTTTCTTGGTCTTCAAATTCATCAATCTCAGAAAGGAACATTCATATTTCAAGAGAAGTGTGCATTGGAAATAGTGAAGAAGTTTGGTCTGGAGAATGGCAAGAAGACAGAAACTCCTATGTCTCACTCCTCTAAATTAGATAAAAATTAAGATGGAAAGGAAGTTGATCCCAAACTATATCGGAGTATGATTGGATCATTACTCTATCTCACAGCTTCAAGACCAGACATTCTATATAGTGTCTGCTTATGTGCAAGATTTCAGTCAAGCCCAAGAGAATCACACCTATCAGCAGTCAAGAGAATAATCAAATACATAGGGACTTATCCCAACTATGGTTTGTGGTATTCTAAATCTTCTGATTTTATACTAAGGGGATATTCAGATGCAGATCGTGCAGGTTGCAAAGTTGATAGAAAAAGTACATCTGGAACTTGTCAGCTCATGGGAAACATGCTTGTCTCATGGTATTCAAAGAAGCAAAATACAGTGGCACTCAGTACAGCTGAAGCAGAATACGTATCTCTTGGAAGTTGCTGCACTCAAATACTTTGGCTAAAACAGCAGTTCAAAGACTATGGTGTTGAAGAATCAACTGTGGAAATCCTATGTGACAACACAAGTGCCATAAATCTCACAAAGAATCCTGTACGTCACTCAAGAACAAAGCATATTGAGATCAAGCATCACTTCATACGTGATCATGTTCAGAACGGTGATGTTAACATTCAATACATTGATACGAAAAATCAACTTGCAGATATTTTTACTAAACCTCTTGATAAACAGAGTTTTAATTTTATCAGAAATGAATTATCCATCATTAACCTTCCCTCTTAAGTATACCTTAGAACATGGAGCATCAGAAGGAACGTCAAAAGGAGAGTCAGAAGGAACGTCAGAAGGAAAGTCAGAAGGAACGTCAGAAGAAGCATCAGAAGGAACGTCAGAAGGAGAGTCAGAAGCAGCGTCAGAAGGAGCATCAGAAGGAACATCAGAAAGAATGTCAAAAAGGCGCGTAAGAAGAAATTCACACTTTCTTTTAAAAAATGGCAGTTATCACTAAAAGTTTTTTTTTGGGTAAGTTCTTCATATAAATAGATATCTCCGAATATCTGATTGACGGTGAATATTTGTTCTATTAAAAAAAAATTCTTTCTTTAGAAAATCAAAAATCTCTCTTTTGTTTCCAAAAATAACCGCCTCTTTTATAAAAATGCTGAACCGTCGCCTCTGTTCTCTCACTTTCAAAACTCTCAAATCAAAACCCTAAAACCGTGTTCGAAATCTCTCGCTCTCGATTTCCTCCTCAAAACAACACTCTTTCACTCAAAATTTTAAACTTTCTACGCATCAATGGCTCCAAAATCAGCCTCTGACTCGAAGAAGACGCCTCAGTCGAAGAGAAAGTTCTCCGCCTCAACTGCAAGTGGCGCGGAACTCACAGAAACCCAAATCAACGAACAGCGAGAAGCTCTTCGCCTGGCAAAAGGTATGTCTCTGTCTGCCTTTGAAGGAAAATAATCTATGGCTCATTCTATTAAGCCAATGTATGATAGGATTAAGGCTGCAGGAGATTTTGGTAACGAACTTAGAAAACTGCTGAACACTCACTATTTCGATAGTGAGGGCGAACTATTGGAGTTTCTTAGCCTGCCTGGGAAAATCATTGAACCAATTGCTGTAGAAAAACCTGCATCAGTCTCTAGAAAATGAAAGGAGAAAGTGGCAGAGACAAGCTCGAAACGAAAACCATCCCCAATTAGACCTGGCGGCACGAAGGCAAAGGTGGAAGATGATGATGACATTCTGTTCAATGACTTTGTGAAAAATATAGGCTTTATTTTGGATAAAAGCTTTCCTGATCCCTTGTTCCAGAATCAGGCTCACAAAGAAAGGTATGAAGCAATGAAACAGAGAGGTGTTATACCTCAAAGGGTTTTTGAGTTAAAGTACTTTGACAGCAATGACATCTACCTGAGGAAGCATCTATGTCGCGACCCTCTCGAGATTCGCCATGGGCTCTCGAGGGCTAATGGGCCGTCCAGTCTGGTCGGACGCGGGCCTCTCCCAAGGCCCGTTACCCAAATCGCAACGGAGGTATACGTAGTCGACCTTCAGTGTGGTCTAGTGATATGTGCTAAGTGTGCATGCCATGGAGTCGCCACCAATCATTTTTTTGGAGGGTATGATTGGACCACCCTATTGAATAGTCGGGAGTTTCTATTCAATTCTGCGATAACCAGGGAAATGGGTTCGGGGACTTAGTTACGTCAACTATCAGAGTTGACGCCCTTTCGGTACCTAAGTTGACTGAGTTTTCTGACTTAAGATTTCATACAGATGAGTGGGGTACGAGTCCTAAATCTAGGAGTTCATGCAGATAGGAATGACTATCCTGGCAATCACAATCAATAATAAAGTGCACAAATCAATGAATTCAAATGTACAAATAAATCACATGGCATTCGTAATAAGGCCATATTGGCCTAGAGAAGCATCAATCAGGCTTAGGAATGATTTAGACATGATTTTGCCCATCAGGGGCAAAATCGTAATTTTGAGACAAAGGGGACAATTTGCCCAAAAAGGACAAAATCATCATTTCGGAATGAATCCGGAGTCAAAACAGGTTTGGTCACTAAATTGACCCATTTCCTATTTTTTGGCAATTTTCGTGATTTTCGGGAATTTTAGAAACCGATTTACCATTCGAAGGGTAAAATCGTCATTTTCTAAAAATGGAAATGAAATGTGGAAATCTTAGACATAAGGTTTAACCACCCATCTGGCCCATCACCAAATTCTAAGCAATTTCCACAATTCATCAGAATATCAAAGACGATTTACCCTTTGAGGGGTGAAATCGCCATTTTGGATTAAATGGGAGAAAATCCCAAAAATGAAAACAAATCAATTTTTTGTCATTTTCAGCCTTGGACAATTTTTAGAATTTTTATGCAATCTTTTCTCAATTTTTTTGTTTTTCTTTAATTTTTCCATTTTTTTGGCATTTTTTATTTATTAATATTTTTTTATATTTTCAGAAAATATTTTAACAAAAAGCATGTCTTTGACAATAGATAACACTCAACCAGATAAATAAGCTAACCACTAGACTGAAACAAATACATACAAATCAAGTCTATAAATGCAATATTTTAGAAAAATAATCCTGATATACAGATCGGGTACGTAAAACATACCGGATTGGACACCGGCCTTCAATCGCCCAGCCTCAGCCTGCGACCCTCCCCATGCCCGTTACCTGTCGATCGCCATTAGAATGTCGATAGTCAATTTCACAAATTAAGACTAAAAAATAAAAAAAATAAAAAAATTGGACACTGTTCATGCACTGTTCCGACACTGTTCCGACACTGTTCCGACACTGTTCGGACACGGCTCCGACACGTCCGACACTCCCGGACACGCTCCGACACGTCCGACACGCCCGGACACGTCCGGACACGCTCCGACACGTCCGGACACGTTTCGACGCGTCCGGACACGTTCCGACGACGGGGTGGTGACCCGAGGCTGTTTCTGGGCTCCACCAGCGGCGCGTAGGCTCCATAAGCTCCGAGGGAGGAGGTAGGACTCCGGGGCTATCGCCGGAGGCGATAGCGCGCTTTGGCGATGACGGATTTGGCCCGATCCGAAACAATCCCGAACCAAACTCCGAAACGGGTGGAGGCCGGAGGTCTTGGGTTGTTCACGGCGGCTTTGAGGTACGACGGCTAGCGACGACGGCGGAAGGGGGGGTTCCATTTTAGGCGTCCACGAAGAAGAAGAAAAGAAAAGGAAGAAGAAGCTACGGGAGAGGAAGGAGAAGAAGAAGAGGAGGAAGAAGAAGAAGAAGGAAGGAAGAAGAGGAGGCGACGGATGATGAGGGGGAGGGGGGAAGATTAAAATAATAATAAAAATAAAATAATAATAAAAAAATAATATAATAATAATATAATAAAATACTAAAAAGTAAAAATAATAATAAAATAATCAAAAGCGAAGACAAAATGATTAGTCCCCTTTTCCTTTTAAATGATGATGTTTTCACTCCTTTTCCTTTTAATCATTATTAATATTTTTGCCAAACTCAATTTTATGGTGATCAGAGAACACCTAAAATCGAACCTGAATTTTACTATTTTATGAGGTCCTAAAGTAAAGAAAATTAAAAATAAAAATACCGACTATTTGTATATATTTTTGTGACCTCGAATACTACTTTTTTTATTTTCTTTTTATTTTTATATTTTTCGAAAATAATAATAATAAAAAATATGAAAAAATATATTTTTTATCCAAAATGGTCCCTTTAGCTTGGCCAAGGCTACCAAAGTTGATTTTGTAATTTTTTTAGCTTTTTATGGATTTTCTATGAATTTTCGAAAAATAAAGGAAAAAAAAGTTGATCAAAATTTAGGTGTCAACAGCTGCCCCTCTTTGAGAGGAATCTCGTCAGAGGAATCCCCTCAGAGGTTTCTCTCAAAGACAAGGTGACACCTGAGTCCTGATCGACTCGACTCGTGAAACTAAAGGAAAAGGAGTCATGACATCCAGTTTTTCATGCTTGTCGATGTATGCTCTTTCTTGAAGGGGGAAACATTTATTTGACATGAGAGAGTGAGATAATAGAGAGACATACCTGCCACTTACCTGTTCGATGTTTGTGCGATTTTCGCGGTGTTTGATGGATTCAAGAGAATTTCTAGAAACTCGTTACTAGAGTATCCTAGAGAGGTTAAGCTCTGACCCGTATGGTAGGTCAAACCATAATGGGATTCCTAACTGATAGGAATCTAAGGAAGACGCATCCCACATTTGGGAATTTGCCAAGGGTTTTGATTCGTGTGGTGGATCGGACCATTGAGTTGACCATTTAAGTGATTTTTACTATTGGGTTGACCCTTCAGGCGGTTTCTACCGTTGTGTTAACCCTTCAGGCGGTTTCTACCATTGGTTGACCCTTCAGGCGGTTTCTACCTTTGGTTTGACCCTTCAGGCGGTATCTACCTTTGGTTGACCCTTCAGGCGGTTTCTACCTTTGAGTTGACCCTTCAGGCGGTTTCTACCTTGGTTTGACCATTTAGGCGGTTTCTACCTTGATTTGACCCTTCAGGCGGTTTCTACTTTGTGTTGACCCTTCAGGCGGTTTCTACCTTGTGTTGACCCTTCAGGCGGTTTCTACCTTTGATTTGACCCTTCAGGCGGTATCTACCTTCATTTAACCCTTCAGGCGGTATCTACCTTTATTTGACCCTTCAGGCGGTTTCTACCTTGTGTTGACCCTTCAGGCGGTATCTACCTTTGATTTGACCCTTCAGGCGGTATCTACCTTCATTTGACCCTTCAGGCGGTATCTACCTTTGTTTTGGTTTGAAAAGGGGTCTCATGACGAGGGTTCTCCACGTCCGATGAGACTGTTTGATATTTGAAAAGAGGTCCTAGGACGAGGGTTCTCCACGTCATGCCAGGACTGTTTGATATTTTTGGAAAAGGGATCCTAGGACGAGGGTTCTCCACGTCAAGCTAGGACTGCTTGATTTTTGAAAAGGGGTCTCATGACGAGGGTTCTCCACATCCGATGAGACCGCCTAAATTTTGAAATGGGATCACATCCTCACCCCTTCTTTTGAAAGATCCCGAAATTTATCGGGAATTCAGTTTTGAAGCAGTGAAAGATTTTATTTTGAAAAAACTTCAGTTGAGTCTGTTGAGACGACATTCTGGAAGCTGTGTTCTCCAGGTATCCTGTAGAAAGTTCAAACCTGCGTGCTCCACTCCACGGAGCAAATGTTTTTCTGGGATTTGGGGTTTCCAAGAATCCTGCAGAAGTTCGAGCCTGGAAGATTTTTCTTCACCAAGAAAACGTTAGTAATCTTTGGGAAGGCCACGGCTGTCCATTTGACAAAACCGTATGTTTTAAGTTTTAATCATGAAATGTGCATTTTGATGCTGGAGGTTATCCAAAGCATTCTTGCAATATGCAAATGTGATCACAAATCCCTTGGACGGAAAATCTGGATCAACAGTTTGAAAATTCCAAAAAGAGTTTGTTCAAAACATCAATTGGAATATTTCTCGACAATGAGGTCTTCTCACCTGTTTTGTGATAGTGGTTTTTTTTTTTGTAGGGGATGCACTCAATTCCCTACTAACCTGTGCCTAGGTTTTAGGCTCATTCGCAACGCATACATTTTGATCGGTCGGGAGGTCTTCCACGGGACCGTAATGTTGGGCTTGGTTCTTGATCGTCAAGGGGGACTCACTTTTGAGTCAAGGCCATTGAACGAAAATTTTCACCATCTACTCCGGGTTTACAAGTCAAGAACCCTGCAAAATGAGAAAGAAATAATCTTGCTCGTACTTCTTCGAGCTAAGCTATATGTTAACCCAAGTGTCTTAGTCAGAGAAGACTGTTTCGGGGTTGTAACATTGATAGGATTGGGGACCGAAACAGGCTTATTTTTGGCCCAGAATTCGTGACGGGTTTGACATTGGTGATCATTGCTGATTTGCCACCTGTCCTTTCTTTTCTGCATCTTTAGCCTTTGAGGCGCGCAACCTATCTCGCGATGTGCACCAGCTCTTTAAAGAGCGTCTCTTGTTGCATTCAGAGACTGACTCTTTCTATGTCTTTGTTCTGCGCTTGATAGCATTTGGGGAGCAGTCCTTTTGGATTTGGCTCCTTCAGGGATTTCCCCTTTTCCCATCCAGCTTCATTGCGGACCAATTAAACAACTAGCACGAGCATCGGCCTTGCTTTTACTAGGCACTTTGCTTTTTCTTGATGCCGGGGATTTTTCTCATTTTCATTTTTGAAATCCCCCTTTTTCTCATCTTCATGGGATCATGTTAGACATATAGTCTAAACATGCTTTAAATATCAATCCGAGAATTCTCTTCGTAATCCCTGAGTCTTGAACTCTTCCATTTTTGAAGTGGTGCGACATCCGTCTTGGAATGATCACCAATAGGTTCATGAAATGAATTTGCAGGCTCAACTTGGCTGTGCAAATGATACAGTGTATGGGATAAAGAATGAATGCTTCTCGTCATCCTATGGCACTTGGATTACCATATAAACAACACACAAAGATTAATTAGTCCGAGCAAGAAAATTTCTAACCATTTTCTCCTGACGCTGCTGGACTTACTTCCTTTTTGCCCCGGTGTGGGGTGGTTCTTGACAGGGTTAAGAATGAGAACCGCCGTTCAAATGGGTTATCAACGGTCACCTGTAGTGTTTGGGGGATATGAAACGAATGCCTCCGTCGTCCCAACCCATGTAATCGCTGCAAATTGTCCTTACCCCCGTAGACCCAGATTTTGTTATCTGCTCACTTCACTCATCTCTCAAGTGTGTATTGGACATGTTTGGATTAGGATTCGCCTCTCATCTGAGAAAACACCCTTAAACGGTTTGAACAATTTTTATTGGAAAAATTCTTTTTGTTTTCTCCGAAAAATTTCCTCCCAATGTGGCTTTATGATGCACATGCATGTTTCATTCATGTTCAGACAACCTCCCAACTTCAACTGTGGATGTCTATGAGTTTAAAAATTCGATGCATCTTTTCAGACATAATGATTGAAAGAGTCCTAACACTTTTTTTTATCTTCAACGACTTGGGGAAAGGGGATACTTACCTACCCGCCGCGGCTGGAGATCCCTGAAAATGCGGAAGAAACATGTTATTGTACGTTCATGAATTTTTCAATAAATTAGAACGATACATCTTACCCTTGGTCATGTGTTCCATTGGGTAATACACGGGATGTGAAAACCTGTTTCGCCTTGATGGCGAGCCCTTGTCAAAGAAGGGAATTAGGTGTCAGTTTGCGTTCCAAAATTCAAGACAAATTGGAACGATACCGCCTTGTTCTTGTTTTGTGTTTCCGTTTGAACACAAACGCGCGGCTTGCATAATTTGGCCATCTATCTTGTGTCCTTGATCTCCCATCTGGTTGGGCGACGAATCCTTCTCAAGAATTTGCCCCAGAGAAGATCCATTTGTGTTTTTGGGCGCACTCCAGCGCCATTCTTCAAGGTTCCTTTTATTCAAGGAAAAAAAGAAGATTTTATCAAAATGCATGTCAAAGCATGTGACGTAGGAGCGATACTTTTTATCATCCACTAGGTCTTATAATCAAAGACCATCTCCTGGAATCCTGACTTCTAAGGCCAATGATTCTATTCGCCTCCCTGTTAGCGCGCTATTTTCATTTGAGGCTTTCAGCGCCAACAACTTCCTGTAAAATGAGTAAAAACTCACGTTAGGCATGTGGTCTTGGAAGACCAAATTGGAACGATACAAGGTTACCGTTCACCCAAATTCGTATCTTGGGGTTTGATTCTGATGCGGACGACTCTGTTATTGCGTCTATTGACTTTGTCAGAGGAGAGACGTCCTGAGATAAAAAGAATGGAGAAAAACTTATCCCCAGATCTGATTAAAAATCAATTAGGAACGATACGTCCTTTCACCAAACGAGTGGCTCTGCGGCCCAATGTGTTTTGCACTGAAGGGACGAATTCCACTATGCTCCACGGGTTTGGGGAATTTGCCCCCATTTTCGATAGAAATGAGCCTTATCAAGATGTATACAATACAAATAGATCCCTAATACAATCAATCTACGGGACGAGATATAGAGGATCTCAGCAAAATTAATTTTATACAAGAGGACTAAGAATGTCAAATCAATCAAAGGAATGTGGCCCGAACACTTGGAGATGCCCCAGTTCCAATCTTCGAGATGTGACTCCAGGATCACCGATTTTTTTTTAGGTGGTTTTAGATATACCAACCATCTAAAGACATGCACATGAGACAAGGGAGGATAAAACTTCTAAAAATCAAAGGATTTGGCACCTAAGGTCAAGGTTCCCACCTCGAGTTCTAGAAAGAGCCGATTCCATTGCACAGCTATCGTTGCATTGGGACTCGATCCATAGTTCGAAGTGAGCGGAATTGAAAAGTGGATTACCCCGTGTTTTTCCTCACGGAGATTCCATTTTCAATCCCTTCTATTGTTTTCCTATAGGCGGCGCCCGGGGTTTTAGGCGCGGTTGTGTGTATTTTCGGTGTCGTGCTAAAGCGATAAACATGCATCTTATTTAACAATCACCGCTTCAATATAAAACATACACACAATCATTCATTCCTACGCCCAACCTACATAAAACAGAGTTAACAAGTACTCCACCCCTTATTTCTCCAATCTGCAAAAACATTTAACACCTCAAGGGTTAAAGTACGTACCTCACCTTGAAGAGCATCTGCATAAAACATGTTAGAAAAATCAATCACCTTTTTAATCGGCTCAAGTTCTCTAAAGTCCCCAGCGGAGTCGCCAGTCTGTCGCGACCCTCTCGAGATTCGCCATGGGCTCTCGAGGGCTAATGGGCCGTCCAGTCTGGTCGGACGCGGGCCTCTCCCAAGGCCCGTTACCCAAATCGCAACGGAGGTATACGTAGTCGACCTTCAGTGTGGTCTAGTGATATGTGCTAAGTGTGCATGCCATGGAGTCGCCACCAATCATTTTTTTGGAGGGTATGATTGGACCACCCTATTGAATAGTCGGGAGTTTCTATTCAATTCTGCGATAACCAGGGAAATGGGTTCGGGGACTTAGTTACGTCAACTATCAGAGTTGACGCCCTTTCGGTACCTAAGTTGACTGAGTTTTCTGACTTAAGATTTCATATAGATGAGTGGGGTACGAGTCCTAAATCTAGGAGTTCATGCAGATAGGAATGACTATCCTGGCAATCACAATCAATAATAAAGTGCACAAATCAATGAATTCAAATGTACAAATAAATCACATGGCATTCGTAATAAGGCCATATTGGCCTAGAGAAGCATCAATCAGGCTTAGGAATGATTTAGACATGATTTTGCCCATCAGGGGCAAAATCGTAATTTTGAGACAAAGGGGACAATTTGCCCAAAAAGGACAAAATCATCATTTCGGAATGAATCCGGAGTCAAAACAGGTTTGGTCACTAAATTGACCCATTTCCTATTTTTTGGCAATTTTCGTGATTTTCGGGAATTTTAGAAACCGATTTACCATTCGAAGGGTAAAATCGTCATTTTCTAAAAATGGAAATGAAATGTGGAAATCTTAGACATAAGGTTTAACCACCCATCTGGCCCATCACCAAATTCTAAGCAATTTCCACAATTCATCAGAATATCAAAGACGATTTACCCTTTGAGGGGTGAAATCGCCATTTTGGATTAAATGGGAGAAAATCCCAAAAATGAAAACAAATCAATTTTTTGTCATTTTCAGCCTTGGACAATTTTTAGAATTTTTATGCAATCTTTTCTCAATTTTTTTGTTTTTCTTTAATTTTTCCATTTTTTTGGCATTTTTTATTTATTAATATTTTTTTATATTTTCAGAAAATATTTTAACAAAAAGCATGTCTTTGACAATAGATAACACTCAACCAGATAAATAAGCTAACCACTAGACTGAAACAAATACATACAAATCAAGTCTATAAATGCAATATTTTAGAAAAATAATCCTGATATACAGATCGGGTACGTAAAACATACCGGATTGGACACCGGCCTTCAATCGCCCAGCCTCAGCCTGCGACCCTCCCCATGCCCGTTACCTGTCGATCGCCATTAGAATGTCGATAGTCAATTTCACAAATTAAGACTAAAAAATAAAAAAAATTAAAAAAAAATTAAAAAATTGGACACTGTTCATGCACTGTTCCGACACTGTTCCGACACTGTTCGGACACGGCTCCGACACGGCTCCGACACGCCCGGACATGCTCCGACACGTCCGACACGCCCGGACACGTCCGGACACGCTCCGACACGTCCGGACACGTTTCGACGCGTCCGGACACGTTCCGACGACGGGGTGGTGACCCGAGGCTGTTTCTGGGCTCCACCAGCGGCGCGTAGGCTCCATAAGCTCCGAGGGAGGAGGTAGGACTCCGGGGCTATCGCCGGAGGCGATAGCGCGCTTTGGCGATGACGGATTTGGCCCGATCCGAAACAATCCCGAACCAAACTCCGAAACGGGTGGAGGCCGGAGGTCTTGGGTTGTTCACGGCGGCTTTGAGGTACGACGGCTAGCGACGACGGCGGAAGGGGGGGTTCCATTTTAGGCGTCCACGAAGAAGAAGAAAAGAAAAGGAAGAAGAAGCTACGGGAGAGGAAGGAGAAGAAGAAGAGGAGGAAGAAGAAGAAGAAGGAAGGAAGAAGAGGAGGCGACGGATGATGAGGGGGAGGGGGGAAGATTAAAATAATAATAAAAATAAAATAATAATAAAAAAAATAATATAATAATAATATAATAATAATATAATAAAATACTAAAAAGTAAAAATAATAATAAAATAATCAAAAGCGAAGACAAAATGATTAGTCCCCTTTTCCTTTTAAATGATGATGTTTTCACTCCTTTTCCTTTTAATCATTATTAATATTTTTGTCAAATTCAATTTTATGGTGATCAGAGAACACCTAAAATCGAACCTGAATTTTACTATTTTATGAGGTCCTAAAGTAAAGAAAATTAAAAATAAAAATACCGACTATTTGTATATATTTTTGTGACCTCGAATACTACTTTTTTTATTTTCTTTTTATTTTTATATTTTTCGAAAATAATAATAATAAAAAATATGAAAAAATATTTTTTTATCCAAAATGGTCCCTTTAGCTTGGCCAAGGCTACCAAAGTTGATTTTGTAATTTTTTTAGCTTTTTATGGATTTTCTATGAATTTTCGAAAAATAAAGAAAAAAAAAGTTGATCAAAATTTAGGTGTCAACAATCTAGAAAAGGTGAAGATAGATCAGTTTATAACTAAGAGAGGCTTCACTTTTCCTGATTTGGTAGCTTACTTCTATTCAAATCTTTAGTTTGTCAACTTCAATTCTCTAGCTTTCACAATCAAAAGAAAGCAGTATTTTCTGACTGTTGATGAATTGGGTGCAATCATGGGAACCAGAAAGGGGGATTTCAAACCTTTAGATGTCACTGCAGGTGAAGCTTTCTGCTTCCTGACTGGCAAATCAAGTGTCTCAAGGGAATCAAAGTCACATATTGCCTACACAGACTTTCCCTTGAAACATATCATGATGCACAAGGTGATCATCGAATGTCTCAGACCCAAGGCAGCATCAAAGACAGATATATCAAAGTACGAGGCAAAGCTGTTATGGGGAATCTTGACAGGACAGAGGATTTCCTTTGCTCATATAGTACTATTGCACATGTACAGATCAGCTCTCAAGCCAAAGGGCCAACTTCCTTATGCCGCCTTGATCTTCAAAATAATCAATTATTTTAAGATTGATGGCCTAGGTGCTTTTATCAAGTAGGAAACTCATTTGATGATTGCTGGAGAGGCTATGGTAACAAAGATGGGGTACAAGATGACTCCTGCTGGATGGAAAACAAAGAACAATGAACCAGTCATTGTGGACTTCGAGGAAGAGTCAAGGCAGAAATCTCCAAAGAAGAGAAAAGTCATGGCTGTTAAGGGGCAACAAACAGACAGTCCTGCTGATAAGGACTCAGATGCAAGTGAGGAAGAAACAGGGGAATATAATTCTGAAGCTACTCGATCTCGAGGTGGATCAGATGAAGATGGTGAGTCTGAAAATCATAGTGCTGAAAGAGATGAGGAAGAAGGAGATGAAACAGGAATACAACCACAAGAAAAAGTTGTGTATCCCTGTGATCTGACTGAGGAAGAATTCCTCACAATGTGGGATGAGGAGCAAGCTGCACGAATTGAAGATGACACAGAGTATGACATCACAATTGTCAACGGTGATCATGAGCAATTGCTAGCACAAGTTCTAGCAACG
Source organism: Rhodomyrtus psidioides (assembly GCA_021437785.1). Classification (NCBI taxonomy): domain Eukaryota; kingdom Viridiplantae; phylum Streptophyta; class Magnoliopsida; order Myrtales; family Myrtaceae; genus Rhodomyrtus; species Rhodomyrtus psidioides. Next base: position 370,576 of record JAILYB010000032.1, on the reverse strand, counting down.
TTGGCGTCAAAAGAACATGAGGAAGAACAAGATGACATTGAAGCTTACTCTGTCTCTTCCACCAGGGGTACAATTCACAAAGATGTTGCAAGTCTAGCTTCAACAATTGCCCGAGAAGATCAATTGTCCAGTGCACAGTCCATTCCAATGGATATTGATGAGGAAACAGTCTCCGTGCCAAGCTCAAAGGCAAAATGGAAAAGAGCTATAAATCAGGGGGAGAAAGAGCATGTGCCTGTTACATCAGATGTTTTTCTCACTGAAGTTCTAGCTTCTCAAGCTTTCACCAAGGCACAAACTGAGGGGGGGGACTCAAGAACCTGCACTTTCAGAACCACAAATGGAACTTCAAGTGCATTTTGAAAATCTTCAAAATACTCTTCTTCAGACAATGGCTGCAATGGAAACAAGATTTGATCAGAAAATGAAGGCTTTTGAACAGAAGACAGATAGGAAGCTGCAGGGTTTGACTAGTCAGGTGACTAAGCTGGAAAAGTCAATTGATCTCTATGGGAGAATATTTTGTGCTGAGATCGCCAACATGCCTACATACACACGGACAGAACAGCTTCAAACCTGCCCTCTTCTCAAGCTGTGAGAGACCATGCTCAGATGATGGGAAGAAGCTACGAAGGACCTTCCCGAGTGGAGGCTGATAATGAGCCTGAAGAACATCCCTCTTCTTAAAAACTCTTATTTTATTTTCTATTCTTATAGGACGCGTTATTTTTTTAAGGACCTTTTTATACAAATTTCTTTCTGATGTTGACAAAAAGGGGGAGAAGTTGAATTTACCTTTATGCAGTACTTTTATGCAGTCTCATTAGATTACCCCTAATTATATTTCAATTTAGAAGAAAGGGGGAGAAGACCTAACTTACCTTTTGCAGGACAATCTTACTCTGATCATGCTCTCCTATGAGAGAACACTTTCATTACATGATCTCTAATGTTGATTACCTGTAGGAGAAAATGTGATGGTTACTCACTTTTATTTTATCACTGGTTAAATTTTCCTTTAATCACTCATTTGTAATTTGCAACTGGAGAAGTTTTGTCACCATAAAAAAGGGGGAGAATGTTGTGCAAATTATCCTATATTTTGATTCTGACAAAACCTTCAAATAGAAATTGTTTAATGAAATGTGATGCAGGAAGAATGTGTAAGCAGCAGGTTGAGTGATTCCAATTCTGTCGCGCTGACCAAAGGTCAGATGGAAGTGCTTCTGACGTAGGGTCAGATAGAAGTGCTTCTGACGTAGGGTCAGATGGAAGTGCTTCTGTCCAAGGGTCAGATGGAAGTGCCCTTGACGATCTAAACAGTGACGGATGGATCACATCAAATCTCCGTATTACCATTCCGTGCCAACTAATCTAACCCACGTATGGCAGGTTTCCGATCAAGGCAAGTGATATTCGATTATCCTGATATCCCCTCTAATCAATTAAGGGACTTTCTATAATGGGATATCATCTTCTAAGGAATATATCCTTGGGAATCAACTCAAACTTATCACACTTATGGAAGCTGGAGATTCAGTTGTATGGGCGATTGAATCAGAAGGGTTCAATGTCTTACCCAACGGTCTACATATCTTCTGAAGATACAGTCTCGTTCAATCACGATTGATGACGTCCAATCAAGGATTGAAGAGCGATCCCTTGGCTGGAATCCAACGGCTAGTTCGGAGGTAGGGGAGTATAAAAGAAGAATCATGTGGACTAAAGGAAGACGAGCGAACAACAATCCAAAGTGCAAACATAATTTGAGTTTCATCCAAAGAGTATTCTGTGTACCCAAAATCCTTCACTGTGAAAATCTGTGTGAGAGAGAAACAAAATACTTGAGTGGTTGTAATCCTCTTGATTCTTCATAGTGAAATCCAGCCGATCGGCTGTCATCATGGGAGAGTGGACGTAGGCTTAATCTAAGCCGAACCACTATAAATATCATGTGCAATATTCTCTAAACTCTTACCCTTGCGTTTAGATTTTCTGCACACTGTTATACGGTTCTTGTTGCTAATCGTACACTGAACTTTATTCATTCCGCAAGAAATTTCAATTTTGTTCAGAATTTCCTATTCACCCCCCTCTAGGAGATATTGCTAGATACATCAAGAGTGACAAAAATTAACAAAATGTTGTGTATGGTCCAAGTGGAGACCCTTGAGAGCAGAGAACCAAGATATGAGCTCTTAAGTGAATGATACCATGAACAGTTGGAATGATTCGACACTTGATAGTGATGAAGTGAATAACAGTCGGATGAAGTATCCAAGAAGCACTTGGATTGATTGTTACCGTCTTGAGAGACGATGATTGGACTCGTTTAAGGAGTCACGAACAACATGAATAACCTGCGATAGTGTCCTATGGACTTTAAGAAGATGCTCGTTATATATGGAATGTGAAGAGCACGAGCTATGGGCCTGATGACGTAAAATTCCTCAGTCGTGAAATCTATGAGGAATGAAATCCCTATGGAGCCTTTGAGGATGGGGATAAGTGACGAATCGACTAGGGTCAATGTGAGTTACTGAAACTTGAAGTTTCTTGGGATTGATGAATTGTTACCGACGAATCGTGGGAAGATTCCCCATAAGAGCTGTTCCATTGAAGAAATAGACTAAGAACAAGATGTGATGCGAGTGGATGAATGAACGTGAAAAGAGTTTTTGAGGACTTGAGTTAAGTTGATGACTACGTTGGTAATGGCGTTCCTGTTTGGAATCAAAAGAGTCAAGAGAAACATAATGACGTGGCGTAAGAGAGGAATTTGAGTCGTTGTGTGGCAAGCTGATACGAACTGCGCGAATGCGCCGTGACGATAATGCCATATGAGTTGGAATGCTTAGAGCATGATTGGAATTGGTTTGCGAATGTCTTCGCGACAAAGTTTGGAAAACCTTGTTTGAGTGGAAGAAGATATTGAGTCTGTATCTACCACGAGAGAATAAAGTAGTATGAAGAGATTCCCGAGGGGAATTGAGCATGATGCAACACGAATAAGTAAAATTGCTTATGAGTATGAAAGCGTTGCTTGTATAAAGAGAGGCCTCGCAAGTTATGTGAATTATAAGAGGTTGAGAGTGGAGCATTGTGTAATTGGGGATAGAGGGACAGATCTTCCCATGAGAAGTAAGCGATTCAACCTCTAAATTGAAAGTTCGCCAATTGACTAGGATGATGGTTACTGGAATAATCAGGCCCGAAAGTCAGAAAGGAATTAAGGGGATTGCGAGGAGTGGACCTTGAGATCCAAAGAATTATGAGAGTGAATATAGTAGAAAAGAAATCCAGACTTCCAAGTACTTGGGAAAGAAATTATGGAAGTTGAGAATAGAAACCTTGACGTTCCAGGGACGAGGGTATGAGTCCAGTATTGAAAGGGGAATTTAAAGAGATGGCCTCATCGGAAATTTGAAGGGAGAATTATGGTGTCTCTTGAGATGGCACAAGGATGTGCCAAGATTTTCCTTAATACTATTGGTGATATGGACTGAGAGTTGGATTAGTCTATCATGTGGTCGAGCATTAGACATGCCGATAAGAGAGGGACATGACCATGAAAGTTAATGGATTACTTTGATCCAAGGGAATTTTCGAATGGAGTCGAGAACGGATTACTGCGGTAGTAACCGTGAAATGGTTTAAGAAATCGAGAGGGCCATAGCTCGATTTGGATAATGGAGAGCAAGTTGATTAAGCCCTTGAATCTCCATTGGTACAAACGGACGTTTGAAGAGAATGATCCGCCTGATGGCATGGCATGGGCACTAAGGAGTACATTCTGGCGAGGATTTAATAATAATGGTGTTAGGCGAATGGAAGAGGTTATCTGAAAGAGTGAGGTAGCGGTGAGCCGTCGATGCCCAAGAGATTGAGTGGATAAGAAGATGGCAAATTTCGAAGACGAAATTTTTTTAAGGGGGGAAGAATTGTGACATTCTGAATTTCCACCCCTCGAGGCTTGAGGTATGAAATGGAAGCTCGAATTGACAATTGGAAATGAAGAATTTCAAAATTGGAAAAGGGTTTGACGTCGTCTCGCCAATGGTCATTCAGAATAGAGAAAACGAAGTTTCGGACGAAAAATGACAAATGACCGTTTTACCCCTCGCCCATTTGTCTTTGCCTTAAGGATCTTCGAAGGTCGAAATGGTCATTTCTCCCACACCTTAAGGCTGTCGAAAATGCTTGGAGAAGAAGACAAAGAAATTCAATGGAAGTCAAAGTCAATGAAGCAACCAATGAGAGGTTGCCAAGTGTCATCCTATGGTTAAACCAAGCATTAATTGCCATTAATTGTGATCTTGAAAAATTGGCCCCAATTATTTGAGAACATCTCCCTTAGCTGCTAAAAAATTCGTGCACCCCTTCCCCTCCTCTATTTCCTTCAAAATTTCCTTCTTTTCCTCTCTAGCCAAAACTGCTCCAGAAGACAGTTTCTGAGCCTTCTATTCGGCCTGCTCGAAGGGTCCATCCTGTCACCATTTTGCCGTGATCCGACCACCAAAGGTTAGTTCAAAATGTTTTTGACATTTTTCCATTTTTTTCATGATTTTTGGAGGTCTGGTTAATTTATGGTGATTTTTGAAAGAAAAGCGGATAGATTCTAAGCTAGCAGAGAAGAAGTGTTGGTTCTAGCTCTTAGAAATTCCAAATGACCTTAAATTTTTTAGGAGAGCTTCATAACATCTAGTATTATGTTCAGATGGTCTATGGCTGCAAATATATGGTTTTAAAATGAGTTTTATGGCTGATTATGGGTGGTACAAACTGGACAGATTCTGACCGTCGCGCGCCAAGGAGAAACCGAGTTGATTGGAGGTCTTCGGGGTGTTGTTTCTCATCGAAACATTCGGTGAGCCTCCCCAACACTTATATTGAGATGTTAGTAAGTGTAACTTGTGAGAATTTGGAGCCTAGAGATGATTTGTGGGTTGATATGCACGGTTTAGATTGAAACCGGTTATGCCATGCTTCTGCCCTATTCTGTCCAATTCTATTGGGGATGTTTTCAGTGGTATTTTGGCTTCAAAATTACTCATGAGACCTTATAAGATGTGATGTGAGGTGTTAATTGGAAGTATGTAAAGTGGATTGGGATTTAGGAATGATTTAAGGGCTATTTTGTGCATGAATCACCAAGCTACATTCTGTCCTGCATTTTGCTGCATGAACAGAATATATAAAGGGTTCGTGGAGATATTGTGGTGTATTCGATCATTTGATTAGGCATCCTGAGTTGCCATTTGATTGGCTATTGAGAGATTGGTGGGATAGAATTGAGAATTGATTGGATTTTGATCCAAAGTTAATGAATTTCCTAGGACGGTGCGAGAATCTTGGGAGGCCGAACACTTGTGAGTTTGAGGAAGATCGATTGAAGTGGATCTTTGCTAATTGCTTGAGGTAAGTGGTTCCTAAACCCTTACTTGAACCTTAGGACACTACTGGATAGAGTGGATGAATGAATTTATTGCTTGGTGAAGCATATGGCTTAAATTGCTCGACTGAGTATTGAATTCCATGACTTGAATGGCATAGCATGACAATTGAACTGTGGTATGCCTTGATGACACATTTGGCTATTGAGCCCTTGATTGTTGAATTGGCTGTGACGCCTACGCGATTTATATGGCCATAGCGCCTGTGATATTGAAGTGGCTATGAAGCCCTGTCGTTGAATTGGCCATAGTACCTATGTTATTGAGTTGATTATAGTGTCTATGCTATATAAATGGGCTATAGTGCCCTATCGATCGTTGGCTTGGTGCCCCGGAGATTGTAATTGGCTTGGTGCCCCTTTTGCATCGTAATTGGCTTGGAGCCCTGATGCAAATGAATGACCATGACATGGAGCCCCTTTTGCATCGCAATTGGCTTGGAGCCATGATGCAAATGAATGGTCAGAGTGCTTTGTGAACTACATCGCAGCCGTGGGCCCTGGCGATAATTTGGGTTGGAGCCCCGATGATACCATTTGGTTTGATGACCACAGCGGTATCGGAGGTTGGTGAAGTTGAATGAAAATGTGAATGTCATTTGGTCTGATGACCCCGGCGGCATGGAATGGCTGTAAGCCTAGAGTGTATGATTGGTCTGATGACTCCCGTGGTATGTGGACATCATTTGGTGTGATGACCCCGGCGATGTCAGGTGGCAGGAGTGCCAGTGGAGTATGTGGGTGGATGTGAAAGTGGTGGCAGTTGGGCATTGAATTGCATGTGCTTGTGCAAAAAGCTTGAGACCTGAAAGTTGAGTGTGATTAATTGTAATGCTCATCCATGCTTGGCTATTGATATGCATGTTTGTTTGATGCGATGCGCTATTGTTGATTGCTTGCATCTTGGTGGTATCATGTGTAGTTTGGGAGGATTGGTGCTCAGGTCTAGGTTTAGGTTTATGTTTCACTTGCTGAGATATATATATCTCACCCCAATGGGGGATTAATTTTCAGGTCTTTGAAGACGAAAATACAAGCAAGGTGGGGATGAGTTCTCGATGAAGAAATGGCATGAATGGTTTTATGTATTTTGTGGCCTTAAGGATTGTATCTGATTTTGAGGAGTTAGAAATTGACTTTTGGGTACATGGCTGCGATAACTTCTGAGGAGAATTTTATCTATAAGAAGTGTATACCCTTTGTCCTGAATCATTTCATTATGAAATTGTACGAAGCAGTTTGTGGCTTCCGCGATCTTGTTCCTTTGAAAAGTTGTTATATGGTTGGCCGAAGGATCCTGGATGGCACAGCTTATTTACGGCAAGGTGGGGATATTCGCGTGCTCGACAGGTTCGGGGCGTGACAATATACGTGGTTGACCTTCAGTGCGATCTAGTGACATGTGATGCGTGTACATGTCAAGGATTCGCCACCAATCGTTTCGTGGAGGGTACGAATGGAAACCCTATCGAATAGTTTAGAGCTTCTATTCGATCCTGCGAGAACTAGAGAAGTGGGATCGGGGACTTAGTTATGCCAACTATTAGAGTCGACACCCTTCGGTACCTAAATTGATTGAATTATCTAACCCTAAGATTTCATGTAAATGAGTAGGGTACGGACCCTAAATCTAGGAGTTTATGCAGATAAGAGTGGCTATCCTAACACTCACAGTCAGTAAAATAAGTGCGCAAATCATGGATCCAACACATGCAGATAAATCACATGAATTCAGCATGGCATCCTTAGTAAGGCCCTATTGGCCTAGAGAAGTGTCAATCAAAGTTCAGAAGTGATTTGGACGCGATTTACCCCTGATGGGGCAAAATTGTAATTTTAAAGAAATTTGGGACAATTTGCCCCAAAAGGGAAAATTTGTCATTTCAGAAGAAATCTGGAGCCAAAAGGTGTTGGAAATAGGATTGGTCATTGAACCATTCAATTTCCTATTTTTCGGATTTTTTCAGAATTTTCTTAAATTTTGGAAACGATTTACCCTTTGAGGGGTAAAATCGTCTTTTCAGGAGATGACGAGAATTGAGAATCCCAAACATAAGGATTGGTCAACCACCAGACCTAGATCCTAATTTTGGGCAATTTTCACGACTCAATTGGAATAGGAAAGACGCTTTACCCTTTGAGGGGTAAAATCGTCTTTTCAGACAAAAGGATGAGATTTGAAAACCCAAGCAGAAGGATTCGCCACCTAACTGGCCCTATCCTAATCTAGGCATTTTCGACCTATCTCATTTACAAAACAGTGTCAATTTACCCTTAAAGGGCATAATCGTCATTACCAGGAAGAACGGATAAAAAATCCCAAAAATAAGATTGACCAGTTGTCAGTAGTCATTCCTCAATTTTTGGAAATTTCTAGGAAATTTCTACAATTTTTTCTAATTTTTTTGGATTTTTAGGATTTTCTAACATTTTTTAGAATTTTTTTTAGAATTTTTCATTTTTTATTTTAAAAATCACTTTTTGGATTTTTTTTATTTTAAAAAATGATTCAGACCGGGTCGACCCGATCCACGCGGTCCGGAACCCGACCCAGATCCGAACCCGCGCGAACCATCCCTTGAAAACGACGTCGTTCCGTGCTTTTTTATTTTTCTATTATCTGGACTTAATCCAACGGTTCCTACTGAACCACGTGGCTACCCCACGGCTGCTAGATCGGTCGACTGAAACCTATGGCTCATATCATGAGCCGACTATCCCTCAGCCGTCAAATCCGATTACCTATACCTACGGCCACAATTAAAAGACTATACTCGATCTAGACCGTTCATTTATACTAACCTAAACGACGTCGCCTACTCATTTAACCAAACGGTACCATTTCTGTATTTTTTGATTTTTCGATTATAAACCAATTTCCTAATATTTCTAATTACTAATCGGACAGCCACTAAAATTAGACTCGATTAACCTCAGTCGTCCGATCTATTCGCTGACTCAGCCTAACAGACTAACGGTCGAGCTGACTCGGCACCTATGTGGACCAGTCACAGAATGACACCTCAGTCTTTTGACTCTTTGACTCTCCACGTAATCGTCTTCAACCTCCCAACGCTTACCACAAAAATGGACGGCCAAGGTTTCTCCGCCGTTGATCGACGGCAAAACCTTGACCAATCGACTCGAATCTCATGCCAATCGACTTGCCTACATCTCACCTATAACATATCATAGAATCATACAATTTCGCAGACAGAATCAAGAACAATGAAGCTTACACAGTATATAAGCATGGCAGTTCAATCACACAATTCAGAGCACGTCAAGCCAATTGCTTCACAGAGCACACTCAGTTGGAGTTCAGAAAACTTACCTATAGGTCCGATTGACCTGGTTTAGGCTAGCTTGAGTTAGGGAAGCTTCGACAGAGTCGATAATGGCGGGAGGAGTTTCAAGGCTTAGATGCGGGGTGTCATGCAAAATTGACATGAAAACAAGGTACAACCGAGCTCAGCGATGCTCAAGGAGTAAAACACACACGATAAATGCGAGAATGATCAAGTAAAAGGTGAATCGCCATTGATGCACAGTAAGAAACTTGAAACTGCATCTCACCTTTTTTCGCGATTTCAGAAGGCGCGGCCGGAGGCAATCGAATCCTGGAGCTTTAGGTAAGCTTCCAATGGTCCTCTTTGGCTTCTGTTTGGCCGAAAACGGCCTAATCAGCGCCTTGCAGTTGAGCTCAAATTCTCAACGACGGGAGTCGGAGAATGAGCTCTCTCTCTCTCTCTCTCTCTCTCTCTCTCTCTCTCTCTCTCTCTCTCTCTCTCTCTCTCTCTCTCTCTCTCTCTCTCTCTCTCTCTCTCTCTATTCTGTTCCTTGCTCGAACAGAATCAACCAACCCCTTCAAGAATGAGTCCGTTTTGATTAAATACATGTCCTCGAAATTTTGGCCGCGCGGGAGGGGGTGAGTCGGTGGTCTTCGCACGTGCGATCACGTGCGAAATGGTCATCGACGACTGGCAGTCGCCGGGAACTAAATGGCCAGTCCTTTTTGGCCTTCTGGTGACTGAATTTCAAGCGAATTCCCCCTGCATTTGGTTCTGTGTTTGGCTTGAACACAGCCGATGAACACTTGACCTTCGTCGGCATGGCTCTGGTGGACCTAAATCGTTGGACTGGTTGCCATTGACGCCGGACTTCATGGTTAACAAAACCCCTCCATCAATTTCACGAATTGAAGCCAATTGATCCTCCAATTTTGCGATCAAAATCCACCCTTTCTTACTGCAAAAATGGCGCAAGCGAGAGGAAGAAGATGCAATGTTTGGACCGGTTCGACCGGTCTGACCGGACGGTTTGATCGGTTAGAACCGGTTCTGACTTACAATTTTTAAAATTAATCAAAATCGGTGGGGAATTTTCGAAATTAAATCTCAAAATTGCACTTAGGGCCATGAATATCATCTAAAAATATGATTTTTCCCAATAGTTCATGTCAATTTATGCAAAAACCCCAAAATTATCCCTAATTGCAATTTGGGAAATTGTGAAATTGAAGGCTTAAACGGTCAAATTGGACCAAACCACCCATGCCAATCCATTCAGGATGGTGAAAAACATTGGGTATTAGTTCCAATTTGAAATGGTGGTCCTCGAATTAAAAGTAATTTCAATTATAGTCAAATTCAAGGACTAAATTGCAATTTAGGATGCAAATTTTACCCAATTCATGAAATTAAACAATTTGTGCAAGAAATTGGACTAAATTGCAATGAAGGACAATCAGATTGAATGACAAGACTCTCAAAATGCCAAAATTGCAAATTAAAAGACTCAATTGGCTTTTTTTTTACCAAATTCAATTATGTGTGTAACAAAGGTACATATAAAATTGAACTTGAATTTTGACTTCTTATGAGGTCAAAAAAGACGAAGGAATTAAAAGAAAAATATTGACTATTTTTCCGTATTTTTATGACTTCAAACGCTATTTTCTTGATTTTTCTAGTATTTTCTTATTTTCTAAAAATACTAAAAAATGCGAAAAATATAGAAAATCATTTTTGCTCAAAAAATGATTCCTTAGGCTTGGCTAAGGCTACCAAAGTTGGTTTTGGAATTTTTTAATTTTTTATGAATTTTCTATGAATTTTTCAAAATAAGACGAAAAAAGACTGGTAAAAAATCAGGTGTCAACATTAATATGCAACATGTCTCAACGTTATGAAATTCTTTATTTTTTAAAATTGACATGTTGATGTATCGTATCGTGTTGTGTATTAAGTGTTAGTGTCGATGCTACTTAGGTAGTATCTGAGTCTATTATTCAAGCTTTACTGGAAAGTGTATATGAAGCATTTAGACCAAAAGAGAATGAAGGCTTACCTGAGAGCACCAAAGAACAAGCATCAGAGGGCTTTTCAAGAGACCTTAAATAGCCTTCTAATTCTTTCTATCTCCTCACTGTTGAAGGATTCTTTCTCATGTCAATCACTATTACTAATTGCTGGCTAGCCTATACAATTAGATTAGCTCCTTCTCTATTTCCCCACTCTTGGCTTGAGGTCGTTGGTTTGCCATTCAGCTTCTAGTAACGCTCCTTTGTATGCCATGGCTTCTTACAATAGGTACATTACGTACTATCTTAGTTATCCCTCCATTTTCTCTTTCTTGTGATGACACATTTTAAGTTATTAATGTTGAGCCTTCCACAACTTGAGGATCTAGCATTATTCTTCTTCAACTTTCTTCTGCCCGGATTAGAGAGATTATCTCTTTCAGAGAAGGGATTTCTTCCTTTCCAAGTATTTGAATACTGACTTTATCAAACTCGGAATTAAGACCTACTAGGAAATCATATACTCTGATCTTTTTCAATGAAGTTCTTTAGAGTTGCAAAATCACCCATGCACTTCATCTCAAATACTCGATAATAATCGATTTCTTGCTATAGATTTTGAAGGGAATTGGCATATTCCGTCACAATTTTGTTCCCATGTCTTGTTGCATTTGTCTTTACCTTGATGTCATGCACTAGCGCTGCATCTCAAGCCTTTGAATAAGTCTTAAGAATGGAATACCTGATCTACTTTGCAGTATTGAGAAACATACATGTATCACTTATGGCCAAATCCATTGAATCCCATAGCCATGACATGATCATTGAATCTACTGCATGCCATGCATTGAATGTGGGATCTCATGGTTTTGGACCGTTCCGAGAAGGTGGCCGAGTGTTCCTTTACCCTTTAGGTAGGTCTTGACGAATTGTGACTGTTTGAGACAATTCTTCTCATTTAGCCTATAAGTTGCCCTCAAATTTTGTAGATCTCCAGTCATATGGTTGGTATTGGCCTCCTTAGCTTGAATTTTTATATCGGACATGGATATTTCCAAGCACAAGGAAAAACATGGAAAGTGCCTGAAAAGGAAGAGCAAAACAGAAGCAATGAAGGTTGCAAATGAGATTTTAGGGCCAAAAATTACAACAAGATTAGAGAAGAAGTGGGAAAAATATAGCTCAAGGATCACAACATGATGATTGTGATTAGATTGTTAAGCACAAAAATAAATCCAGCAATGAAGGCTATGATTAAGAAGATTATTGTGGCAATGAAGGCTGCACTGCAACACTATCCAAAGACCCAAAAAAAAAAAAGAGCCTTAAGCTCTGATACCGTAAAAAATTTAGAGAAAAGAATTATAATAAATTGTCATTTTTTTTCTTGTACCACAATTACAAACCTATTTATAGGGATATTTTAAGTACGAACTATATATATATATATATATATATATATATATATATATATATATATATATATATATATATATAAAGAACACATATTTGAAAAATATATCTATAAGCTCATAAGTTAAGGAACCGATCCCACAAATCATCGGATACTAAAAAATCATCTCCTAACTAATTATTATAGCTATTTCCTAATAATCAGAACCTAAAAATCAGGATAATTCACCACACACAATTTTCTTAGAAAATGTACCGAAAAAATCTCGAACTTATTGCATTGTTATCAATTTAGTTTTAAGCTTTCAATTAGGCTAATTTTATCCTAAAAATCTTTTCTCATTGATACCAGTTTAGTCCATCTGATCAATTTAGATGAAAATGGCTGACGTTAATATCGATCGTCTTACGTGATATGGCCGGTGTTGACATGGGCATTTTCTACAAATTTTTTAATAGTTTCTTTGTTTTTTCCTCCCCTTTCATACGTTTCTTTCACTTCTCTTTTTGTCAGTGGCCGGCAAGGGCAAGATTTGGTGATATCTGTTATGCTCCCATAAATGGCATTGACATTTGTTTTACTTTGCAGGGGCTCTTTCCTTATGATCTTTTCGTCAAGCTTTATACATGGAAAGAAGTGGAATTGCTCCCATGCGGTCTTGTGAATTGTGGGAGCAGGTTAGTTGGAAAAATTCATAATTTTAGAGAGGCCTAGCGAGTCTCGCCCTGGCCTGAGCGAGGGACCACTACTGGAACGAACCTGTAGCTCGCCTAGGAATCGCTGAGGAAGCTATTCTGGGCTGCGGGTGCTTGTCGGTGGAATCACAAGCACGCGAGAGGAGCAATTTGGTAAGGCAGAGACTCAGCCCGAGGGGCCTCGCCGGTTGTCGACCCTCGCCTAGGTGCGGCTTGGCAAGGGCGACCCTTGCCTGCCATTTCAAAAAGAAAAAAAGAAAGGAAGAAAAGAATAATGTTAAAAAAAATTATGGAATAAATACTTATGTCAACATCGACTGCGCCACGCAAAATGATCAGCATTCACGTCGGCGATTTTCGACCTAAATTGACCAGATGGATTAAATGGATACCAATGTAAAAAAGATTTAAAATTAAATTAAATCAACTGAAAGGTTTAAAACTGAATTGAAACAAGCACAATATGTTTTAGTACTTCTAGTTTCCCGCATTATTCTCTCGAAGGGTTTCCACTGTGACATCATTAAGCATGACTGCGGTAAAAGACAAGCTTTTGGCCCCAGGATAGTTGGGGTACACATGCATGGCATTAGTTTCATTCCCATAATAAAATTGGAGATCTTAAGACCAAAATTGGACTGGTAACTGGTAAAGATCCAGATTTTGTTTAAACTGAAATGAACCGAACTAAAACCTTTTGGCCCGGTTCACTGGCATTTCTTCGGTTCATTCCATAAGTATATTTTCTAAGAGGAACCGAAGGACCGATTTGTGATGGAGAGCATTTATATCTTGAGAAAACAGTACAATAATGTGACCATAGTTCCTCGAGGAAGACACAGCAAATAAAATAGAGCGCAGAAAATAAATTTCGGGTGTAAAAGAAAAAGCCATCTCCTAAAACTATTACGAATGCAGATCCGATCATCCTCATGAAGATTTGTATAATCGTATAAAAAAGGGACAACTTCGTTTCAGGTAAATCCTGCTTTAGTCGGCTCAGCTTGATCTCAGTCCAAAAGCTCGTCTACACAAAATTGATGCAAATTTTCATACATTTGCTTCCATCTTTCAACCATTTGCATGGATCTTTTGCAATCAACCTTTAGCCTCTCTAGCTCCATCTCAGCAGCATAGGAAGAAGAATGTCTCTGAAGAAGCCATGGCAGAGAAGTTAAGAGAGGAGTGCCAATGCATCTCATAACTTGTAACAGATTCTATTCTCACGTGAATTAATCAAGTACATCACAGAACACGTTAGTCCATTTCCTCCAATGCATCTGACAACAAATTATTCTCACATGAATTACTCACATGACACTTTAACACGTTAGTCCATTTCCTCCAATGCATCTGTCAACTGTTAGTTTTAACATTCAGGACATTGAGCTTCCGTTTTACTTCCAATTACATCACTGATGATCGGTTGATGAAAATCTAGTAGAAGAAAATTAAGTGGCAGCGGCACGCATGGCAACACTTCTGCTATAAAATCAACTTCTAGCCAGAAGTCGATTTTTCGAAGATGTTTTCCTACTTCTGGAGAGAAGTAAATTTTTTTAATTTTTTCAAGTGGCACCAAAATTCGACCCAAAAAAAAAAGTGGCTTCAAAACTACTTTGTTCCAGAAGTAGAAAAATGAAAACCAAACGGATTTCTGTTTCAAAAATTGCGTTACCAAACAGATTTTTGCTGCAGAAGCACTTCTGGAGCAGATTGTGTATGCCAAAAATGCCACGATGGATGTGTAAAGCTCAATTGCACTTTGACTATAGCTGTTAGTCACTTAACTTTGGATTGGGTCACTCAATTTTAAATAACTATCATCATATACCAATCAACTTTCCTTAAGTTCAATGACATATCATTGCACTCAAGCTGCAACATCAAATTAAAAGTAGATCTGTTTACAATCAACTACTCAAGTAGGCCACATCAGGTTTCTGACAAGTTTTGTAAAACCTATCATTAGAATGACTTAAGTGAAAGCAAAATTGAAATTGAGTTGAAATTCAATACTGAATGGCCTTGTGGAAGAAAAAATTAGAAAATGAGCAACATCAAGTGAAATTTATAGGTGAACTGTCTCAGAGAGAATATTAGTGGTTCATTAACCAAATTCATTCATTGTGGTCGACTGATGTGAGATTGAAAATTCTAAAGTGACACTTAACAAGGAATCAAAGTCTGGACATTGAAGAAGGAATGTTTCGACCTTTGGGAAGTGATGTAGCACAATAATTTGAAGTATCCTTCTTTATATAATGCCTTATCCAATCTCCATAATTTTAATTCCTTCTCCATATTCTCTTACTCCAAAACTTCAACCTCACATAAGCCATGATGAATAACTTTGATTGATCAATTATCATATAATTCTCCTTTAGACTGATCACTTGCAATGTACCAAAAGCGCACAAATTCAGGTAAGTTCATCAATAGTTACCCAATTCTTTACTTCGTTTCAACAGGCCACTCAACTTACAATTTCAACCTATGAGTCTCTCAACCCTGGTTTTGCTTTCAATCAGGTCACTATAGTGATGGTCAACCAAAAACTAGTTGGATTCAGCAGCTTGTGTGGCTGATACTAATCTAATTTACTATTGATCTGACTTTGAAGCTTAAGTGTTTTCGGTATGTCACGAACTTTGTTATAAGTTATCTAAAATTTAATGGTCTGCAATGGAAATTATCTAAAGTTGAATATTTAAAGCGTAGTAGAGTCACACGAGTCCATCGAGACACTTTCGGTGAACACACAAGATTAAAAATAGCCAAGTAAGCCTCCACTCAGATTTCTGGCAAGATTTTGGTCAATTGATCATTAGAGTGCCATGATTAGAGGAAAAATCAAAGTTGAGTAACCTAAATTTTAAAATTGGATGTTAAGTAGCCTCTTTGAAAGAAAGCCGAAA
Source organism: Rhodomyrtus psidioides (assembly GCA_021437785.1). Lineage (NCBI taxonomy): Eukaryota > Viridiplantae > Streptophyta > Magnoliopsida > Myrtales > Myrtaceae > Rhodomyrtus > Rhodomyrtus psidioides. The sequence goes on along the minus strand of JAILYB010000032.1, from coordinate 354,795 downwards.
GCTGAGTTACCATGTTCGTAACGTACTTGATTTGCATATGCTGTCACTCTAACAAATACTATATATCATGATGTGCAACCGTGGTTGTGTTTGTATATCAACCCTAAAAACTCCTTATAACAATTCAAGAATAGACATGAATATCAAACCTGTAGTTCTGCAATTTGTTCATTCATCGCATTTGAACTGATGTGTGGACTCTCTAGGTGTCCATAGCTAGCACCATGCAGAGTGATAACTGTTCTGAAGTCTGAATCATCATCACTTGAATTAGTGTATTTTTCTAGAGGTGGAGGTAACACGGATCCATGCCTTCTTGAGGAGCCCTGTGGATTTACAACTATTCGAGGGTTGAAACCTAATTGCTTCCTCACAATTTGGACATTGTTAATAGGTCCTGTGTCAAGGAAGAGAACAATAAAATGTTGGTAACGGCAATTCTAGAATCTCCAAGGCAAACATAAAATGGAAAGGCAGGTGAGGCAGCAGGTTATCTGCTCTTTATTCACATGGGACCATTACTACTTACATATTTAGGACTCGAGTACATGAATAAACATCATAGAATATGCAAAATAATTGGTCATAGAAGGTTCTGGACAGACTATACAATGCACATACATGAACTAATGGCAAGATGAAGATCATAATCATATTTGAAAGCGATGAAATAGCTATGACAATTAGAGAATAGCACCTTTTGAATGCCGAAACATCCGTACGACGTTACCACTTTTAGGGTCCGAAACTCTAACCAAACCATCCTCAGAGCCAGAAACTAATTGGTTTAAGCTATTACTGTAAGCCAGACAGGTGACAGCTTTGCTGTTCAAAAGCAAGGGAAAGAATTATTAGTACACCATTGAAATACGCTCCACAAGTTTTATGATAGAAATTGACAAGAAGTCTTATGCATCAGAGACCAAAAATTTCCTTGATAACCAGAATATCATATTAATACTGGTACACACTCTTTGTGAGGTTAATATAAAAATGGTCAAGTTTCTGAAATATCTCAAACAATTGACTGGAATGCCACAGAAACCCAAACTGATTCTCTTGAGCTGATCCCATAAAAAGATGATATTCTAGATGTACCGGGCAGTTTACAACAGTTCCTATTGTATCAGTTGAAAAACACAGACAATGGCTCCATAGCATAATGACAAACCTGTGATCAGCCAATGAACCAATTATGTACATTCCATAAGCATCATTAGAGCTGCTTTCAGCGTTCAGAGCAGCGACATATATCTTCCCATCCCTGCTGCCAGCGTAGAACACATGTTCCCCAGGATCCAATGCAATTGCATATATCATTGACGGAAACACAATGTTTCTTAACAGTATCCCCTTAGATAAACTCCATACCTGGAAAGTGAACATATGAATAAATTCCTAACAGATGTAGTCTGACACACGACTGTGAAAGAATTTCCAATAAAAATTTCATAACAAAAAGAAAATGGCAAAATCAAGCCTCCAAAAACAATAAACAAAAGACGTATTATCATGAAACATAGTAAATAAATAGCATGCATTTAGCAGCAGATGAAAAACAATATCCATGAAACATTAGATATGTCTCACTCCACTCTGTCATCCTTTCCATTGTCCGTTGATTATAGTACATGACTTTAACTCTATGCACGGGGCCCCTAAAGGTATCCCCCATCCAATAATCACATTCCAACTATTTCCTGGGCAGCAGTAAATTTTGGGAATCAGATGGACAAACTAGCAGTCACAAAAAAGAGCAGAATAATTCCAATTAAAAGGACCAGCGGTTGCACAGGAGATATTATGTCAAGATCCTAACATGCCAAAGACAGGGCAACATATACTGTGTCCACTTGTAACTTTTCCCCATTGCTCAGAAACAACTGTTGTGGACGAAGGAAAAAAACAGACGACATACCTTGCATGTTCGATCCTCTGATGCTGAGACAATAATTGCATTCAATCCACCATAACCAATCACAACATCAGTTATTTTCAGTGCATGCCCCGTAAAACTATGCTCATAAAGATGGGTTGCCTCTTGCCTCCTCATATCATCAAATATCCTGAATGCAGAGAAAAAGTCCTTGAGAGAGAGCAATTAACACAACCTCTTTAAGAATAGACACCAAAGGCTTGTCTTCCATTTAATCGAATCTCATTAATAAGGTGGGATAAAGGATAAAGCTGAGTACATGAAAAGGGACCAGACTCTAACAGAGCCGTCCTCCGACCCGGAGACTACGAGTGAATCATCATCCGAAAATACCAAGCAAGTAACACCCCTATAGTGAGCATGCCACTTTCTAAGCAGTTTACCAGTTGGCACCTACAATAAATCAGCAAAACCACGCCAAAATCACATCAAGGTGTAACACCCAAAAGGAAAGATCCTTTTGCACCCCCTCTTTATCGAGATAAACCAAAAGACAAATGATACAAAAAATTTACCTCCCATAGGTAAATTTCGCCAGAAACACCCCCGCCAGCAACGTACGTGCCCTCGCTGTTCGCTGCGAGCGGCAAAATTGGCTCGGTGGGAAAGCTCTTAACTTCGACTTGGGGCTGCATTCAAGGGGCACAGCCAGAATAAAAAAATTTACTCAATTAGGAGAAAAATCAAACATATGAGCTGAACCAATAACACGAGCCCAAACATAAAACCAAGAAAAAAAATGTTGAATTTGCGTAAAGAGAAACTAACTCTATCCCAAGACCAGTAGAAGACGGAGCCGGAAGTGGCGGAGGGGTCGCGGAGCTGAGAGGAGGCGAGGAAGCAGTGGCCGACGGAGGTGAGGCCGCGGGCGGTGGAGGCGCAGGACTTGTGGCGGAGCTGCTCGGCGCCGGTGTGGAGGTCCCAGCAGCCGATACCGGCGTCGCCGACGGGCGAGGAGGCGATCACTACCTCCATTGATGAGCTGCGGGACGTTGTTCGACGGGAGAGGTTGGCGTGATGTATGAATTTGATTAGATGATGTTCGGGTCCGGGCAACGGAGGATTTTGGTAGGGTTTAAGAATATGGAAGAGCGTAGGGAACGAGAAAATATTCAGTGGTTGATGGGTTCCACGTGGTCGGCTGATGTGGCACAGAAGAGCCCATGGGGTCCACTAAAAAATAGACACGTGGCAGTGACTTGGATCAGCACAAAAGAAAAATTTTTACCGGCTCAATTTCCTCGCTCCTCTACGCGGCACCGCTGCCTGGAACACCCAAATATTAAGGCTCTGTTTGGCAATGTTCCTGTTTCTTGTTTCTGTTCCCGTGTTTCTGTTTCTTAGTGTTTCTGTTCCCGGATGATTTTTGAGAATCAGAACGCGTTTGGTAACTGCTAAAATTTTTGTTCCAAGAACAGAAACACGTTTAGTAACTGCATAAAATTTTTGTTCCCAATTTGCATTTAAATTAAATAATTAAATAATTATATTTGATGACAAAGAAAAGAGAAAATAATTAAATCAAATAGTGATTAAGAAAAAGAAACGAAAAAATAAAAAAGAGTTGCGAAAAAGAAAGTTAATCTTTTTTAGATTTAAAAATACCATCTTGAAGAGGAAATTGAAATAAAAATATCAACTATATTTGTGTATTTTTCTAACCACGAATGATATTTTTCTATTTTTTGGGTATTTTATAATTAAATAAATTTAAAAAATTTAAAAAAAAATATGAAAACTATTTTTAATTCAAAATTGGTTCCTAAGGCTCAGCCAAGGCTTTCAAAGTTGATTTTGTAATTTTTATGATTTTTTGTTATTTTTAAATTAATTTTAAAATTGGACAAAAAAATTTAATTTTAAAAATAAAAATAAAATAATTATAATTATAAATCATGTTTCAACAAGAACTGAAAGTATCGAGGAAAAATTCATAGAAGTATATCGTGGAAAACAATGATTTGCAAAAGTGTTCCGAAACACAAAAATCAATTTTTTTTTTGTTCTGAAAAGTGGGCCAAAAGTGTTCCGGAACATAGAATCATAATTATTTGCATTACCAAACATGTTTCTGTTCTTTACTATTCCCGGGAACAGAAACAGAGAAACGGGAACAATGCCAAACAGACCCTAAGGCTGTGTTTGTGTTTCTGTTCAGAATACTTTTGGAACAGAAACGCGTTTGGTAAAAAAATGTTCCAAAAGTATTTTGAAGAACACTTAAAAAAAAAAAGAACACTTTTGGTCCTAAAAAAAGAAACAGAAAAAGATGTTTTTTTGTTTTGGAAACACTTTTGATCCTAACGCTCCTTAGTCGCCGCCGCCGCCGCCGTTATCGATCCCTCCTTTTGGCGAGAAAAGTGTTTTTTTTTTAACTTACCAAACGAGTTTCTATTCCCAAAAATTGTAGCCGGGAACAGAAACACAAAAAAATATTTCTGTTCCAAATATGTTCACAGGAACAAAAACGTTACCGAACGCAGCCTAAGGGTGCGTATGGTAATGCTCCAGAAACGCTTCAGAAAAAGTATTTCTGTTCCAAACGTGTTCCCGGAACACTTTTGGAACAAAAAAGATAATGGACGAAGCTTCAACGCTTTATCTGTCGGGGCAAATGAAGGTAGGACAAAGCCAAAGGTACCTTCAGACATATATAGCTTCTTATATCATACTCATAGACAAAATTGAAATCAAGCACATGGAATTATAAAGTCCAAAACCAAATTTTCTATTCCTAGCTTCTTGTGGTGCCCAAGGGTCACATAAAATGAGCACATTGATCCAAAGTTCAAGAACCATTTATGTTACTATCGTTAAGACGTGGTCCAATCTCTAGTACAAAGTAAGGACAAAGTACCTCCAAACAAATATATTATGCAACCCTTATATCACATTATCATTAGACAAAATTCGGAATCAAGCACATGGTGCAATAAAGTTTTAAGACTAAATTTTATATTCCTAATTTCTTGCAACGCAATTCGGGATTTCCAAAGTTGAAATACTTACTTGATTAGATTGATTTGAATTCAAACGACACTTGGCTCTTTGAGGATCATTCAAAATGAGCTAATCATTGTTCTCTCATATGCCATCGAGTGATGTAGGTAGTGGTATTGAAATTACACGTATTGCCATAGAAAATAAAAGTTGGTCAAAATACACATGAAGCATATTGAACAAATTTAAAATTCAAGGATCTCATTGCACATCGAGTCAAAGTTTTAATAATCATTTGGTGTTACTATCCTAAATTCTTATAAAAGTTTTCGACTACTATCCCTGCACTTAAGATAGGGTCCAATCTTGAGGATCATCCTTTCTTTATAGTGAAACTCGAGACCGATTAACCAACATGGAAAATAGGTCAACTACTAAGCAAGCTTTATTTGTAAGAGAGTTGAAAGGGATTTTATAGTTTTATAGCATAAACTTGGTGTAATGGGCTTACTTCACTGGGCCTATGGGCTCCAGAAGAATGACCCAGGGACTCCTTTACAACCTTTAGCCGAATAAGGCGCTCAATTTATACAATCTAAACAACTACTGGACCGAATAGCAAATATGAAGAATTTTTCCTCCTGGCTCTTCTTCCGCCGAAGCAGCCGCCCCCGTCTCTCTCTCTCAAGCTGAATCCGCCATGGCCATGCCTCAGAACCTCTTTCAACGTCTGTACGAACCTCAGCAGCAGCAGCAGCAGCAGGAGTCGTCTCCTTTCAGGTATCGGAGCCTCGTATGGAAGCAATCATCGGACTTGTTTATATGTCGCGTACGTTAGTTTCTCATTGTCTGATTCCTCCTTGTTCGATTAAATCTGATTCTTTCCCCTCGTTTCTTTGGCGATTGCAAAGAAATTTCTACGCTGGCGACGGTCAGGTTTCGCCGCTGGTCGCGTTCTACGGCCCCTGTCCCGTGCAGGATAGGCTTCAGCATCCTCCATATGCACCTCCCTGTAAAATTCTCTATCCCTTTAGTTTTTTTTTTTTCCCGTTTTCTGTGGGAGAAAACTAGGAAGCCGTTGGAATGGCGAGATGATTTAGACCGAGAAACTTCGGTTGTGATTATTTCTTATGCCTCTCGAGAAATTGCGGAAATGGAGTTCAGCTAGGTTTCATCGTTGTTTTCTTTTTTGTGTGTGGAAATATTGAGGTAAAGCCGCCTTTTCGGAAGCTAAAAGTTTTTCAAAATTTGAAGGACTTCTTATTGGTTTTCCTGCTTGGAACGGATGCTATTTCAGGACCCAGATGTTGATTGATTGCTCAGTTTTTTTCACGATTAATGGATATTGCCCACTTATTGTGGTGTTGCGTGCTCTTTATTTAGTTAATGTTGTAGGGGTGGCACCTGGTACTCTCCCTCCTGCAGATGGGAATGATGGCGGAACTGATCTGCACTTCAATTTTGGGCTGGAACCGAAGAGGAAAAAATTGGAAGAGCAAGATCTGTTGGAGAACAACAATTCACAAGTGTCGTCTATTGATTTCTTGCAAGCCAGATCGGTCTCTACAGGCCTAGGTTTATCCCTTGATAACAGCAAAATAGCTTCTTCCGGAGATTCTGCGTTGTTATCGCTCCTTACTGATAATATTGATCGAGAGTTGCAGCAACAGGATGCAGAGATCAATAGATTTCTTAAGTTTCAGGTTTGTTGTTCTATGTAAATCTTTCATTTTGTCTCCATTTTGATCTCACCTATGTGTAGTTTGATATATTTTCTCAGTGGGTTGGTTTATTTTGACATTTGTTTACCATTGGATGAGTAATTAGTTCTGGAAGGACACCTTGATTCATTATTCCAGGATTATATGTTGCCATTTCTTGATAAGTGAATGCCAGTTATATGGGGTATGATTATATCTTATGCCACTGTCTTTTCACCCTTTCCATATGGAAGAGAAAAAGGAAGAAGTGATCTTGTCCTAATCAGTAACTACCGCGTGGATTGGTACTTGGTAAACCAGTGGACAATATTTTCACGTTGTAAGAATGTCTATTTAGTAGATTAGGAGCTCAAATTCCAAGGATTTTGGAGAAGTGCATTGGATTGGAGTTTTGTTTTGAAGTGAGTTGCTGAGTAAACTTGCACTTGCTGGTCATGTTTTATTCTCCAATGGGGAAGTTTTGTAGTTTTATAAGAAAACTTTGTTTGATTTCCATGTGGAAGAGGCGGATGCAACATCATTATTTGATGGTCTTTATTTGGAGCATCCTATCTAAGTTGGCTCTTTTTTATTTTTCAGATTACGGCTAATGTTGAACTGAACTGACTAGTTTCATTTGTGTTGCTCTAAGTTGGTGCATCTATAAAAAGACTATTGTCTAAGTCGGTGATTTTGTCTTCCAATTTCAGGCTGATCAACTTCAGAAATCTATTTTACAGAAGATTCAAAGTGGCCAACTTCAGTCTATTTCATTTGTTGAGGACAAAGTCCTTCAGAAAATCCGGGAGAAAGAAGGAGAAATAGAAAGCATAAACAAGAAAAATAAGGAACTCAAGGAACAGATGGAACAGCTCACTGCTGAAGCAGGCGCTTGGCAACAGCAGGCCAGATACAGTGAGGACATTATAGCTGCCCTTAAGTTTAATCTTCAGCAAATCTATGCTCAAACTAGAGATGGTAAGGAAGGTTGTGGTGATAGTGAGGTGCATGATACAGCTTCTTGCTGCAATGGTCGTGCAACGGACTTTCAACTGCTTTGCAACGGCGCCAACAGTATAAAACAGATGATTTGTAAAGTTTGCAGAGTTAATGAAATATGCATGTTGTTGCTACCTTGTAAGCATCTCTGCCTTTGTAGATACTGCGAGAGTAAGCTTCAAGTTTGTCCTGTATGCCAGTTGCCGAAGTTTCATGGCATGGAGGTCTATATGTCATGACAGTGGTAGAACAATTGAATATTAAATGCCTTCATCTGATAGCTAATGGCTCAAGCTTTTTAGATATCAAAGCAGAAGATTTACTGTTTGAATCTATCTTCGGATCCTTATTTGCCTCTCCACGGTTTAAATTTTGGCCAAAATATTAGAGCATTCAGAGTATAGTCATACTTCCCCCTAACAAGTTAAGCTTTTTGATAAGTGGATAGCAGTCTCACGATTCTACGATATAAATAATGTGCAAGTGTCCCATTGCCTTAAAAATTGCTGCATTGTTTGTATCTTAATCCTTTCTCTTAGAATGTGATTTGTTGATCTCACAAAACTTGCCAATTCTGTTTTTAAGTGTCTGTTGCCCGTTTTTATCTGTTAGCTTGCACTTAGAACAGAGTAGTTCTGGAAATATTTCCACTTCCTTTTCAAAGTGACTAGTCCTATATTTCTTGGGCTTCTATTTGAACGGCCTCAAGAGTCATCAGGAAGTTTCTCAGTATTTAAGTAGTGAAACCTGGATGAAGCACCAATTGCATAATTGGGATCTCTAGTGGATTTTTGAGTGATGTATTGGCTAGATATATGAAACCATATCAATTAGCTTGTTGTCATTGAGAGGGATAGCAAGTGTTTGGTCCATCATTTTGCTAGCCTAAGTTAACAAAGAAAAATGGTGATAAGGCTAGAATATTTGTTCTGTGTTTTTTTTTTCCTTTTTTTTTTTTGCTTATGGCTTTCGATGTCGGTTTGTCAAAGTTTTAATTCTAGAAAGTCCCATTTGAAAACTTTAAGGCAGATCATTTTATTGCGAAAGCTTCGTAATGCGAGCCTCGTTGACTAATTCATTGTCAAAATAATGCTGCAACAGATTCTCTTGCAAGGTAAGTCGCTGAAGTAAATTAGGTTAATGGTTTCGAAAAGTTTTTGATATCAAAGTGATTGACCTTAAAAGTTTCGATGTTAGGCGCTGTGCAATGGTTTTGACATTGATATACTTCCTAGTTTTCATTGGTATTAGCCGCGTGTTTGGGTATACGCATCTGACATTGCTACATGCGCAGTCGACGAGAATGTGAACTGAGATACCATCCATCTAACTAGCCCGGCGTATCTACTTTATTCATTTATTTATGGCTAGAGCTGTCTCCTTTTGATTTTCTGGGTGATCTTTCGTTTCAATTTGTGCTTTTTGAAATTGTTCACTGACTCTTAAAATTCAATTTTTGAGCAAAGAAAAAGTAACCTCAAAGCTTTTCAAAACGTATAAATAGTGAAATATAAACTTATGTATGTTTGCATTATTTTCAAGTCTCAAATTCGAGACAAACTCATTAAGAAATTGGATGAACTTATGGGTTAAGCCTCAACATATACCTTGCTAGCTCTAAATTACGCGCTATTTGCGTGCATGGTTACTTCTTTAAGGTGTAGTAAAAGATTCTGAGTAGATTGTCATTTTTGAATAAGTACATAAATAGAGGAAAAAATATATGGGTAACCATCATCTTTTGAATTTTGGATAAGTGACATGCATTTCTCTAATCTTTTTGGCGTGTGATCAGAGTTTATTTTATAATAATGGATTTGAGTGAAATAATAAATGATAGGAAATTCAATGACACTTTTGTAAATGTAGGGTCGAACACCAAATTCAAATGTTTGAGGAAAATTGTCCTAAGAGTCATTAACCTATTGTATGATAGCCAATTCATTTCTAAATCTTTTAATTTTGTCAATTTTTTTCTTTTAAAATTATGTCAATTTAGTCCTAATCTTTTCAATGTTTTGACAATCTGGTTCTAAACTTTTCAATTTGCCGATTTATTCACAAACAATATGACAATTTGCCAAGTTAGTCTATTGGGGCTAATTTTAGTCGAAAATCGCTGATATGACCGTCTAGTCAGCATCGGCTATCTTATGTGACATGATTGACACTAGCATTGACGGTTTTTACTTTTTTTAATATTATGATTTTTTCTTCTTTATTCTGTTATATCTTGTTTCTTTTTCTTTTTTAAGTTTTCCGTTTTTAACCCACTACTAGCCATTGCCGGGCCTTGTCAATGGCCTATGCGGGACCCTCACCTGAGGCCGATGGAGAGAAAAAGGGAAAAAGAAAAAGAAGAAGAAAATATTCAGAAAATTAAAAATTTTGTCAATTTAGCGATTTTCGGTCAAAATTAACCGGAAGACCTCAATAGATAAATCATTAAAAAATTGAGGACTAAATTGATATAATTGAAATGCTTAGCACCGAATTGATCGTTGTACAACAAGTTTAGAACTTTTTAGACAAATTTCCCCAAATGTTTGCTTTATAATTAGAATAGATGAAGATTGCATGTTCGATAAGGACATACCAATTAAGAAGCATTCATTTGGCATAGTGTTAGTAGGGTTTATAATTAGTCAAATTACACGCTTAAGATGTTAGTATGTTTTTCCTTTTTCTTTAACCTTTGGGCCAGAGATATCTGAGTATGTGGACCATCAAAATGATATGCGTGACCCTGCGTCTGCTGCAGTTTGGCTGGAGATTGGAACTTTAGGCCCAATGAGTTTCCGACATCGTCAGCAATGTATATCATTATAATGAAATTCTACTTGCATATTTCGCATTTTAAAAATCTATTTGTAAGTTATAAGAGAATTAAAAGAGGAAATCTATCTTTCACTGTACACAATGTTCCTGCAATTTCTGTCAATCTACTTGTTTAATGATGGCTCATCTACTCCGGCACTAAATGATGGAACTGTTGATGCTAAGATCTTAAGTACGTATCGCAAAATGCAAAGCATTATCCTTAAGTTCATTTATTGAAAAAATTATCCAAAAAGTCACAAACCTTTTGCTTGACAGCCAATACAGTTTTAAACTTTTCAATTTGGCCAATTTAATCCTAAACCTTTTGATAATTTGTCAATGCAATCTTTTCGATCAATTTTGGCTGTAAATCACTAGTATAGCAGTCTAGTTAATGTCAATCATTCTACGAGGCATGGCCAGCCAGCGCTGACGTGGACAATTCTTGCAATTACTTAAAATTTTCTGAATGTTTTTTTTTTCTTTTATCTATTTCCTATAGATAGTTGCTAGGCCTCGACAATGGTCAACTAGATCGGGCATATGCGCGAGTCACCCTCGCCCTCATCGGATTTGGCAAGAGTGGCGAGGCTCACCCTCATTATATTTGGAGAGATTGTCGCCTATTACCAATGCCCAAAAGGCCAGCAGAGGGAAATAGGAAAAAGAAAGAAAGAAGAAAAACGAAAAGGAAAAAAGGAACTAAATTTAGACAATTTTAAAATTTGCAAAACTTGCCCATGCAAGTGGTGTTATGCTGAACCGCCAGAGTCAACATCATCAATAAATTAGATGAAATGACTACATTAGTAAATCGTCAAAAAATTTACGATTGAATTGGCCAAGTTGAAAGTTTAAGACTGAATTGGCTATCGTACAAGATATATGATTCTTTTATCCCTTTGTTTAACTAGGAAAAATTTCAAATAAGGGCCTGAAGTGCCATCTTTTTCACAAATAAAAGTCTGAAATGGACTTTGTTTTAAATAAGGGTCTTAATTGCTTAAATTATTTCAAAGAAGGGCCCAGCCAAAGGACACTTCTACCCTTCCGAAGGTCGCTTTTGCCCTTACTTTTTAAAAATTTTCTTTTTCTATTTTTCTATTTTTTTTCTCCCCTCCCCTTCCCTTCCCCATGCCATTGCTGGCCGTGTGAGCCAGTGCCAGGCGAGAGCGGCCTTGCCAGCGCAGTCGAGGGCGAGGGTTGCCCTCCCCAGCGTCGGGCGAGAGCGACCCTTGCCAGATCGCTAGTCAAGGATGTATTTTTCCTCGTCAATTAGTCAGAAGAACCATGGTGCAAGGGTGAGTAGAGACACGACCCAAAGGAGAGCATAATAGGAGATCATAACATGAGACCGCCCACTGAACAACTTCTTCAAGTTCTTCTTCGCATGAAACACCAAGAAGAGCTCGAATGGGATGGCAAGGACATCCAATATGGCATCATAGAAGAAGCCGGTGCAGACAGAGCTGAAGTCGGGGGAAGAAGTGTTCTGATCTTGAGCTGTGAGCTTGATGATGGGCACGAGCAAGGCAGGGGCGACGATAAGGAAGAATTGCTGCTCTAGTCCTGAATCGATGGCATTTCACTATCCCGGAGAATCCTAGTTTGAGAGGTCGAAGTTTGGAAGAAACTGATAAGACCTTCGCGTCAACTGTAACAAAAGAGAATTGTCTATCTGGTTAGGGTTTTTGCGGATGAGGTTGTGTCATTGTCGTCTTCTTTTTCATCGTTGAGGATTAGCTCAGACTGTGTAATGCTGTCTATAGCCTGGTGAGGGCTTCCCTCGGCTGATGCTGGTGAGGGCTACCCTTGCCCAACATAGCCTAGGTGACGACGGCCTGGGGCCGACGATGGCCTTGGGAAAAAAGAAAAAAGAAAAAAGAAATGAAAAAATAAAGGATGAAAATACCCTTCGATCATGCCATTTTTTGAAACAATTTGAGTAATTTAGGCCCTTATTTGAAATAAAGTTCATTTTAGGCCCTTATTTAAAAAAAGAAGAAGGGCACTTCGGGCCCTTATTTGGAGTTTTCTCGATTAACTATGAACAACACTTGTACATGATATCAAGGCACGACTTAGTTATTATAACAAGATTAGCCGGTCTAGTGATTGTTTACAAAATATACATCTTGATTGGCGACATACATACATACATACATACATACATACATACATATATACATACATATATGTGACATTCCGAATTCCAACCCTTTTCGAGGCTAGTGATTGAAAAGAAGTTCATCGTGGTATTTCAGTTGTATCTCACTCGGAGCAGGCCACTCTCGAGTCGACTGACCGAAAGGGAAAGGCTAACGCAGAGTCGAGTACGTGGACTTGGGAGCTCGAATGAGAAATCGTACTTTGACCATAAAGATTGTCGATGGGATATTTTGGGCTAGCAGAGATCGATCTAGGAATAATCATGGAATGCTTTGCTAGCGTTATACGATTGAGACGCGGGTGATGCCGCCTAACCAATGTATAATTTGCGAAAATTTCCTAAATCGAATTCCGACGATCAGGACCGTATGAACTAGCGATAAACCATCGCAATTATATGACAACCAAAGTCGCCACGACTTGAGTAACCCTAAGGTCGATACGCGTAGCACTTGTAAGAGCCGCCCATTAGTTTGAGATAAACTGAAATTTCAGTAGATGAAATTTGACATGAATTGGACCTTGGAAGTGGGTATCAAATATTGAGGAATTCTGTGACATTCTGAATTTCGACCCTTCTCGAGGCTAAGGAATGAAAAGGCGTCGATTGGTGTATTTCAGTTGTATCTCGCTCGGAGCTGGCCACTCTTGAGTTAACTGACTAATAAGGGAAAAGCTAACGCAGAGTTAAGTACGTGGACCTAGGAAGCTCGAATAAGAAATGACGCTTTGACCATAAAGATTGTCGAGGGGATATTTTGGGCTAGCAGAGATCGATCTAGGAAGATCATGGGATGCTTTGCTAGTGTTATGCGATTAGGACGTGGGTGATTCCGCTTAACCAATGTATAATTTGTGAAAATTCCCTAAATCGGATTCCGACGATCAGGACCGCATGAACTAGCGATAAACCCTCGCAATTACATGACAATCGAAGTTGCCACGACTAGAGTAATCCTAAGGTCGATACGCGTAGTACCTGCAAGAGCCGCCCGTTAGTCGGAGATAAGCTGGAATTACAACCGACGGGAAACTTATCATGATTTGGACTTCGGAGATTGGGTTTTGGATATTAAAGAATTCCAACATTTAAATATTTGGACGCCGCCTCATCGAGAGTAATTATGATTATGAATTCGCTTCATGAGATTAGAAAATTGAGAAATTTACTAGCGTTGAGAAATGACATTTTTGCCCCTAAAGATTTCTCAAGCTTTTAAGATTAGACAAGGGCATTTTAGTCTTTCTTCCTCTACCCCCCATGGCCGAAAATTTAGGGTTAGAATGGTCAATTGGCCTCTTGATATTTTCCATAAGGGATAAGACAACCTAGTGAGCTATAGGCTAGTACCTAATTGACCTTAAATGCAAGTCAAATCCCAATTAATTCTAATCATTTCATGCTTTGCCTTGGGGATGGTTATATTCTTCTTCCTCTTATCCAAGTTTGGCCGACCACCACCCCCTCTCATTACTCCCTCTCATTTTTCTCTCTCTCAGCACTCTCCCTCCCTCGCTCAGCTCGCTGTTCTTCCCGTTTCCTCCCGCTGTTTCGGCCATAACTTCTTCGTCCGACATCGTATTGAGGTAATTCCACTGCCATTAGAAAGCTTATCCTCTTTTCGTTCCAACAATGTATTATGAGCCCAACTCCACCTAGCCATCTATCCTGTAGAGCTGTTTGAAGGAGCAAAGATCGGATTAGTTAGATTTGAACCCGTGAGCTCCTAAGTGGGATTTCCGAGCTCTCTTCGCTCCAATCTTTGGTAAGCCGCTCCTTGAACCTAGTTAGGACTTTTGGCAACATGTATTTGAGGTTTAGATGCATTTTTATGGTTGAATCCTTTTGATCTTCAAGAGGACAGAAACTACTACCGCCGACCTGGTTTGGAACCGTGGATCTTTGAGGATCGTTGAGGCGTCGTTTGGCTTGAAAATTTTTGGTGAGCTATCCTAGAACTTAGGCCTAAGTGTTATTTAGATTGTGTATAATTTTGGTGTGATTTAGAAGTAGTTTAGTAGCTAAACTTTGGATTGGTTCTCACTTGGACAGGCTCTATCCGCTGGAGCTTCAGCCGAACTCGCGGACGTCATGCGGCCCTTTGGTCGGTTTTCTTGGTGAAAATCCTCGGTAAACCTCTTAGGACATTGCTTGACATGCTAGGGTAGCTTGTGGTTGAAATTGAAAGCGAATTAAAGGAGTTTGATGGTTGGAATTTTGTGAAACTCCTAGGAATCCAAATCTACCCTGTTCTGTCCGAGATTAACCAGCGACCTTTTTGCTGTTCTTAAGGAGGTTTGCTTACTTGGATAGCACTGTAAGCTATTCCTAAACCTTTACTAGGGAGTTAGGGTACTAAAGAACGACCCTGTATGAGAAATTATTGTTTTATGGACCAGTTTAGGCTAGGAGCGCTAAAACCGAATCTGCTTTTGTTGAGATGAATTGTGCTTGAGGGATTCTTGGTTTGAAATCGATGAAAATGAGTTTAATTGACAAGCCTCAAATATGGTCTTGGGAAATGTTGGACCTTGAGTAGGTCGTGAGAAAATTTTGGTGCGAATTGAATGCTCGAGTGGCTTAGATAGTTAAACCAAGTCTTTAGATACTTGTGACACTGAGGGCTCGAAGTCGAGTCGTACATATCATGCCTAAGTTGAAAGAGTGATAAATTGACCTTCGTGTGCTAAGCCAATGATGGCGTGTGTTAATGCGAGTCATGCTTGTCTTAAAAGGAGTTCTGTTTGCATGAACTTGATTTATGTGACTTATGTGACCACTAGCGTGATTTGAGGCTATGGCATTTGAATTGAGGCCGTGAGTTGATTTGTATATGCGTGGTCTTGCTGATAAATGAAAGAAAATTTGAGGCCAATCCAGTTGGGTGTTTGATCCCAACTTTTAATGACGGGTATTTGATCCTGTGTTTGGGTGTTTGATCCCAAAGTTTATGAGCTCAGGGACTTGATCCCATTTGGCCTGACGAGGTCATTGCAGCTAGAGAGTTTTACAATCGACCAAATCATCTCGTGGTGCTGAAGTAACGAGAGTTACTGTAATGACCGAATCATCTCTAGATCCGGACGCGAGAGTCTTCATGTTGACTGCTTCGAGGGAGTTCAGGTATTGGGCGTCACATGTTAGACCGAATCATCTCGCAAGATTGGCCATGACGAGAGTCTCATAGTTGATCGAATCATTTCGACGGCGATGGGGAGCGAGAGTCACTATGACGACCGAATCATCTCGTTGTAATAAAGTGAAAAGATAAATTATTTTATGTAGCTAATTGATTTCCTAGTAAGGAATGTTATGAGAATAAGGGAATTCATCTTGAGGCCCAATGCGCTTTGGCGCGGGCGGGTAACGTCTTGTTACCATTGATTGAAAGTCAAGTTTTATGAGGTAAGGAAATGGAACTGAATGTCAGATTTCTTGAGGAAACTAGAATTGAACGATGGTTTTGGAATAAGAACTGTTTTCCCTGAGGTTGTTTAACTAAAAACCCTGCCTAAGTACGAAGCCAAGCGTTTATCATGATTTTGACTATCAAGTCATTTGAAAAAGGATCGAAATGTCACTTTTGGTCAAAGTTGTGCATTGTTTTGCGAATCATCATGTTTCGCCATGACAATCTTACTTTTACATGCCAAAATCTTTTCATTAGAAAATACCTGTTTTCAAAAGTGTCTGGAGGTACTAGCGACCTAGTTTAGGGTTAGGTCTAGTTTACTAAGATTTATATCTCACCCCGTAGTGGAACAACATTTTTCAGGTCCCTAAAGACGAAGTTCCGGGGATGTCGAAGACGATTAGCCGAAGAAGCACTTGATGTATTGTAGACATGTGACTTTGTATGATCTTTCATTTGAAATCGAAACCGCTTTGAATATGTGATTAAATATTTTTGATGCATCGTTCTAAAGCCATCTTTTATTTATTAAGTGTAGGGTTATTTTTCTCGCTTTCGCTTGCATGCTTGCAATTAGGTCCTTGACATTTGGCCTATGCATCCTGGACGATTATTGAAGTTAACGACCTTTGAGGAATGTTCGCGTGCCGCCGGGCTCGGGGCGTGACAAATTCCATCATTTGAAAGATTGGACGCCGCCTCATCGAGGATGAATAAGATCATGGTTCACCCCATAAGAATTTGGTGAAGTGAAATTCTGGGCCACAAGTGGAAATTACCCTTTTGTACCTAGGACAATATTCATTCCTTAAAAATAAGGGGAAAAGAACACTTTTTCTGTCAAAAGTTGCGTATGAAGATCACATTAGTGCCAAAAGTTTCAAACGGATCACTTTAGTACCAAAAGTTTCAAACAGATCACTTTAGTGCCATTTTTTTTAAAAACGACCACTTAAGTGCTAATTTCTTTTAGAAACGATAACTTTAATGCTAACTCTGATGTGCCACGTCAGCTTAAATGTCGGATTTTCAGCGAACCACGTTAGCTTAAATCGGAGTTAGCACTAAAGTAATCGTTTTTAAAAAAAGTTGGCACTAAAGTGATCCATTTGAAACTTTTGGCACTAAAGTGATCTGTACACAAAATTTGGCACTAAGAGTGTACTTTTGCCTAAGAATAAGTCAAGGGCAAAGTAGTTATTTACCCTCCTCCCCTAAGTGACCGAAAATCAAGGGGCTTTATGGTCATTTGGCACCTAGATATTATGGAGATAAGGACAAGACCATTAATTATCCATCAAATCACCACCTAAAAGCCTAGCCTAAGTAGCAATTAAAGGCCTAAACCCATCACATCTCTCTCTCTCTCTCTCTCTCTCTCTCGCCAAGGAAGCCATCTTCTTCCTTGTTCTTCATTTTGGCCGAAAGAATCACCATTACCCTCCATTTCTCTCTCAAACTCTCTCTCGGATTTTCTCTCTCGCCATCCAGTCCCGGAACCATCTTGTTGTTCGGTCATAACTCTGTCGTCCGTCGTCGGATGGCGACGAGCCACCCACCATTAGAAAACTTATTCACTTGCCGTTCTAACGACATATCGTGATCCCAAATACACCTAGCTGTTTGTCCTGTAGAGCCGTTTGAAGCAGCAAAAGTCAGACCAATCTGATTGAACCCGAGAACTCCAAAGTAGGATTTCTGAGCTCATTTAGTCCCAATCTTCGGTAAGATACTCCTTGGACCTAGTTAAGATATTTAGCAACATGTATTTGAGGTTGATGATGAATTATTATGGGTATTAAGGATTGATACCTTGTTGTTCTTGATCGACCAAAGTTAGACCAATTCTGTCCAGATCAAGCCTTGGATTTGCTGCCTTCTCGGACCAATTTAGCTCGGAAATGCCTTGGTAAGTTGACTCTCAACCTTATTTTAACATGTTAAGAGGTTGATGGTTGAGTTTAAGTGCGGATTCAATGGGGTTTGATAGATATTTGTGGCATATCCCCTGAACCGAGCAGATTATGGTTTACTGACTGAACCGAGGACCTTAAGAGTAATTTAAGGACTGATTTTACTTGAAACAAAAGGTAGGACGTCCCTAAATTTTAGTTTGACATGTTAGTGAGTTATTGATTGAAGTTTGGGGTGAAATTGATGGGATTTAGTGGTTGATTCTTACATAGATTTCCAAGAGGACAAAGCTGTCCATTTCCTAACCAGTTGAGCCGTGAACTTCAAGGAGATCTTTGGGGACTTTGGCTAGCTTATTTACGTGGTAAGTTATTCCTAAACCTCTATTAGGATGTTAGGTTACTAATAGACGGAGATTGAGCTTGATTTGAATGTTTTCATGGACTAATTTTTTGAGAGGCGCAAGGGAGTCCAAATCTGTCAAGTTTTGAGAGTTAGTATTCCTTGTCCCTTTCTTGATTGAAAATCACGCCGTTTTGCTAAAATTGTGTTAATTCAAAGTTGTGGTTAAAGGATATTTTGCAATATCGTTAAAGAAATTGGGCGTTGCTAGTTGTTTTGGCTCGATTTTATGGGCTTGGTTGCTTGAACGTTCATTTTAATAACTCATTGATCTTTTGAGTTGAAAAGCCCAAGATTTTATCGAAAGGAATGCCAAAACTGACTTTTGTGAAATGGCCACGATTTGCTTGATTTGCCATGAACGATCTTTTGGCCGTGTATGTTTAACGTTTGAAACGAATGCGTTGTTTTGGCAATGAATCTCATGAGTTTGGTTTCGAATGAAAATTGAGGCTATTTACAACTAGATTTTTATGAATAACTGGTGTGTGGGATAGCCGATGGCGTGTGGGATCGTCGGGGAAATTTTATGTGCACTGGCTTGTGGGATCGCCGAGGAATTTCATGTGCACTGGCATGTGTGATCGTCGAGGAATTATATGTGCACTGGTTTTTAAGAAATGAATGAATGAAATTTTGAGAAATCGAAAATGCCTCATGATTTGAAAATGGCATCCACTGTATGTTTTGATTGAAAACCCTGCCATTATACGAAACTTAGATTTTATCATGATTTATGACTGAGTCGCGTCGATTTGGAGATATCGAAATGCCATGTTTTGACAACACCATGTTTTTACCATGCCAAAGCTTTTATTTGATAATATATCTCACCCCGTCGTGGGATTACTTTTTCAGACCTTGAATCCCACATGTGGAAGCCACACCGTGAGACCTTGGAATCCTAAAAGAAATCGATGATGAGGAGCCACAAGCTGGGGTACAAACCTGACACCCTCTTAGAGTTAGAGAAGTTGACCTTAGTTAGTGGATTTTTCTTTTGTGTTGTATTTCAACCGACTATTTTTGTTGTATCGTTCTAAAGTCATCTTTTGTTACTAAATGAAGGGTAGTTTTTTTTCGTTTCCGTGTGCATGTTTCATTTTGTCCTCTGAGATGGTCACCGTTGGATCCTGGGTGTCTTCAACTCTAAACGGCTTTGAGGGATGTTCTTGTGTCCGCCGGGCTCGGGGAATGAAAATATATGTATGTATATACACAAATAAACATAATATGATGTATGGAAATATTTCTAAATTATGTATGGTCTCGAGTAAAACTTTATGTGAATTATTTTGATTGCATTATTTGCATTATAATTATTTTCAAGGGATCTCAATCCTTTTTTTCTTCCTCAAAACATCCTCAATTAGCTGCTTTACAAATATTCTATTAATGGACAAATGCGTAAATTAATAACTCCATTTTATCACCTATATATTTCAACTTAAAAAATTTGCGAGCGCGCACGCGCGCGCGCACACACACACATATATATCCGAGAAAACATCAAATCTCGAATTCTACATTTATGGGGGCAACATCTTTATATTGTCAATCCTTTTATTTCCCTCAGTATAATTTGCATTTTTTACACTATGGCTTTAAAATCTTTTAAACCTTTAATTTCTCACATACACACATCTTGCATACACTTTTGCTAGTTTTAGAGGAAAAGAAGTTATCATCTTGAATTAGAAATAGAATCAGACTTTCGTCATTCTGTCAATATTAAATTTGTAATATTAGTAATGTTAAATCTCTTGTTATCTATATTTGGCCTGAATGATATTAAGGAAAAAATGGTTTTGCAATATTGAGAAAATTTTAATTTAGTGTCAAAAAAGAAAAAAAAGAAAAAAGGGACCTAACACCTTCCCTCATGGGTAGAACGTCCTATACTACTTTCTTTATCATGAGATAAAGATTTAGGTCAACCTAATAAGATTTTCGTGATGTTGGAGAAACATCTTATAAAATATTTTGATGATTTCCAAACTATCTTTAGGTATTTTATTTACCTTTGGTGTGCAGATGTTTATTAATTATGGTTAAAGATCACGACATGGCTATCAGATAAAAATCGCGTGAAGACCAAAGCAGTTTCTTAAAAACAGGCGCTGAGGCCCTCAAAAGATCTGGTCACTAAATGTGTGATATCGGTACTTGAAAGATCAGGTGAAATGAGGCGTATAAAATGCCGCATGCCAATGTTCCAAAAGATTTGCTAAAGTCGTTCGTACAAATTGAAAATGGCCAATGGGAAGATTTCTGCCTTCTCGGGAACAGCTCTCTAGCGTGTCAGAGGATTTACAGAACTGTCAGCGAAGAATAGCGAGTCAACGCCTATTTTGGGAAAGTCTCATCTGACGTGCGAAGGCGATCCCAACGCACTCCAAAGCTGTCCCTTCAATCTCCAACGGCTCTTTTGCTCATTGAGAAATGGTCTAACGGCTATTTTGCTAAGGCCTATATAAAGAGGAGGTCGGGAAGACCAAGAGCAAGAAGAGAGAGAATGTGTGCTGATTGTATATTTTGTTTAAGTGCGCTAGACGTGTGTTCTAGTTAAAAGACACTTGTGTGAAAGATCTTGTGATCTATTGTTGCCTATAATCGTGCATATACAAGTGTACTTTCGAGAGTAGCGAGGCTGTATCTAGATAGTGTGCTCTATCCTGTGAAAGATTAGATCACTTACTATTTGTAACTTATGAGGCAGATTACTAGTATACTCCAGCTTGAGTTGTGGCTGTTAGTTGTGTGGAGTGAATGTAGGCTTGGTGTAAGTCGAACCACTATATATTTGATGTACTGATCTCTTCTAGCTCATATCTCTACTTGCATCATCTCAGTTACTGTTTGAGCAAATATTTTCTCACCCGATCTTTTTCAAATCACCTTTGGTTTTTTGCAAATTCTGAAAAAGTTTCGAAACAACCTATTCACCCCCCTCTAGGTTGCATAGTCAGTTCTTACAATTTGCATCAGAGCTCTGTTGCTTGTATTTAAAGTGTGTTTCTTCTGAGCATAAAGATCCTGATTATGGCTGACTTTGGCGATTTTATAAGCAATGAATCTGCAGTACCCAACAAGCCTTCGTACTTCGATGGAAGCAACTACAGCTACTGGAAAAATAGAATGTATGCCTACCTTGATGCTTGTGATTAGGACATGTGGGACGTAATCCAAACAGAATCTAGCCAAAGGTAAGAAAATAATTGCGTTTAATGCTGACGATGAAAATGCAGGAGGTGAAACATCTGCTGAAGAAGATGACGATGCCGAAATGGCCCTGTTCACAAAGAGATTCAAGACTCTCATGAGGAAATGCGACAACTTTAAAAATAAAAAGAATGCAGGATGCTCAGAAGAGAAGAAACCTTTCAAGGGAAAAGAAGAGAGTAAAGGTAAAGATATTGTTTGTTATGAATGCAGGAAGTTAGGACATGTAAAACTGCAATGTCCTCTCCTAAAGAAAAGAAGTGAAAGGTTTGAAAAGAAGAAACGAGCACTCAAAGCAGAAACATGAAGTGATGCTAAAAGTGAATCAAGTGATGGCGAAGAAGCAAATCTTTGTCTTATGGCTAAATCCGAAAGAGATGATGAAGATGAGGTAAATGAATCTGAACTTTCTTATGATGAAATGCAAAATTTTTTAAAAGAAATATTTTTAGAACACAAAAAAGATTCAAAGAGAATTTCAGAACTAAAAAAGGAAGTTTTGAAACTCACGGAATAAAACCTCTCTAAAAAAGATGAGCTTGAGAAATTGTGGAAAGATCCGTCGACTCTCAGAGTGAATGCGACTCTCTGTAGAAAGAAAGAAAATATCTGAAGGAAGATATTTCAAAAGTTAGCACAATTTTTTCCTTTAGTTCAAAAACTCTGCAGTACATTCTCTCTATTCTAGTTCCTCTTCATGACAAGTCTGGACTTGGATGTGAAAAGAAACAGGAAGAAAAGTGTTGTGGAAATTCTCCTATATTTTGATTCTGACAAAACTATCAAAAGAATTGTATAATGTTTTATGATGCAGAAAGAATGAGTAAGCAGCAGGTTGTGTGGATCTAATTCTGTTACGTGGACGAAGGGTCAGATGGAGTGCTTCTGGACGAAGGGTCAGATGGAGTGCTTCTGGACGAAGGGCCAGATGGAATGCTTCTGGACGAAGGGTCAGATGGAGTGTCTCTGGACCAAGGGTCAGATGGAAGTGCTTCTGACGACCGTCAGATGGAACTGCTTTTGAGGGTCAGGTTCAACATGATCCTTCATTTCCTACAACGATCTTCATGCAATGACAGATAGACCTTATCAAATCTCCGAAATTACCATTCCATGATAACTGATCTAATTCAGTAAATTCTTTATGAAGACGAAACTTGAAATTAGTTAGTTTCTGCATCTCCAAAACATGAAGACCCACGTATGGCAGGTTTCCGACCAAGGCAAGGTTCCTTATGGAAATTTGTGATACTTGATTGACATGATGTCCCTTCTAAATGTTGACACATGGATTTTGATCAGTCTTTTCTAGTTTATTTTTGAAAACAATTCTTTGAAAATCCATAAAAATTAAAATATTTTTATTTTATTTTATTTTATTTATTCTATTTTATTTTATTTTATTTTATTTTTTTAATGAAAATGAATCGCCGAAAGGCAAGCATACTCTCCACCCTCGAGTCCTCTTGATAAGAGTGTCCCACCTTTCAAGAGTTCTTTTACAAAAGAAGTCACTAAAGGAAGGAAGTTGAGGGTGCGGCGCGATAAAAAAAAAGAAAAGGCAAGGTGACGATGTTGTTATGGGGATGGTGGGATATAAAAAATTTGGAGGAAGTAGAGGACAGCAGGGAGTCTGTCCTCCACCATGCAATAAAAAAAGTGAGATTAAACAAAAATAGAGGGAGAGAACCGAAAAAGAAAAAAAAGGAAGAAAGAGAGGACAGAAGATATTCGGGCATGCAGAGAGTTAAGAAGGAGATTTCGAAGGAGACAGGAGACCACTCGGACGCTCGCATTTTCTCATCGACAACCTGTGAGTATTCCTTATTGTCCGAACGGCCAAACCCTTTACCCCACAGCTCTTCCGCGATCAGTTTTCGAGCGCCACGGAGAAGGCTGGGTTGAGGTTTATAGATCACTCGTTCTTGGGGAGTAGAAAAGGCTAGTTTGGCAGGTTGAGTCGTGGCGACGAGAGGTCGTTCGCTGACGATCGTGGTCCGGCAATCGGGAACGGTCAGTAGTGTGGCAGCGGCGGACAACCAGCACCGGACTAAGCATGACCGAAGAAAACTAGAACTGGGAAGGTGGGATGCTCTCTTGTTCACATACCTGGCGACCACCGGACCACGAACCCAGCCACGCCGCCACTGTTCGGAGTGGCTGAGTCTCGTTCACGCTCGCGGGCGGGCGGCGACGGGCAGTGGCGAAGCAAGCTTGGATTCGTGCAAAGGATACCTGCCCTTAAGCCGAGGACATCATCAAGGAGCAAGTGAAGCTCCTATACAAGCGCGACAAGAACACTGCATTGTCCTGGCTGAAGAACATCTTCTATGACTGTGCTGTTGAGTCATGTGATGTTTCACTGCTCTTGGACTCGACACGGAGGAGCTTGTCGGAGAAAGAAACCGACCGCAGTTTCGGTCTAAGGAACTTCAGATACCTCGACACCATTAAAGAGGCTGTGGAGAGAGAGTGCCCTGGAGTTGTTTCTTGTGCGGACATCCTGGTCTTGTCTGCTAGAGATGGCATTGTCTCGCTAGGAGGCCCTCACATTTCCTTGAAAACTGGGAGGAGGGATGGTAGGAAGAGCCGAGCTGAGGTGCTCGAACAATACCTTCCCGACCACAATGAAAGTATTTCGGTGGTACTCGACAGGTTCGCGGCCATGAGCATCGATGCACCGGGAGTGGTTGCTTTACTAGGAGCTCACAGTGTGGGCCGAACCCACTGCGTCAAGTTGGTTCATCGGCTCTACCCAAAGGTTGACCCCGCGCTGAACCCAGACCACGTCGAGCACATACTTCACAAGTGCCCGGACGCGATCCCAGATCCGAAGGCAGTGCAGTACATGAGGAACGACAGAGGCAACGCCGTGCCTTGGCTTCTCGGTTTCGCCACTGGTTGCAGGCGACTCGACGGTGCAACTGATGACTCGAGTCAGAGGCGGCGGTGACGAGCGGATCCCGTCGCTACGGCGACGAGGCGAGCGAGGGCTGCTGAAGCTGGCGTGCTGACCATCGACGTCCTTTTTTTAGTGCTGCGAACACAGTGAGCAACGCACTAAGAAGATGATGAACAGTGGTATTAAGCTGTCCCACCTATTTTCTGTTTATTTCGTACTGGGCTGAGGCGTTGGCGACTAAGTCTGGGCCGGTTCCAGCGAGATTTGGGCTTGTGTTTTGTGAGGGAAGGCTGCTAGTTTTGTTTTTGCTTTGGGCGTGAGGGCTGGGTCAACTGTTGGTGCGTATGATTTCGGAGCCCTATTTGGACAAAAAAGAAAAGTGGGCCTAAGCTTCTGGCTGGGCCTGGATCGGCTCTCTCTCGAGCTTGATCAAGTCCGACGACCTGATCCAAGCCCGGCCCGGGAACCTGACCCGGACCCGATTTCTTTTATTTATTATTAATAAATATTATAAAAAATATAAAAAAATAGAAAAATTCCAAAAAAATAATTAAAAATCATAAAATTTCGTATAATATCAAAAAAAAAAAGTGAAAGAAAAAGAAATAGATAGAAAATGCATTTATCTGCTTATATTTTCTCAATTAGGCTTTACATGTGTTTGATTTGTCGATTTGTCCTCCATGTTTAATTCACATGACTTAGTTTTAACTTCGCTTGTGAATGTCTGAATATTATGCATGTCTTAGTAGATAAATTAGTACGATAATTAGAATTTAATTCAAGACACTCGTTTTATCCTTTAAATTGGCTGAACTTTGCTGATTATCTACTTTGAGTAAGTGCACGTTCCAAAGGTTTGATGCACCATTTTGATATTCCAATGTGGCGACTGACGATGATGCCTATGGCGATGGAAGATCAAGGGGGCTTAGTGATTGCGGTGAAGCGCACGAAGAAGGGTTACAGGTTGAGGCCGGGCGATTGAAGGTCGATGTCCAATCCGGTATATTCTACGTACCCGATCCATATATCAGAGTTATTTTTTTTTCTAAAATATTGCCATTATAAACTTGATTTGCATGTATTTATTTCAATCTAGTAGTTAGCCTGTTTACTTGGTTAAGTGTGGTATGTTGTCAAAAAAAAAAAATATTTTCAAAAAATAGGAAATGGCCACAATCAACTGGCCATGGACTATTTTGGGTAATTCGGTATCCAAACCTTCCAAAATTGACGATTTTGCCCTTCGGGCTAATCGTCCCCAAATCTTCCCATTTTACCCCTGGTCCGAAATCACATCTTCCCTAAACCCTTATGGCTATATTGGGAAGCCATTGACTTGAATTGATGTGCATTGATGTGATTTATTTATGCACTTGATTGAGCTTTTCATTAAAATTGATTGTGATTGATAGGAATAGTCTTCCAATCTGCATGAAACCTTGAATCAAACCTACCTCACCTAAAATTGCGCATGCATGAACTCTTAGCTAGGAAAATCACTCGCGTTAGGTACCGAAAGGGCGTTGGTAATGACACCAGCGTAACCAAGTCCCCGAACCCAAAATCTCTGGTTCCGCAGAACTGATCGATCTCTCCCAATCGGTCAGTAAGGTTTCCGGTCTACCCTCCAAGAAAGACCGGGTGGCGACTCCAAATGCATGCACAAGTTGCACATGCCACCACGACCACACTGAAGGTCAAAAGCGATCGACTCTTATCGTCGAATTCCCCAAAAAAATACTCCCTCCGCGATTTGGTATGGGCCTGGGAGGGCCCGCGCCGATCCAAAGCTCGCGATCCGCACTCTTGTGCGGGGGAAGGCCCGCGATCGGTAATCCATTAGCCGCGTCCGCCTTTCGGACGGGTCGCGACAGCTGGCGACTCCGCTGGGGACGTTTGTTCTAGAACCTATGGTTCTAGACCTCAAGTGGACTTAGGCCGTAATTAAAACGCTGAGTGATTTTTCTAACCATGCATGCGCTCTTGAAGGTGAGGTAAGTCCGCTTATGGTAGGTGTTATATGTTTTTGCAGATTGGAGAAATAAGGGGTGTAGTCCGTGATTAACATTGTCTTATGCAGGTTGGGCGCAGGAATGTATGTTGTGTGGATGATTTGAAGTGCTGATTGATAAACTGCTTTGCATGAATTGCATTGTGATGATCACAACACGTGGACACACACAACCGTGCCTAAAACCCCGGGCGCCGCCTTTAGGAACACAATAGAAGGAATTGAAAATGGAATCTCCGTGAGGAAAAACGCGGGGTAATCCACTT
The DNA here is from genome assembly GCA_021437785.1 of Rhodomyrtus psidioides. NCBI lineage: Eukaryota > Viridiplantae > Streptophyta > Magnoliopsida > Myrtales > Myrtaceae > Rhodomyrtus > Rhodomyrtus psidioides. Next base: position 328,095 of record JAILYB010000032.1, on the reverse strand, counting down.
TTCAATTCCGCTCGCTTCGAACTATGGATCGAGTCCCAATGCAACGATAGCTGTGCAATGGAATCGGCTCTTTCTAGAACTCGAGGTGGGAACCTTAACCTTAGGTGCCAAACCCTCTGATTTTTAGAAGTTTACCATCACTTGTCTCATGCGCATGTCTTTGGGCGGTTGGTACACCTAAAACCGCACATAAGTCGACGAGTTTGGTTGGTAAGACTCTCTATCCCTCAAATCTATTACAGTTCATATAAATATAGGCATTTCATTCATTGCATTCTGGTGATTAGATTAAATGCCATTTCAAGGATAGATGTGTGTGTTTTTCCCAAACGTCCTTGATAGAAGACGAGGAGGATGATATCCCATGGCGAACACCGAGTGAGCAACAAAGGAGCCTACTATGGACATTATTGAGATATCGTCCAATGAAGATGACGAGTTTGGGCAAGTGATCCTGAAGGCACAGATCAAAACTGGGGCATCCTTAAATGTTAGGATCACATTCCTTTATGTCATTTTCCATTACTAGTCCTCTTGTATAGGGTTTATTTTTACTGATGTTTTCTCTATCTCACCCCTTAGAGCGATTGTATTAGGGGTCTATTGGTGTATACATTCAGATGGAACTTGGTTGTATTTCTTTTAACGGGTCATTGGAATGTGATAGTGGCATTTTTTCTAATCATCCGAATACTCCCAAGTCAAGTTTATAATTCCTTTAGAGGAAATTAAAATTGGAAGTCTTGCACGACCTTTTGGTCGTGTGAGGTAATCCAACCCCAATTTCGCTAGAAGGAACTACACACTTGAATTGGTTCATGCATGTTGTACACTACTGGTAATTCACGATAATTGATCAAGAATATCAGCGTAGTTTCAAATTTAATGACGAGATAGATGTTCAAACTACTTTCGTTCTTAGCGAGCGACCTTAATTTGGATGCCATATCTTCAATTGAATTTAAAACACATTATTATGTCTTGCGCTTTTGACTAATTCGTTCTCCTCGAAATTGATCAAAAGTGATTATCGTGAATTACATTCCTTTCAATAATATGCTTTCCTTCGAAGAATACTGATAAAAAACTTTTGCGCAAGATTAAAACCCTTGTAAAAGTTTTTGTCCTTATTAATCACGAGCAAGCATAAGATTGAAAGGGGTTTATGCTTTCTTTTTCAAATTATTCCTTCTGATTCAGTCGTTTCATTTGCAGGTAAAAAAATAGGTAATAGAGAGAAATCTTCTCCTGGATAAGTCTGAGGCTATTCTCTCATTTGATCATGAGCGAGTTATAAAATCAGGACATATTTGCTCGGCTTATTGATATTATGGTTCGGCTCACCCAAGTTGAAAATGTTCGGATGCTCGAAGAAATGAACCATACAGAAGTTAAAACACACACATTTATTTTGCTCAGTGGAGGGTTTTCAAAAGCAGGTCATACAATTCGGGGTGGAAAAGTAAAACCAAAGTGAGCCCTAATTAACGACACAAATGAGCCCAACTGACCCTCCATGTTGTTAATGCTCTGCCCGTACTCACGACTTCGCATGTCCTGGTCCGCAAGCTTGAGGAGAAGGTTTCTGCATTCGCCCTTAACCTCAGTGACCTTGACCTCGTGTTCCTCGGTGATTATTTCCAAGTCCCGAACTAATCCATTCCCGTGAGCTATGTCTGCGGTTATTTTGTCGAGCCGTTCTTCCTGCCAGTCGCTTTGCAGCCTCAATAGGACATTGTGGCGGTCGTGCTCGCCAGCGGTCAGGGATATGGCCAATTGATCCACCAGGTTTCTCCTCTCGCGAAGCAACGTCGCGACCCTCTCATTGGCAAACTCGAGGGCCTTTTTGTGACTATCGGCCAGATAGTTGGTCAGCACCAAATGATCAGACCGATCCTTGTAACGAGCCCGCAAGACGCGAGCCACGAGAACCTCCCGATCAGCAACACGGTAGGCCTCTAAGGAGTGTGCAAAGAGGGTCGGGAAAGTTCTATATTCCCTCCCCAGCGTAGTACCTTCGAGGGAAGTGGTATCTAAGTCCTCGAGCAGGACACGGATTTCATCCGCGGTTGCAGAATGATCGATTATGTGCGCGTAACCGCGACCCAATAGGTTATAAAGCTTTTCCACTGGGCCAAGACATCAGTCGAAAAAGTGCGCACGGGAGAGGAGGCCATTTGCGTTGGGTTGGCTTGAGAATAAGACGAGGCTAATAGAGAGATTAGAAGGAAGAAGCTGATTATGCGAGAACGTTAACCTTCCATACATTAATTCCTCATTTTATAGCAACTCGAGGATGATGAAGGGTCTCAGTAATAATGCTGGTGGAGCCCAGTTAGGGGGTAAAGCAGGAGGTCCCCTCACGAGAACCATTGGATTCGTTTCGGTCCGCGATTTCCGGCTCATCAATTAAAAGATGTAAAAGATTTGTCGGGATCACCATTATTAGAGTTAGGTGGGAGGTAAGCGCAACTATCGAAGAGAGCCCTAACAGGATTTGGCAGTCCCATCACGTTGAAAAGCTAAGCGAGAAATTCAAGGTCTTGAGGGGGAACGTTTGCCTAATAATGCTTGAAGAGCGTCTCCTGAACATGCAAAGTCACTTTATAGGGAGTGAGCATACAGGAGAGAGTGGAGAACTCTGAATGGGCAAGAACCAATCAAACATTTCTCAGTCCAACATATTTAAGAGGTTACTGTCAGCTGCTAGAGGCGACTGACTCAAAAATCTCAGAAATTGAACCACAGAGGGATCTCGAAGATTCCAAGATCAAGTCTAACGCCAAAACCATGGAGCCCAACACTTCTGGCAACGGAAATCAAGATCACGGCGACGACGACAACGACATCCACGATGCTCAACTCGGGAAAAGAAGACGTCCTCACCAATACTCTCAGGAGGAAACCCAAATGCTGGAAACCCTTTTTAGTAAAAGCCATTACATGAAAAAGAAGTGGAGAATTGAATTGAGCCGGGAGTTGGGGATTAATCAGTCGAGGATCCAGTTTTGGTTTCAAAATAGGAGATCCAAATCGAGGGCTCAACGCAAACGTCAGGTGGTCGAGATTTTAAAGGAAGAAAACCAAAAGCTGCGAACAGAAAACATGAGGTATGAAAAAGCTCTCAATATTACCGTTTGCCCTCATTGCGATAACCTCATCGCCCGCGGTAAGATATTCCCCGATAAGCCTCATGCAATGATTGAAGACGTTCACTTACCACCCTACTCCCTCGGGGCATCTCCTGCTCACCCAGATTTTGCCGGAGTCACGCATGGGCAGGATGATCCTACGAAGACGATACAAATGCCTCCTGGGGGATGGGATTTGCATCGCTTTGATTGGAGTTACAGTTTCAAGGAGCTGGATGTTACCGCCGACCAGCTCAAAGCATATCAGCCTCATGCACAACAATTTTCGATAGGGTCGGGTCCCGCTGGAGATGAGTTAATCAGTCGTCAAGCCATCGATGCAATTTTGGGCCACGATAAGAGGAGGTTCGCTTGGCCCCCTGAACTGCATTCCAGATTCCTAGACGTGGTTCACCAAATGGGGATCGATTCAGCAACTCCGACGCGCATATTTAAGGCCATGAATGTACCGGGGCTTAGTAAGGAACTGGTCAGGAATCACCTTGCTGCCTACAGAAAGCTATTAAAACAACGTCGAGCGGAGCTAAACCGGGAGGAATCCGTCTCGAGCTCAAAAGCTAGGGGCGACCGCCATTGTAATGCTCAGGCATCAAGAGATACCCGGCCAAATCTAAGCATCAATCAAGCTAGCAGCCCGACCACCGGCAAACTGAAAGCTGATCAGAATGTCCTCCCGGGCCATTTCAACACTTCTCAAGAGCGCGTGTCACAAGTACAGCGAGTGCGCACTCCTCCATTCGAGCAGCAGTCGGCTGGTGCTCTGCCTACCGCTAGTCAACCCACGACAGACGATTTCTTTGATGAGGGGCTCGATGCCTTGTTCAATCAGTGGGAAGCTGGCATGCTTGGACAGCCATGATCTAGCACTTGACTTGGGGCACGATGGGTCGGTCACCACGAACACCCATAGAAAGAAGAACATGTTCACGAGTAGATCACTCATTTTATCCGTTGTAAAGTTCCTACGGGAACATTTTTCTTTAATGACTATAGTTAATTCTATATTAAAACTGACGCTATCGACGAATATTGTCATGCTCAGTTGTGATGATCCTTTGTTAGATTAAGTCTGAAACCAGAGACGGCCTTTAAAATTTTGAGTGGCCACGAACTCATTCCTCACCAAGCGCCCGGGATGCTGAAATGAAGAGTAACAACATGCACAGGGAAAATGCCACTTTCGTTTGAATGATGAAAAGGGGTTGAGAGAAGATCATAGCGTTAATTCCCATGGAGCTAAATGAATTAAACGGAGTCATTAATTGCGGGCCCACCGCTGCTCCCCACGTTCTCGGGCCTAGCAAATCATAAAAGGCGCCGAAAGATTGTAGACCCACCACTTTGAAGACTGAACTAGGGGACGAGCGCAATACTCGATGAAACCGAATCAATGCAAAAGAGTTTGTGATCCTATCACGAGGAAAAAGAAAGGGGAATACAGACGATGAGTAATTACAGGGTCTCGGGAGGAGCGCTTGCTTGCTGGTCTTCATATGCAGCCTGAAGGATGGTTCTAGGACACGCACAATCACTTGAGAAAATTTCTAGAGTGAGCAAACACGTAAGAGCGAATAGAGAAAGCTGAGTGAACTAGATCAGCCCGAGATACTTCGATCCATCATGTTTAAAAGCTATTCCCATCTGCTAGAAACGCCCGACCTGGACATTTCTGAGCACGAACTGCTGGGAGACTTTGAAGATCCTGGAGCTGAATCCTGCCCGAAGGCCGTGGAGACTGACTCCTCCAGCGATGAAATTCTAGGTTTCAGCTACGAAGAAGGAATATACAATGATGACCGGAGTCGGAAAAGGAAGCAACTACAACGCCACACTCCAGGCCAAATCCGAGAGCTCGAAGCTTTCTTCAATGAATGCCCCACTCCAAGCAGACAACAGAAAATGGAGTTGAGCCGAAAAATAGGATTGGAGCTTTCGAAGGTCAAGTTTTGGTTCGCCAACAAACGAACCCGGGTGAAACAGCAATACGCAGACCATGAGTTACTGGTCCTGAAGGAGGAGAATGAGAAGCTTCAAGCTGAAAGCGCGAGATATAAGGAAGCTCTGACCAAGGCCACCTGCCTTAATTGTGGTAATCCTGTTGTCCTCGGCGAGGTGTTCCTCGATGAACCGTCCCTGTTGACGAATAACGCTCAGCTGTTACCGTATTCTCCACAGCATTTTCCGACACAGCCAGATATCGCCGGAGATCTGCATGAGCAAGTCAACACCATAGGATCAACACCAACATCCTCTGAGAAATGGGATATGAATCATCACAGGGGGAGTTCTCTCAATGACGAACTCGCTGTCACAGCCAGCCAATCCAAAGTCGGTGAGTCCCTCCCTGGACAACTTTTGAAACGACTAGATCCCGTAGAGAATAGCTACCGAAGTATTGACGATATTTTGGGTGATAAGAGAACAAGGTTTTACTGGACCTATGAACTTCACACCAAATTTGTTGATGCAATTCGAGAGCTGGGAGTTGATTCGGCTAGCCCACTACGCATACTCGAGATTATGAATGTGCCGGGGCTCTCTAGAATTAACGTTGAGTCTCACCTCAAGTACTATAGGAGATTGCTAAGGGATGGAAGGATAGCGTTAAACCATCATAAAGCCAGTTGGAGCTCAAGTGCTGGGCAGAGTTACAACCATGATGATTGGAGAGCCAAGAGCACCCAACCGTGTTTCAGCAATGACGGGACTAGCAGTCGTGTCAGCGACTCCTCTAACCCAAATCAGAATGCTCCGCCGAGCTATCTCAATACTCCTCAGGAGTATATGCCACAGTTCCAGCACATAGAGATTCCTCAGTTTGAGCGCGAATCAGTCATTAATGCTGTCCCTGAAGTGGATCTGGCATTGGTAGAGAGTGCACATATGAACCTGCCGGTCATTGGAGGAAGTTCCAATTCGAGGGGTCAAATTGCTCACGGGGAGAGCAAAGAGAGGAATCCCTCGCCTGCAGTCGACGACACCCAATCTGGGCACCAAGGGCTAGAAAGAACAGGTGATTTCCTTGATGAGGAGCTGGACACTTGGATCAATACTCTTCAGGAATGTATGTCTCAACCCCAACAGGGCAATGATGAAGGTTCCAGCTCAAAAACTCAAATCCCTCACAACGAAGGCAATGAAAGAAATCTGCCCCCAACAATCGTTGATACCCAACTTGAACATCAATGGCTCGAAGACCCGAGCAATTTCCTTGGCGATGAGTTCAATCTTTGGCTCGATCAATTTGGAGCCGGAGGACCATCGCAGTGGTGACGCGAGGCCGGTGATCAAACGTCTGATGCAAGGCATGGCTACTCGATGAAAAATGCTTCGAGAAAAGGGGTTGAATACTCCTATTGCATATGTTGTTGATCGCACTGTAAGGTTCCCACGGGAACATCTTTCATTAATATCTAGAACTAATTGCGCGTGAGTGTCAACATCACCCTTTGAGCATCTTCAAGCCGAAGGCCGTGGATTAATCACTTAATCCGTGGAGCAAGTTCCATGAACCATAATTATCACCCGCTGAGCATAATGGGATCTACCCCTTCAACACGAAATACGTTTGGCCGCGAAGCCACCTATTTGGTAAAACGATATATCGTTCCTAAACGATCTTCAATCGAATACCGAAGTAATGTATTCTTTCTTTTCCTTCTCAGATGATAAACATGGATAAATCACTCAATGAGTCATGCGTTCAAATAGCAGAACAGACGCTGCCCAGCTGGGGGCAGATGAACCATTGATGTTACAAACACTCCAAGCATGGATAGGCGGATTTGATAGAGGTTGTTCATATCAATACGCAACATCAGAATGGGATGAAAATCAAGAGTAAAGTTGTATCGTCCCAATTTGTCTTGAATTTGGGAATATGAATTAACACTTATTTTTTATCCTTGACAGTGGAATCGCCTTGGAGACGAATAAGTTTTTACATCCCACATACTACCTGTTAGGGTACATGAGGGTAGGATGTATCGTTTCGATTTTCGAAAAATTCGTGAACATACAATGATATGCTTCTTTTACATTTTCAGGGATCTCCAGCCACAGTGGACAGGTAGGTATCCCTTTCCCCCAATCCATTGAAGATGTTAAATAAAAAACAGAGAGAAAAAGAAAAGCTTTCAGAATCTAATGTCTAGAAAAGACATAGAATTCAAACTTCATTGGCATTCATGTTTTGAAATAGGAGGTTATCTGAACATGAATAAGAACATGCATGGTGCATCATAAAATCCCCTTGACGGGTAAAATTTTTGGAGAAAACGAAAAATATTTTTTCAATCAAAAGTTGTTCAAAACTTTCAAAAGGACGTTTTCTCAAAAGACGAGAGGCAAAGCCTAGTCCAAACACGTCCTATACACACTTAAGAGAGAAGTGGAGCGGATAAGACAGCAAAATCTGGACCTACGGAAGTAGGGACCATTCGCAGTGATTACATGGGTTGGGACGACGGAGGCATTCGTTTCATATCCCCCAAACACTACAGGTGACTGTTGATAACCCCTTTGAATGGCGGTTTTCATTCTTAACCCTGTCAAGAACCACCCCACATTGGGGCAAAATGGAGATGAGTCCAGCAGCATCAGGAGAAAATGGTTAGAAATTTTCTTGCTCGGACTAACATTAATCTTTGTGTGTTGTTTATATGATAATCCAAGTGCCATAGGATGACGAGAAGCATTCATTTCTCTATCCCACACACCGAATCCTTTGCACAGCCAACTTGAGCCTGCAAATTCATTTCATGAACCCATTGGTGATCATTCCAAGACGGATGCCGCACCACTTCAAAAATGGAAGAGTTCAAGACTCAGGGATTACGAAGAGAATTCCCGGACTGATATTTAAAGCATGTTTAGACTATATGTCTAACATGATCCCATGAGGATGAGAAAAAGTGGGATTTCAAAAATGAAAATGAGAAAAAAAATCCCCGGCATCAAGAAAAGCAAAGTGCCTAGTAAAAGCAAGACCGATGCTCGTGCAAGCTGTTTGCTTGATCCCCAGTGAAACTTGGATGGGAAAAGAGAAAATTCCTAAAGGAGTCAGATAAAAAAGACTGCTCTCCAAATGATGTCAAGCGCGGAGGAAAGACGCAAACAGAGTTGTCAACCTTCTTAATGCAACAAGAGACGCTCTCTAAAGGACTTGTGCACACCTCAAAAGCGGTTGCACACCTCAAAAAATGGAAGATGCAGAATGGAAAAGACATGTGACAAATTGGCAATGATCACCAATGTCGAATCCTTCGTGATTTCTGGGCCAAAAACAAGCCTTTTTTTTCGGTCCCCAATCCTACCAATGTTACAACCCTGAAACAGTCTTCTCTGACTAAGACACTTGGGTTAACATATAGCTTAGCTCGAAGAAGTACGAGCAAGACTCTTTCTTTCTCATTTTGCAGGGTTCTTGACTTGTAAACCCGGAGCAGATGGTGAAGATTTTCATTCGATGGCTTCGACTCCAAAGCGGGTCCCCCTTGAAAACCAATATCCAAGCCCAACATTACGGTCCCGTGGAAGACCTCCCGACCGATCAAAATGTATGCGCTGCGAATGAGCCTAAAACCTAGGCACAGGTCAGTAGGGAATTGAGTGCATCCCCTAAAAATCATCACCTCAAAACAGGTGAGATGGCCTCCTTGTCGAGAAATATTCTAATTGATGTTTTGAGCAAACTCTTTTTGGAAATTTTCAAACTGTTGATCCAGATTTTCCATGCAAGGGATTTGTGATCACATTTGCATGTTGCAAGAATGTTTTGGATAACCTCCAGCATCAAAATGCACATCTCATGACTAAAGCTTAAGTCATAAAATTTTGTCAATTGGACAATTGCTGTCTTCTCAAAGATTACCAATATTTTCTTGGGGAAGAGAAACCCTTAAAAAAAAAAATCCTTTTCAAAAATATTAAACAGCCCTATCGGACGTGGAGAACCCTTGTCTCGGGACCCCTTTTAAAATCAAACAAGGGTAGATACCGCCTGAAGGGTCAACTCAAGGTAGATACCGCCTGAAGGGTCAAATGAAGGTAGATACCGCCTAAAGGGTCAACTCAAGGTAGATACCGCCTGAAAGGTCAACTCAAAGGTAGAAACCGCCTGAAGGGTCAAATAAGGTAGAAACCGCCTGAAGGGTCAACTCAAGGTAGAAACCGCCTGAAGGGTCAACCAATGGTAGAAACCGCCTGAAGGGTCAAACTCATTGGTAAGTACCGCCGTAAGAATCAACACAAAGGTCCGATCCACCATACGGATCAAAATCCTTGGCAAATCCTAAAGTGTGGGATGCGCCTTCCTTAGGTTCCTACCAGTTAGGAATTCCATAATGGTATGACCTACCATACAGGTCAGAACTTAATCTCCCTAGGATTTTTTGAAACGAGTCCTAGGTATCTTCTTGAAAGTCGTCGCGACCGGCAGCATCTGACAGGTGAGCTTCAGGTAAACCTCCCTCCTCTCAGCCCAGGTTCAAACAACAAGAACAAATCGGGGGTTAATTTGAACATTCGTCAAAAGGCTTAAGAATGCAATTTCATAGCGTTTCCTCTCCCCAGTTAAGTCGGTCAAGATCCAGGTGTCATTTTGTCTTTGAAAGCAACCTCTGACGAGCTCACACTCAAAGAGGGGCAGCTGTTGACACATGGATTTTGATCAGTCTTTTCTAGTTTATTTTTGAAAACAATTCTTTGAAAATCCGTAAAAATTAAAATATTTTTATTTTATTTTATTTTATTTTATTTTATTTATTCTATTTTATTTTATTTTATTTTATTTTTTTAATGAAAATGAATCGCCGAAAGGCAAGCATACTCTCCACCCTCGAGTCCTCTTGATCAGAGTGTCCCACCTTTCAAGAGTTCTTTTACAAAAGAAGTCACTAAAGGAAGGAAGCTGAGGGTGCGGCGCGATAAAAAAAAAGAAAAGGCAAGGTGACGATGTTGTTATGGGGATGGTGGGATATAAAAAATTTGGAGGAAGTAGAGGACAGCAGGGAGTCTGTCCTCCACCATGCAATAAAAAAAGTGAGATTAAACAAAAATAGAGGGAGAGAACCGAAAAAGAAAAAAAAGGAAGAAAGAGAGGACAGAAGATATTCGGGCATGCAGAGAGTTAAGAAGGAGATTTCGAAGGAGACAGGAGACCACTCGGACGCTCGCATTTTCTCATCGACAACCTGTGAGTATTCCTTATTGTCCGAACGGCCAAACCCTTTACCCCACAGCTCTTCCGCGATCAGTTTTCGAGCGCCACGGAGAAGGCTGGGTTGAGGTTTATAGATCACTCGTTCTTGGGGAGTAGAAAAGGCTAGTTTGGCCGGTTGAGTCGTGGCGACGAGAGGTCGTTCGCTGACGATCGTGGTCCGGCAATCGGGAACGGTCAGTAGTGTGGCAGCGGCGGACAACCAGCACCGGACCAAGCATGACCGAAGAAAACTAGAACTGGGAAGGTGGGATGCTCTCTTGTTCACATACCTGGCGACCACCGGACCACGAACCCAGCCACGCCGCCACTGTTCGGAGTGGCTGAGTCTCGTTCACGCTCGCGGGCGGGCGGCGACGGGCAGTGGCGAAGCAAGCTTGGATTCGTGCAAAGGATACCTGCCCTTAAGCCGAGGACATCATCAAGGAGCAAGTGAAGCTCCTATACAAGCGCGACAAGAACACTGCATTCTCCTGGCTGAAGAACATCTTCTATGACTGTGCTGTTGAGTCATGTGATGTTTCGCTGCTCTTGGACTCGACACGGAGGAGCTTGTCGGAGAAAGAAACCGACCGCAGTTTCGGTCTAAGGAACTTCAGATACCTCGACACCATTAAAGAGGCTGTGGAGAGAGAGTGCCCTGGAGTTGTTTCTTGTGCGGACATCCTGGTCTTGTCTGCTAGAGATGGCATTGTCTCGCTAGGAGGCCCTCACATTTCCTTGAAAACTGGGAGGAGGGATGGTAGGAAGAGCCGAGCTGAGGTGCTCGAACAATACCTTCCCGACCACAATGAAAGTATTTCGGTGGTACTCGACAGGTTCGCGGCCATGAGCATCGATGCACCGGGAGTGGTTGCTTTACTAGGAGCTCACAGTGTGGGCCGAACCCACTGCGTCAAGTTGGTTCACCGGCTCTACCCAAAGGTTGACCCCGCGCTGAACCCAGACCACGTCGAGCACATACTTCACAAGTGCCCGGACGCGATCCCAGATCCGAAGGCAGTGCAGTACATGAGGAACGACAGAGGCAACGCCGTGCCTTGGCTTCTCGGTTTCGCCACTGGTTGCAGGCGACTCGACGGTGCAACTGATGACTCGAGTCAGAGGCGGCGGTGACGAGCGGATCCCGTCGCTACGGCGACGAGGCGAGCGAGGGCTGCTGAAGCTGGCGTGCTGACCATCGACGTCCTTTTTTTAGTGCTGCGAACACAGTGAGCAACGCACTAAGAAGATGATGAACAGTGGTATTAAGCTGTCCCACCTATTTCCTGTTTATTTCGTACTGGGCTGAGGCGTTGGCGACTAAGTCTGGGCCGGTTCCAGCGAGATTTGGGCTTGTGTTTTGTGAGGGAAGGCTGCTAGTTTTGTTTTTGCTTTGGGCGTGAGGGCTGGGTCAACTGTTGGTGCGTATGATTTCGGAGCCCTATTTGGACAAAAAAGAAAAGTGGGCCTAAGCTTCTGGCTGGGCCTGGATCGGCTCTCTCTCGGGCTTGATCAAGTCCGACGACCTGATCCAAGCCCGGCCCGGGAACCTGACCCGGACCTGATTTCTTTTATTTATTATTAATAAATATTATAAAAAATATAAAAAAATAGAAAAAATTCCAAAAAAATAATTAAAAATCATAAAATTTCGTATAATATCAAAAAAAAGAGAAAGAAAAAGAAATAGATAGAAAATGCATTTATCTGCTTATATTTTCTCAATTAGGCTTTACATGTGTTTGATTTGTCGATTTGTCCTCCATGTTTAATTCACATGACTTAGTTTTAACTTCGCTTGTGAATGTCTGAATATTATGCATGTCTTAGTAGATAAATTAGTACGATAATTAGAATTTAATTCAAGACACTCGTTTTATCCTTTAAATTGGCTGAACTTTGCTGATTATCTACTTTGAGTAAGTGCACGTTCCAAAGGTTTGATGCACCATTTTGATATTCCAATGTGGCGACTGACGATGATGCCTATGGCGATGGAAGATCAAGGGGGCTTAGTGATTGCGGTGAAGCGCACGAAGAAGGGTTACAGGTTGAGGCCGGGCGATTGAAGGTCGATGTCCAATCCGGTATATTCTACGTACCCGATCCATATATCAGAGTTATTTTTTTTTTCTAAAATATTGCCATTATAAACTTGATTTGCATGTATTTATTTCAATCTAGTAGTTAGCCTGTTTACTTGGTTAAGTGTGGTATGTTGTCAAAAAAAAATATATTTTCAAAAAATAGGAAATGGCCACAATCAACTGGCCATGGACTATTTTGGGTAATTCGGTATCCAAACCTTCCAAAATTGACGATTTTGCCCTTCGGGCTAATCGTCCCCAAATCTTCCCATTTTACCCCTGGTCCGAAATCACATCTTCCCTAAACCCTTATGGCTATATTGGGAAGCCATTGACTTGAATTGATGTGCATTGATGTGATTTATTTATGCACTTGATTGAGCTTTTCATTAAAATTGATTGTGATTGATAGGAATAGTCTTCCAATCTGCATGAAACCTTGAATCAAACCTACCTCACCTAAAATTGCGCCTGCATGAACTCTTAGCTAGGAAAATCACTCGCGTTAGGTACCGAAAGGGCGTTGGTAATGACACCAGCGTAACCAAGTCCCCGAACCCAAAATCTCTGGTTCCGCAGAACTGATCGATCTCTCCCAATCGGTCAGTAAGGTTTCCGGTCTACCCTCCAAGAAAGACCGGTGGCGACTCCAAATGCATGCACAAGTTGCACATGCCACCACGACCACACTGAAGGTCAAAAGCGATCGACTCTTATTGTCGAATTCCCCAAAAAAATACTCCCTCCGCGATTTGGTATGGGCCTGGGAGGGCCCGCGCCGATCCAAAGCTCGCGATCCGCACTCTTGTGCGGGGGAAGGCCCGCGATCGGTAATCCATTAGCCGCGTCCGCCTTTCGGACGGGTCGCGACACTAAACAATCAAGGGATCTTCTATAATTGATTATTACTTTCCTAGAATATCTCTTCGGGGACCAATACGGATTTACTACATTTATGAAAACTGGAGATTTAGTTGTATGGGCGATTAAATCAGAAGGGTTCAATATCTTCTTCAACGGTTCTCATATCTTCTAAGATACAGTCTCGTTCAATCACGATTGATGACGTCCAATCAAGGATTGAAGAGCGATCTCTTGGCCGGGTATCCAACGGCTAGTTTGGAGGCAGGAGAGTATAAAAGAAGAACCATGGCGATCAGAGAAGCAGAGAAGAACTACAATCCAAAAGTGCAAGCGTGATTCGAATTGTACCCAAAACCATTCTGAGTGCTAAAAATCTCATTCATTGTGAGAATCTGTAAGAGAGAAACTAAGTGGTTGAGTGTTTGTAATTCTCTTGATTCATCATAGTGAAATCCAGCCAATCGGCTGTCATCGTGGGAGAGTAGAGGTAGGCTTGACAAGCTGAACCACTATAAATTCAGCGTGCTCTCTTCTCTTCCCTACTTTATTGCTTTGTTAGAATTATATACTATCTCCTGCTAATCGCATATTGAAATTTTCATTAATTCCACAAGAAATTTTCAATTTAGTTGTCGATTCACCTATTCACCCCCCCTCTAGGTGATATTGCTAGATCCAACAATTGGTATCAGAGCAGGTTGCTCATATTTACGAAGTATTTATTAACTTCAGAGATAACGATTTACTATGTCTAGAAATCACTCTTCAGGAGCAGGCGATTCGCACTTTACCAATAAGCCACCATACTTTGATGGGAAGGAATACAATATGTGGAGAAACAAAATGAAATGGTTCTTTAAGGCGTATGATGATTTGATGTGGGATGTTGTAACGAATGGTATTGTACCAAATGCTGCTGCAAGTACAACATATGGAAATGAAGCAAATCTCACCACAACCATGACTGAGACTGAAAAAGCCAAAAGACGAAGCTTGGATTCCAAAGCTGTCAATGCATTATTTTGCGCTTTATCAACTCCTCTTTATAACCGTGTTTCAGAGGAAGAATCTGCCAAAGCAATATGGGATAGGCTTCATATCACCTTTCAAGGAACAAATAGAGTGAAGGAAACAAAACTCAACATTCTACTGAGTGAGTATGAAGCATTTCAAATGAAATCTAACGAATCTATTGCTGATATGATAGACAGGTTTCAAAGTCTAGCAAGTGGACTTGCAAGACAAGGTGCACCAGTTGCTGAGGCGATGCAAGTGAGAAAGATACTAAGAGGACTCACAGATGAATGGAACTATGTCAAACCCTCTATACAAGAATGTCAAACTATCAGACAGCTTTCTGTGGATGAGCTAGTTGGGACACTACAATCCTATGAAACAGAATGAGCAAGCAAAAAGGGAGATAAAAAAGGTAAGAAATCAATTGCACTGAAAACTAAAATTGCTCAATGTCTGTCTGACACAGATGATGAAGAACTTGCACTCATGGTGAAGAAATTTAGAAAAATAGCTCGAAAGGCCATAAACTTCAAAGGAAAGAAACCTTTGAAGAAGTTTGATAAAAAAACTTTCTCAATCTGGATCTCAAGAGAGCAAAGATGTAATATGCTTTCACTGCAAGAAAGAAGGACATATCAAGCCGAATTGTCCAACGTTAAAGAGAGACAAGCTCAAGTAAGAGAAGTACAAAAAAGCCTTAAAGGCAGAAACATTGAGTGATTCTGATGAAAGTGAAGACTATACAAACATTTGTTTGATGGCAAAGTCAGACTCAGAATCAGATTCAAGCTCAGATTCAGAAACTGAGGTAAGTCCATCTAATCTTCTTGATGAAGTTACAGAGTATATTGATGAGCTTTGCAAAAGTTACAAAGAAACTCTTGAAAAAGTTTCTGTTTTGAAAAAGGAAAACTCTTCTTTAAAACTGCAAGATATTTCTCAAAAAGAAAAAAAAGAGTTTTTACAACACGAATTTCATCAGTTGAAAGAAACCCACGATCTCATTACAAAGGAAAATGATTCTCTTAAAGAGAAAATTGATGAGACTTCAAAAAGGTTTTCACAAAGTTCAAAGACTTTGAACAATATTATCTCTAAACAAATACCTTTTAATGATAGATCTGGTTTGGGTTTTAAACATGGGAGTGTTCTCAAAAACTATTTTTCTAAAACGAATTTCTACAAACCTACTATTACTGTTTATAGAAGGCATTTTTACAAATAATTTACCAAATCTCACATACACCAGCCTTGTATAAATTATGGTGATTCTAGTCACACTAAAGACTCTTGCAATAAAGTCTGTAGACCTGTTAAAAGATCAAATCCTACTAACACCGAAGGACCCAAAAAAGCATGGGTACCAAAGAAACAGTGAGTTGCTCATTTCTTGCAGGTACCAAAGAAAAAGAAAAACAAGTGGTTTCTTGATAGCGGATGCTCAAGTCACATGACTGGAAATTCAGATGTATTTATATCTCTTACAAAATATGATGGTAGAAGCGTGTCATTTGGAGGAAAGAACAAAGGAAAAGTCATTGGAAAATGCAATGTCAAGATTGGAAATCTGACGATTAAAGATGTATCTCTTGTCAAAGGACTGAACTACAACTTGATATCTGTAAATCAACTCTGTGACTCTGGTTACGAAATATGCTTTCAAGACCTAAAATGCACAGGTATGAGCAAGGACAAGAAGCAATCATTCACGGGTCAAAGGCATGGAAACATTTATCTCCTATATATTGATTCTGACCTTGAAAATGCAAAATGTCTTATTTTTGTTAAGGATGAATATGATCTTTGGCACAGAAAGTTAGGTCATATTAGTGTAAAACATATGTCAAAGCTTTCCAAAAAGGGACTTGTTCGAGGGTTACCTCAAACGAAGTTTGAAAAAGGAGGACTATGTCATGCTTGTACATTAGGTAAGCAGGTAATAAGTTCTTTTAAGTCTGTAAATCAAATTTCCTCTAAGCAATGTTTGCAGTTGCTTCATATGGATATTTTTGGACCAAACAGGACCTTAAGCCTTGGAGGTAAAAAATATTGTCTTGTTATTGTTGATGATTTCTCTAGATTTACATGGGTGTTGTTTCTTGCTCACAAAAATGAGGCTTTTACATCTTTTTCAAAATTGGCAAAAAGAATTCAAAATGAAAAAGGCTGTATCATTTCTTCTTTAAGAACGGATCATGAGAGAGAGTTCGAAAATCAAAGTTTTTTAGATTTTTGCAATGAATTTGGGATTCAGCATAATTTCTCTGCTCCGTATACTCCTCAACAGAATGGGGTAGTAGAAAGGAAAAATAGATCTTTGCAAGAAATGGCAAGAACTCTTTTGATTGAGAGTAAGATTGCATCTCATTTTTGGGCAGAAGCTATTTCCACAACTTGTTATATTTTGAACCGAATTTCTCTCAGACCTCTCATTGAGAAAACCCCCTATGAAATCTTCAAAGAAAGAAAACCTGTTGTTGCATACTTTCATGTATTCGGTTGTAAATGTTCTATTCTAAAGAATGCTAATGATCGAATTGAAAAGTTTGATGAGAAATCAGATGAAGGAATTTTTCTGGGATACTCAACAACGAGCAAAGCCTATAGAGTATACAACAAAAATACTCGTGTTGTTGAAGAGTCGGTGAACATCAAGTTTGATGAGAATTGTCAGAATGATGAGCCCGAATCCAGTTATGTACTTTCTCAAGTCTCAGATTTACATGAAGAATCAGAAGAAAAGCAAGACTCAGATGCGAATACTGGTTCGGAGAACGTTCAGAAGGAAGCTCACTCAAATGAAGAAAGGCCAGTAGATGAACAGAATGAACCTACAACTTCTTCAAATGATTGCTTCGACAAAAAATGGAAGCATAAGTCAAGTCATCCAAAGGAACTCATCATGGGAAATATAAGTGATGGCATCAAGACAAGATCCACGTTTAAGCATTCAATGAGTAACATAGCATTGGTATCTGAATTGGAGCCAAAAGGAATTGAAGATGCACTAGCAGATGAAAACTGGATAAATGCAATGCAGGAAGAGCTACATCAATTCAAAGTCAATAATGTTTGGGAATTAGTCAACAGACCCAAAAATCATCCAGTAATTGGAACAAAGTGGGTATTCTGAAACAAATTGGATGACAAAAGAAAAGTTGTAAGAAATAAATCAAGCTTTGTAGCAAAAGGCTACTCTCAAGAAGAAGGAATAGACTATGATGAGATAAACGCACCTGTTGCCAGGTTAGAAGCCATCAGGCTATTACTTGCTTATGCTTGTTACAATGACTTTAAACTTTTTCAGATGGATGTGAAAAGTGCATTCCTCAATGGCTACATCAAAGAAGAGGTCTATGTTGAGCAACCCCCTGGCTTTGAAGAACCTAGAGAAAAGGATATGGTTTATGTGTTAAAAAAAGGCACTATATGGATTGAAACAGGCACCTCGTGCTTGGTATGAAAGGTTGAGTAACTTTCTATCCAAACACAACTTTACTAAAGGTAATGTAGATACTACCCTCTTTATCCAAAGACAAGATAAGGATATTCTTCTAGTCCAAATTTATGTTGATTGTCGCGACCCGTCCGAAGGCGGACGCGGCTAATGGATTACCGATCGCGGGCCTTGGATCGGCGCGAGCCCTCCCATGCCCATACCAAATCGCGGCGGGAGTATTTTTCAAAGGGATTCGACGATAACAGTCGATCGATTTCGACCTTAGTGTGGTCGTGGTGGCATGTGCAACTTGTGCATGCATTTAGAGTCGCCACCGGTCTTTCTTGGAGGGTAGACCGGAAACCTTATTGACCGATTAGGAGAGATCGATCAATTCTGCGGAACCAGAGATTTTGGGTTCGGGGACTTGGTTACGTTGATGTCATTACCAACGCCCTTTCGGTACCTAACGCGAGTGATTTTCCTAACTAGGATTTCATGTAGGCGCAATTTTGGGTGAGGTAAGTCTGACTTTGCATATTAACCAGTTTAACATGCTCACGTAATCATAACAAATAAATAGATGTCAATCACATAAACATCTATCCTACGTGGTGATCATGGAATTATGATTTAATGGGTCTCGAGCCAATGAGACCACATTTAATCATTTTAATATTTTAATAACGGAGAGCCGCTCTTCGCTTCTTCTTGGTTTCTTGAACTCTTCAAGAATTGGGCCCCTAAGAGCTCGCCGACTTAAAAGGCTCATCCACGTAATCCTCGTAGCATTTACATTAACAATTGACTATGCTAAAAATAAAGATTACATGAAAAATAAAAGGAGTACGCAGCCTCCATTTAATAATTACAACCCCAAATATATAAATAATCACCATACATTCATATATACATCAATCACATTGATTAGAGATTTTTCCATGATCACCACCCTTCCACGTAAGTAATAAATTCACAATTTAAAACTTAGAAAGGCACAATAAAAATTCTACGTTGAATCATAATCAGAATTTTTACGTAAAATAAGATAGCCATAAATTTTCGATTCAAAATTGATTTAGTCTCAATTTTTGCTACGTTGATTAATTTATCATATAAAATAATCAACCTCCATTAGCCATGTAAGACGAACAATTCGTTAATACATATTGGCCATAGTATTGCAAAAATTGCAAAAATCAATTAAATGCACGAAAACGCCTAAGGATTGGCTCTGATACCACTATTGGGATCCACGTAACACGTAGCGGAAATAAATAACAACCCCTACATGTATCTCCAGAGGCGTACTTCGTGCATTTCAATCGAAAAAAATCACAAAGCCCCAAAGGGAGTAAATAGATTACCTCTCGTAGCGTGCTTGAACGGAGGTGTCGGTTCGATGTTCTTCGATCTCAGCCTCCACAAGTGTTAGGCATCTAGTTCGGACGCACCACCAATTGACGAACGGGGAGACGACTAATAACTCCACAACAATTGTGCTAGCAATATGCGGAATCAATATTCCGAACTTAGTATATTTTGCTCACTCAAGATTATGAAAATATAGAGAGTGTTTGTGTTCTTCTCTCTAAGCTCTCAAAAATTTGCACACTCTACAAAATGTCTCTCCCTTCAACCTCAAAACTCTTGCCATCCTTTTATAGCCAAAAATACCTTCCAATAAATTGTATTTAAAAATAGCACTAACAATTATAAATTCTATCTAAAAATAGCACTCACAAATAAATGACATTTAAAAATAGCACTCACAATTTATAATACAAAAATGCTATTTAAAAATAGCACTAACAATAGCACTCACAATTTATAATACAAAAATGCTATTTAAAAATAGCACTAACAATTATAAATTCTATCTAATAATAGCACTCACAATTTATGATAAATAAATGCCATTTAAAAATAGCACTAACAATAGAACTCACAATTTATGATAAATAAATGTCATTTAAAAATAGCACTAACAATAGCACTAACAATTTATAATACAAAAATGCTATTTAAAAATAGCACTAGCAATAGCACTCACAATACAAAAATGCTAAAAAAAATGCACTAACAAAGGTGTTAAAAATAATAACCATTATTATTATTACAAGAGTTAAAGAGGTTACCAAACAGTACAAATATGCATAACGTATAAATACGTATGATGTATAAATACGTAGAGCATACGTATACATCCGTGAAACCGGGGACTAATTGAAAGAAAAATGTGCAATTAAGCCCTTTTGGTAAAAATTGATTAAATTGGAGGGCAAATTGACCTAATTGCACTTTAAGACTTTAGAATCCAATGTCATACCTTATAGAAAGTGAGAATTGAAAACTAAAAGACTCGAAAATGATTTTTTTTTTTTTTTAGGCTCGGTTCGGGTTTATGTTTGTGAAGGAACATAGTGACCCGAGCCGAATTTTTGAGATTTAAAGTGACACACTTGAAGAGGAAATTAAAAAAAAATTATCGAATATTTTTGGGTATTTTTCTGACCACGAATGGTATTTTTCTGATTTTTTGGGTATTTTTATAATTAAATAAACTCGAAAAATATTAAAAATACCGAAAAATATTTTTTGTTCAAAATTGGTTCCTAAGGCTAAACCAAGGCTTCCAAAGTTGATTTTGTGATTTTATGACCTTTTTTGATATTTTTAATTAATTTTAAAGAATAAAAATCACAATAATAAATGGTAAAAAATCAGGTGTCAACAGCTGCCCCTCTTTGAGAGGAATCTCGTTAGAGGTTTCTCTCAAAGATAAGGTGGCACCTGATTCCTAACCGACTCAACTGGGAAAATGAGAGAAGAAATGTTATGACATCGGATCCTTAAGCCTATTGATAAAAGCTCAAATCAATCCCTGGTTTGCTCTAACAATTTGAACATGGGCCGTAGTGAGAGAGGCTTACCTGAAGCTCACCTGTCGAATGATGCCAGTTGCGACAACTTTCAAGAAGATGCCTAGGACTCGTCACAGAAAATCCTAGGGAGATTAAGCAGTGACCTGTATGGTAGGTCATACCATTATGCGATTCCTAATTGGTAGGAACCTAAGGAAGGCGCATCCCCACGCTTTGGGATTTGCTAGAGATTTTAATCCGTATGGTGGATCAGACCTTCGTGTTGATCCTTAAGGCGGTATCTACCTCGTATTGACCCTTAAGGCGGTATCTACCAATAAGTTGACCCTTGAGGCGGTTTCTACCTTGGTTTGACCCTTCAGGCGGTTTCTACCTTGGTTTGACCCTTCAGGCGGTTTCTACCATGAGTTGACCCTTCAGGCGGTTTCTACCTTTGATTTGACCCTTCAGGCGGTATCTACCATGTGTTGACCCTTCAGGCGGTATCTACCTTGTGTTGACCCTTCAGGCGGTTTCTACCATGAGTTGATCCTTCAGGCGGTATCTACCTTGTGTTGATCCTTCAGGCGGTTTCTACCATTGAGTTGACCCTTCAGGCGGTATCTACCATGATTTGACCCTTCAGGCGGTTTCTACCTTTGATTGACCCTTTAGGCGGTTTCTACCTTCAGTTGACCCTTCAGGCGGTATCTACCTTGATTTGACCCTTCAGGCGGTTTCTACCTTCAGTTGACCCTTCAGGCGGTATCTACCTTGATTTGACCCTTCAGGCGGTTTCTACCTTGATTTGACCCTTCAGGCGGTATCTACCTTTGATTTGACACTTCAGGCGGTATCTACCTTTGATTGACCCTTCAGGCGGTATCTACCTTTGATTTGACCCTTCAGGCGGTATCTATCATGAGTTGACCCTTCAGGCGGTATCTACCTTTGATTGACCCTTCAGGCGGTATCTACCTTTGATTGACCCTTCAGGCGGTTTCTACCATAAGTTGACCCTTCAGGCGGTATCTACCTTGAGTTGAACCTTCAGGCGGTATCTACCATTCGTTTGACCCTTCAGGCGGTATCTACCTTCAAGTTGACCCTTCAGGCGGTATCTACCTTGAGTTGACCCTTCAGGCGGTATCTACCATCAGTTTGCTTTGAAAAGGGGTCTCATGACGAGGGTTCTCCACGTCCGATGAGACTGCCTAAATTATGAAAATGGGTCTCATGACGAGGGTTCTCCACGTCCGATGAGACTGCATAATTTTTTTTTTAAAAGGGGTCTCATGACGAGGGTTCTCCACGTCCGATGAGACTGCCTAAATTTTGAAAAGGGGGCTCATGACGAGGGTTCTCCACGTCCGATGAGACTGCCTAAATTTTGAAAAGGGGTCTCATGACGAGTGTTCTCCACGTCCGATGAGACTGTTTGAAAATGCGTCCTGGGACGAGGGTTCTCCACGTCTGCTGGGACTGTTTGATATTTTGAAAAAGGGTCCCGGGACGAGGGTTCTCCACGTCTGCTTGGATTGCTTGATTTTTTTGAAAAGGGATCTTGGGACGAGGGTTCTCCACGTCTGATAGGACTTTTTCTTTTAAAAGGGTTTTTCTTCCCCTTTTTTTTTAGAGATCCCGAAGTTTGTCGGGAATTCAGTTTTTGAAGCAGTGAAAGATTTCAATTTGACAAAGCTTCACTTGAGTCTGTTGAGGCGACATTCTGGTAGCTGGGTTCTCCAGGTATCCTGCAGAAGTTTGAGCCTGAAAGATTTTTCTTCACCAAGAAAACGTTAGTAATCTTTGGGAAGACCACGGCTGTCCATTTGACAAAAACCGTATGACTTAAGTCTTAATCACGAAATGTGCATTTTGATGCCGGAGGTTATCCAAAGCATTCTTGCAACATGTAAATGTGATCACAAATCCCTTGCACGGAAAATCTGGATCAACAGTTTGAAAATTCCAAAAAGAGTTTGTTCAAAACATCAATTGGAATATTTCTCGACAAGGAGGTCTTCTCACCTGTTTTGCTATAGTGGTTTTTTTTATAGGGGACGCACTCAATTCCCTACTGACCTGTGCCTAGGTTTTAGGCTCATTCGCAGCGCATACATTTTGATCGGTCGGGAGGTCTTCCACGGGACCGTAATGTTGAGCTTGGATATTGGTTTTCAAGGGGGACCCGCTTTGGAGTCGAGGCCATTGAACGAAAGTTTTCGCCATCTGCTCCGGGTTTACAAGTCAAGAACCCTGCAAAATGAGAAAGAAATAGTCTTGCTCGTACTTCTTCGAGCTAAGCTATATGTTAACCCAAGTGTCTTAGTCAGAGAAGACTGTTTCAGGGTTATGATGTTGGTAGGATTGGGGACCAAAAAAAGCTTATTTTTGGCCCAGAATTCATGACGGGTTTGACATTGGTGATCATTGCTGATTTACCACCTGTCCTTTCCTTTCTGCATCTTTAGTTTTTGAGGTGTACAATCGATTTTGAGGTGTGCACCAGCTCTTTAGAGAGCGTCTCTTGTTGCATTCAGAGACCGACTCTCTCCATGTCTTTGTTCTGTGCTTGGCAGCATTTGGGGAGCAGCCTTTTTTTGATTTGGTTCCTTCATGGATTTCCTCTTTTCCCATTCAGGCTTCATTGTGGATCAATCAAAGAACTTACATGAGCATCGGTCTTGCTTTTACCAGGCACTTTGCTTTTTCTTGATGCTGGGGATTTTCTTCGTCCTCATTTTCCTTTTGAAATCCCGCTTTTCTCATCTTCGGTAGATTATGTTAGACATATGATCGAACGTCTAAACATGCCTTAAATATCAGCCCGGGAATCCTCTTCGTAATCCCTGAGTCTTGAACTCCTCCCTTTTTTGAGGTGGTGCTGCATCCGTCTTGGAATGATCACCAATGGGTTTATGAAACGAATTCGCAGGCTCAACTTGGTTGTGCAAAGGATATGGTGTGTGGGATAGAGAAATGAATGCTTCTCGTCATCCTATGGCATTTGGATTACCATATAAACAACACACAAAGATTAATGTTAGTCCGAGCAAGAAAATTTCTAACCATTTTCTCCCGATGCCGCTGGACTTGCTCCCTTTTTGCCCCGATGTGGGGTGGTTCTTGACAGGGTTAAGAATGAAAACCGTCGTTCAAAGGGTTTATCAACGGTCACCTGTAGTGTTTGGGGGATATGAAACGAATGCCTCCGTCGTCCCAACCCATGTAATCGCCGCAAATGGTCCCTACCTCCATAGACCCAGATTTTGTTATCTGCCCACTCCATTCATCTCTCAAGTGTGT
This sequence comes from Rhodomyrtus psidioides, assembly GCA_021437785.1. Taxonomy (NCBI): domain Eukaryota; kingdom Viridiplantae; phylum Streptophyta; class Magnoliopsida; order Myrtales; family Myrtaceae; genus Rhodomyrtus; species Rhodomyrtus psidioides. The sequence goes on along the minus strand of JAILYB010000032.1, from coordinate 304,165 downwards.
GTGTTGGACATGTTTGGATTAGGCTTCGCCTCTCGTCTGAGAAAACACCCTTTTAAACGGTTTGAACAACTTTTATTGGAAAACTTCTTTTTGTTTTCTCCGAAAAATTTCCTCCCAATGGGGCTTTATGATGCACATGTATGTTTCATTCATGTTCAGACAACCTCCTGTTTCAAAACATGAATGCCAATGAAATTTGAATTCTATGCCTTTTCTAGACATTAGATTCTGAAAGCTTTTCTTTTCTTCTCTATTTTTTTATTCAACATCTTCAATGGATTGGGGAGAGGGATACTTACCTGTCCCCCGCGGTTGGAGATCCCTGAAAATGCGGAAGAAACATGTTATTGTACGTTCATGAATTTTTCAAAAAATTAGAACGATACATCTTACCCTTGGTCGTATACTCCAGCGGGTAATTCATGGGGTGTGAAAACTTGTTTCACCTTGATGGCGATCCCCTGTCAAAGACGGGAATTAGTCGTTAGTTTGCGTTCCAAAATTCAAGGGAAATTGGAACGACACAGCCTTGTTCTTGCTTTGTGTTTCCATTTGAACACAAACTCGCGGCTTGCAGGATTTGGCCCTCTATCTTGTGGTCTTGATCCCTCCGTTTGGTTGGCGATGAATCATTCTCAAGGATTTGTCCCAGAGGAGATCCATTTGTGTTTTTGGGCGCACTCCAGCGCCATTCTTCAAGGTTCCTTTTATTCAAGGAAAAAAAAAATATTTTATCAAAATGCATGTCAAAGCATGTGACGTAGGAGCGATACTTTTTACCATCCACTAGGTCTTATAATCAAAGACCATCTCCTGGAATCCTGACTTCTAAGGCCAATGATTCTATTCAACTCCCTGTTAGCGCGCTCTTTTCATTTGAGGCTTTCAATGCCAACGACTTCCTGCAAAATGAGTAAAAACTCATGTTAGGTATGTGGTCTTCGAAGACCTAATTGGAACGATACAAGGTTACCGTTCATCCAAATTCGCATCTTGGGGTTTGATTCTGATGCGGACGACTCTGTTATTGCGTCCATTGACTTTGCCAGAGGAGAAACGTCCGGCGTACAAATGATTCACTTGCCCCAGTTAGGCATGGTTTTGCTGTTTGTCATCTCTAGATTCGATGACCCTGGTCTGATGCGCTTTCATGGGGGATCATGAGAGTTTGCCCCCGGTTTGGCTCCTCAAAGCAAATGGGGGGAACCTACTCCCATTGATTTTTGTAGATTCTGATCATCCATCTCGATTGTCAGAGTCCTTGATCAATTTAATCTGTCTCAAGACAGCTTGATATTCTTGGGATTCGTCATGTGGCGGTTTGGTGATTCTCTCGATCACAGTCGCCATTTGAGGTATTTGATGTTCCATGTTTGTTATTTGAAAGCATTACATCCTGCGTCCTCTGCTCTTGATTATCACCGGAGAAGAAAAAGAAAGGAAGCATTATTCCCATATCAAGAAAATAATCATTTTGGAACGATACGTCCTTTTACACTTGATTTGCATTCCGTTTTGATGTTGCATATTGATATGCACAACATCTATCAAATTCCTCCATCCGTGCTTGAAGGTATTTGCAACGCCTACGGTTCATTTGCCCCAGCTGGGTGACGTCTGTTTTGTCATTTGAATGCATGAGCTTTTGGGTGCATTGTCTCTTTTATCACCTGAGATAAAGAAAAATGGAGAAAAACTTATCCCCAGATCTGATTAAAAATCAACTAGGAACGATACGTCCTTTCACCAAACGAGTGGCTCTGCTGCCAAATGTATTTTGCACTGAAGGGACGAATTCCACTATGCTCCACGGGTCTGGGGAATTTGCCCCCATTTTCGATAGAAATGAGCCTTATCAAGATGTATACAATACAAATAGATCCCTAATACAATCAATCTAAGGGACGAGATAGAGAGGATTTCAGCAAAATTAATCATATACAAGAGAACTAAGAATGTCAAATCAATCAAAGGAATGTGGTCCGAACACTTGGAGATGCCCCAGTTCCAGTCTTCGAGATGTGACTCCAGGATCACCGATTGTTTTTTTTTTTTTTTTAGGTGGTTTTAGATATACCAACCATCTAAAGACATGCACATGAGACAAGTGAGGATAAAACTTCTAAAAATCCAAGGATTTGGCACCTAAGGTCAAGGTTCCCACCTCGAGTTCTAGAAAGAGCCGATTCCATTGCACAACTATCGTTGCATTGGGACTCGATCCATAGTTCGAAGTGAGCGGAATTGAAAAGTGGATTACCCCATGTTTTTCCTCACGGAGATTCCATTTTCAATTCCTTCTATTGTTTTCCTAAAGAGGGCGCCCGAGGTTTTAGGCGCGGTTGTGTATGTCCATGTGTCGTGATCACCACAATGCGAGTCATGCACAACAGTTTATCAATCGGCGCTTCAAATCATCCATACAACATACATTCCTACGCCAACCTGCATAAGACAATGTTAATCACAGACTACCCCTCTTATCACTCCAATCTGCAAAAACATATAACACCTATCATGAGCGGACTTACCTCACCTTCAAGAGCGCCTGCATGGTTAGAAAAATCACTCAGCGTTTTAATTACGGCCTAAGTCCACTTGAGGTCTAGAACCATTGGTTCTAGAATAAAGGTCCCCAGTGGAGTCGCCAGCTGTCGCGACCCGTCCGAAGGCGGACGCGGCTAATGGATTACCGATCGCGGGCCTTGGATCGGCGCGAGCCCTCCCAGGCCCATACCAAATCGCGGCGGGAGTATTTTTCAAAGGGATTCGACGATAACAGTCGATCGCTTTCGACCTTAGTGTGGTCGTGGTGGCATGTGCAACTTGTGCATGCATTTAGAGTCGCCACCGGTCTTTCTTGGAGGGTAGACCGGAAACCTTATTGACCGATTGGGAGAGATCGATCAATTCTGCGGAACCAGAGATTTTGGGTTCGGGGACTTGGTTACGTTGATGTCATTACCAACGCCCTTTCGGTACCTAACGCGAGTGATTTTCCTAACTAGGATTTCATGCAGGCGCAATTTTGGGTGAGGTAAGTCTGACTTTGCATATTAACCAGTTTAACATGCTCACGTAATCATAACAAATAAATAGATGTCAATCACATAAACATCTATCCTACGTGGTGATCATGGAATTATGATTTAATGGGTCTCGAGCCAATGAGACCACATTTAATCATTTTAATATTTTAATAACGGAGAGCCGCTCTTCGCTTCTTCTTGGTTTCTTGAACTCTTCAAGAATTGGGCCCCTAAGAGCTCGCCGACTTAAAAGGCTCATCCACGTAATCCTCGTAGCATTTACATTAACAATTGACTATGCTAAAAATAAAGATTACATGAAAAATAAAAGGAGTACGCAGCCTCCATTTAATAATTACAACCCCAAATATATAAATAATCACCATACATTCATATATACATCAATCACATTGATTAGAGATTTTTCCATGATCACCACCCTTCCACGTAAGTAATAAATTCACAATTTAAAACTTAGAAAGGCACAATAAAAATTCTACGTTGAATCATAATCAGAATTTTTACGTAAAATAAGATAGCCATAAATTTTCGATTCAAAATTGATTTAGTCTCAATTTTTGCTACGTTGATTAATTTATCATATAAAATAATCAACCTCCATTAGCCATGTAAGACGAACAATTCGTTAATACATATTGGCCATAGTATTGCAAAAATTGCAAAAATCAATTAAATGCACGAAAACACCTAAGGATTGGCTCTGATACCACTATTGGGATCCACGTAACACGTAGCGGAAATAAATAACAACCCCTACATGTATCTCCAGAGGCGTACTTCGTGCATTTCAATCGAAAAAAATCACAAAGCCCCAAAGGGAGTAAATAGATTACCTCTCGTAGCGTGCTTGAACGGAGGTGTCGGTTCGATGTTCTTCGATCTCAGCCTCCACATGTGTTAGGCATCTAGTTCGGACGCACCACCAATTGACGAACGGGGAGACGACTAATAACTCCACAACAATTGTGCTAGCAATATGCGGAATCAATATTCCGAACTTAGTATATTTTGCTCACTCAAGATTATGAAAATATAGAGAGTGTTTGTGTTCTTCTCTCTAAGCTCTCAAAAATTTGCACACTCTACAAAATGTCTCTCCCTTCAACCTCAAAACTCTTGCCATCCTTTTATAGCTAAAAATACCTTCCAATAAATTGTATTTAAAAATAGCACTAACAATTATAAATTCTATCTAAAAATAGCACTCACAAATAAATGACATTTAAAAATAGCACTCACAATTTATAATAAAAAAATGCTATTTAAAAATAGCACTAACAATAGCACTCACAATTTATAATACAAAAATGCTATTTAAAAATAGCACTAACAATTATAAATTCTATCTAATAATAGCACTCACAATTTATGATAAATAAATGCCATTTAAAAATAGCACTAACAATAGAACTCACAATTTATGATAAATAAATGTCATTTAAAAATAGCACTAACAATAGCACTCACAATTTATAATACAAAAATGCTATTTAAAAATAGCACTAGCAATAGCACTCACAATACAAAAATGCTAAAAAAAAATGCACTAACAAAGGTGTTAAAAATAATAACCATTATTATTATTACAAGAGTTAAAGAGGTTACCAAACAGTACAAATATGCATAACGTATAAATACGTATGATGTATAAATACGTAGAGCATACATATACATCCGTGAAATCGGGGACTAATTGAAAGAAAAATGTGCAATTAAGCCCTTTTGGTAAAAATTGATTAAATTGGAGGGCAAATTGACCTAATTGCACTTTAAGACTTTAGAATCCAATGTCATACCTTATAGAAAGTGAGAATTGAAAACTAAAAGACTCGAAAATGATTTTTTTTTTTTTAGGCTCGGTTCGGGTTTATGTTTGTGAAGGAACATAGTGACCCGAGCCGAATTTTTGAGATTTAAAGTGACACACTTGAAGAGGAAATTAAAAAAAAATTATCGAATATTTTTGGGTATTTTTCTGACCACGAATGGTATTTTTCTGATTTTTTGGGTATTTTTATAATTAAATAAACTCGAAAAATATTAAAAATACCGAAAAATATTTTTTGTTCAAAATTAGTTCCTAAGGCTAAACCAAGGCTTCCAAAGTTGATTTTGTGATTTTATGACCTTTTTTGATATTTTTAATTAATTTTAAAGAATAAAAATCACAATAATAAATGGTAAAAAATCAGGTGTCAACATTGATGATATAATTTTTGGTTCTTCTAATGAGCTGTTTTGCAAGAAATTTTTTAAGGTGATGCATGATGAATTCGAAATGAGTATGATGGGAGAATTGCGTTTCTTTCTTGGATTTCAAATTCATCAATCTCAAAAAGGAACATTCATATTTCAAGAAAAATATGCACTGAAAATAGTGAAAAAGTTTGGTTTGGAAAACTGCAAGAAGACAGAAACTCCCATGTCTCGCTCCTCCAAACTGGACAAAGATGAAGATGGAAAAGAAGTTGATCCCAAGCTATATCGAAGCATGATTGGATCACTACTCTACCTCACAGCTTCAAGACCAGACATCCTATACAGTGTCTGCTTGTGTGCAAGATTTTAGTCAAGCCCAAGAGAATCTCACCTTTCAGCCGTCAAAAGAATAATCAAATACATTGGGACTTGTCCCAACTATGGTTTGTAGTATTCTAAAACTTCTGATTTTACACTAAGAGGTTACTCAGATGCAGATCTTGCAGGTTGCAAAATTGATAGGAAAAGCACATCTGGAACTTGCCAGCTCATGAGAAATATGCTTATCTCATGGTATTCCAAGAAGCAAAGTACAGTGGCTCTCAACACAGCTGAAGCAGAATATGTATCACTTGGAAGCTGCCGCGCTCAAATTCTTTGGCTGAAACAGCAACTAAAAGATTATGGTGTCGAAGATACAAATGTGAAAATTCTGTGTGACAACGCAAGCGCCATAAATCTTACCAAGAATCCCATATTTCACTCAAGAGCAAAGCACATTGAGATCAGACATCATTTCATACGTGATCATGTTCAGAACGGTGATGTTAATATTCAATATATTGATATAAAAAATCGGCTAGCAGATATCTTCACAAAACCCTTGGATAAGGATTCTTTTAATTTTATTAGAAATAAATTAGCCATTATTAATCCTTTGCCTTAAGCATATTTTAGAACAGAAGGAGATCCAGAAGGAGCGTCAGAAGGAGACCCAGAAGGAGCGTCAGAAGGAGACCCAGAAGAAACTTAGAAGGAGACTCAGAAGGAGACTCAGAAGGAGCGTCAGAAGGAGACTTAGAAGGAGACTCAAAAGGAGCGTCAGAAGGAGCATCAGAAGCAGCATCAGAAGGAGACGAAAAAGGCAAGTCAGAAGGAACATAAGAAGCAATTCATAATTTTTTTTTGGGGAAAGTTCATAAATCAAAGGTAAGTCATCTCCTAAAACTGTTCGTAAGGTAAGTCTCTTATATATCTGTGTATATTTGATTGACGGTGATTAATTGATTTATTAAAGGAATTCTTTTATTTCTCTTTAAATTGATTTTGTTTCCAAAAATAACCGTCACTTTTATAAAACACCGAAACGTCACCCATGTTCTCTCACTTTCAAACCACTCTCAATCGAAACCCTAAACTGTGTTCGAAATCGCTCTCGCTCTCGATTTTTCTCTCAAATCAACACACTCTCTTCCAAAGTTTCAAACTTTCTCATCCAAATGGCTCCGAAATTAGTCTCTGACTCGAAGAAGACTCCTCAGACGAAGAGAAAGTTCTCATCTTCAACTGCAAACACCACCGAGCCTACGGAAACTGAAATCAACGAACAGCGCGAGGCATTCCGTTTGGCAAAAGGTTTGTCTTTATCTGTTTTCGAAGAGAAAGAAGCCATGGCACACACTGTTAAGCCAATGTACGATATCATTAAGGAAGCAGGGGATTTTGGTGATCAACTTAGAAAACTGCTGGATATTCACAAATTCGCTAGTGAGAGCGAATTGCTAGAGTTCTTTAGTTTGCCTGGAAAGGTTGTTGAACCAATTGCTGTTAAAGAACCTGAATCTGCCTCTAGAAAGGGAAAGGAGAAAGTAGCAGAGCCCAGTTCGAAAGCAACTACACGAAAACCCTCTCCAATTAGACCTGGCGGCACTAAGGCAAAGGTTGAAGATGATGATGATATCCTATTCAATGATTTTGTGAAAAATATTGGGTTTATTATAGATAAAAGCTTTCCTGATCCTGACTTTCAAAGTCAAGCACATAAGGACAAATTCGAGTCCTTGAAACAGAGAGGCATCATACCACATAGGGTATTTGATTTGAAGTACTTCGACAGGAATGGAATTCCTCTTAGGAAGCATCTTCAGAAGGTCAACCTAGAGCACTTTGTAACCCAAAGGAGTTTCATATTTCCTGACTTGGTAACCTATTTCTACTCCAATCTTCATTTTGCCAACTTCAACACTATGTTTTTCACTGTGCGTAGAAAGCAGTATGTGCTGCATGTTGATGAATTGGCATCCATTTTGGGAACCAGTAAAAGGGCTTTCCAATCTCTGGATGTTACTGCTGAAGAAGCTTTTGCTTCCTTACTGGGAAATCAAGTTTCTCTAGAGAGTCAAAATCTCACATAGCCTACAATGATTTTCCTCTGAAGCACACCATGATGCACAAGGTTGTCATTGAATGCCTCAGACCAAAGGCAACCTCAAAGACAGACATCTCTAAGTATAATGCCAAATTGTTGTGGGGTATTCTGCAGGGAAAGAAAATTTCATTTGCCCACACAGTTCTACTTCACATGTACAGATCAGTTCTCAAGCCAAAGGGACATCTACCTTATGCCGGTTTGATCTATAAAATAATAGATTGTTTTAAGATCAAGGCTTTTGGAGAACTTATCAAAAAGGAGATTCCTTTGATGACTGCTAGTGAAATTATGGTGGGAAAAATGGGATTCAAAATGACTCCTGCTGGATGGAGGACCAAGAACAATGAACCAGTTCTTGTGGAATTTGAGGATGAGTCAAAACAGAAGTCTCCAAAAAGGAGAAAGGTTATGGCTATCAAGGGTAAACAAGAAGCCAATTCACCTAATGATCATTCCAGAAGAAACACGATAGAATCTGACTCTGAAGCTACTCAATCCAAAGGTGCTTCAGATGGAAAAAGTCAAACTGAAAGTCAGAGTCAAAGTGGTGAATAAGGAGGAGATGAAAATGAAACACAACCAAAAGAAAAAGTTGTGTACATCTGTGATTTAACTGAGGAAGAATTCCTCACTATGTGGACTAATGATGATGCTGCGAGACAAGAAAATGAAACAGAGTATGGTGATACTCTTTTCACCTTCGACTATGAGCAATGGTCAGCACAGGTACTTGCACAGATGGCCTCAGAAGAACAGGTGGAAGAGCCAGATGATATTGAGGCTTACTCCATATCATCTACCCTATTAAATATTCATAAAGGTGCCTCAAGCTTGGCAACAACAATTGCACGAGAGGATCAACTCTCGAGTGCTCAGTCCATACCAATGGACATTGATGAAGAAATAGATTCTGCGCCAAGTACAAAAGCTAAAGGGAAGAAGGTTTTAACTCAGGGGGAGCCTGTGCCTGTAACCTCTGATGTCTTTCTGACAGAAGTGTTTGCTTCTCAAGCCTTCCCTAAAGCTCAATCTGAGGGGGAGAATGTGCAAAGACAAAGGACTGACACTGAAAATCAAAAACCATCTTCTACAGCACCACAGGTCGACATTCAGAAGCAAATGGAGAATTTTCAACAAATCCTCATCCAGAATCTGGCTGCTATGGAATCAATGATAGATCAGAAACTGCATAACTTTGAATAGAAGGTTGATGGAAAGTTGCAGGGCATGGCAAATCAGGTGACCAATCTAGAGAAGTCTATTGATTTATACGGCAGAATGTTCTGTGCTGAGATTGCAAATTTGCCTTTGTATACACTGGTAAGAACTGACAGAGCAGTTTCAGCATTACCTACATCTCAAGCTATCAGAAGTCATGCTCAACGAATGGGAGACGAGTATGTCAGACCATCTTCAGTAGAGACTAATGCAGAGCCTCAAGATGCCCCCTCTTCTTCCAAAATGCCCCCACATTCTTAAATTTTTTAAGGCACGAGGATGTCATTTGTTATGCCATTTCATTTTTTAAACAATCCCTTCTACACTCATATTCTTTCTTATGTACATTCTTTTTGCTGTTGACAAAAAAAGGGAGAGGTTTCTCTATCTACTTACCTTTACTTCAGTAACCCTTACTTTAGTATAGGATATCATGTGTGCAGGATATACTATTTCCAATTATGTTTACCTGTAGGAGGAGAAAATTGAGTGATTATATTATTTGTTTACAATTTTTGACATACAGTGTTTCATTAGATTTTGTAGTTTTGTCATCATCAAAAAAGGGGAGATTGTTGTGGAAATTCTCCTATATTTTTATTCTGACAAAACTATCAAAAGAATTGTATAATGTTTTTTGATGCAGAAAGAATGAGTAAGCAGCAGGTTGTGTGGATCTAATTCTGTCACGTGGACCAAGGGTCAGATGGAGTTCTTCTGGACGAAGGGTCAGATGGAATGCTTCTGGACCAAGGGTGTCGCGACCCGTCCGGAAGCGGACGCGGCTAATGGATTACCGATCGCGGGCCTTCCCCTGCACAAGGGTGCGGATCGCGGGCTTTGGATCGGCGCGGGCCCTCCCAGGCCCATACCAAATCGCGGCGAGAGTATTTTTCAAAGGGATTCGACGATAACAGTCGATCGCTTTCGACCTTAGTGTGGTCGTGGTGGCATGTGCAACTTGTGCATGCATTTGGAGTCGCCACCGGTCTTTCTTGGAGGGTAGACCGGAAACCTTATTGACCGATTGGGAGAGATCGATCAATTCTGCGGAACCAGAGATTTTGGGTTCGGGGACTTGGTTACGTTGATGTCATTACCAACGCCCTTTCGGTACCTAACGCGAGTGATTTTCCCTAACTAGGATTTCATGCAGGCGCAATTTTGGGTGAGGTAAGTCTGACTTTGCACATTAACCAGTTTAACATGCTCACGTAATCATAATAAATAAATAGATGCCAATCACATAAACATCTATCCTACGTGGTGATCATGGAATTATGATTTAATGGGTCTCGAGCCAATGAGACCACATTTAATCATTTTAATATTTTAATAACGGAGAGCCGCTCTTCGCTTCTTCTTGGTTTCTTGAACTCTTCAAGAATTGGGCCCCAAAGAGCTCGCCGACTTAAAAGGCTCCTCCACGTAATCCTCGTAGCATTTACATCAACAATTGAATATGCTAAAAATAAAGATTACATGAAAAATAAAAGGAGTACGCAGTCTCCATTTAATAATTACAACCCCAAATATATAAATAATCATCATACATTCATATATACATCAATCACATTGATTAGGGATTTTTCCATGATCACCACCCTTTCACGTAAGTAATAAATTCACAATTTAAAACTTAGGAATGCACAATAAAAATTCTACGTTGAATCATATTAAGAATTTTTACGTAAAATAAGATAGCCATAAATTTTCGATTCAAAATTGATTTAGTCTCAATTTTTGCTACGTTGATTAATTTATCATATAAAATAATCAATCTCCATTAGCCATGTAAGACGAACAATTCGTTAATACATATTGACCATAGTATTGCAAAAAAATCAATTAAATGCACGAAAACACCTAAGGATTGGCTCTGATACCACTGTTGGGATCCACGTAACACGTAGCGGAAATAAATAACAACCCATACATGTATCTCCAAAGGCGTACTTCGTGCATTTCAATCGAAAAAAATCACAAAGTCTCAAAGGGAGTAAATAGATTACCTCTCGTAGCGTGCTTGAACGGAGGTGTCGGTTCGATGTTCTTCGATCTCAGCCTCCACAAGTGTTAGGCATCTAATTCGGACGCACCACCAATTGACGAACAGGGAGACGACTAATAACTCCACAACAATTGTGCTAGCAATATGCGGAATCAATATTCCGAACTTAGTATATTTTGCTCTCTCAAGATTATGAGAATATAGAGAGTGTTTGTGTTCTTCTCTCTAAGCTCTCAAAAATTTGCACACTCTACAAAATGTCTCCCCCCTTCAACCTCAAAACTCTTGCCATCCTTTTATAGCCAAAAATACCTTCCAATAAATTGTATTTAAAAATAGCACTAACAATTATAAATTCTATCTAAAAATAGCACTCACAAATAAATGACATTTAAAAATAGCACTAACAATAGCACTCACAATTTATAATACAAAAATGCTATTTAAAAATAGCACTAACAATAGCACTCACAATTTATAATACAAAAATTCTATTTAAAAATAGCACTAACAATTATAAATTCTATCTAATAATAGCACTCACAAATAAATGACATTTAAAAATAGCACTAACAATAGCACTCACAATTTATAATACAAAAATACTATTTAAAAATAGCACTAACAATAGCACTCACAATTTATAATACAAAAATTCTATTTAAAAATAGCACTAACAATTATAAATTCTATCTAATAATAGCACTAACAATTTATGATAAATAAATGCCATTTAAAAATAGCACTAACAATAGCACTCACAATTTATGATAAATAAATGTCATTTAAAAATAGCACTAACAATAGCACTCACAATTTATAATACAAAAAATGCTATTTAAAAATAGCACTAGCAATAGCACTCACAATACAAAAATGCTAAAAAAGGCACTAACAAAGGTGTTAAAAATAATAACCATTATTATTATTACAAGAGCTAAAGAGGTTACCAAACAATACAAATATGCATAACATATAAATACGTATGACGTATAAATACGTAGAGCATACGTATACATCCGTGAAACCGGGGACTAATTGAAAGAAAAATGTGCAATTAAGCCCTTTTGGTAAAAATTGATTAAATTGGAGGGCAAATTGACCTAATTGCACTTTAAGACTTTAGAATCCAATGTCATAGCTTATAAAAAGTGAGAATTGAAAACTAAAAGACTCGAAAATGATATTTTTTAGGCTCGGTTCGGGTTTATGTTTGTGAAGGAACATAGTGACCCGAGCCGAATTTTTGAGATTTAAAGTGACACACTTGAAGAGGAAATTAAAACAAAATTATCGAATATTTTTGGGTATTTTTCTGACCACGAATGGTATTTTTCTGATTTTTTGGGTATTTTTATAATTAAATAAACTCGAAAAATATTAAAAATACCGAAAAATATTTTTTGTTCAAAATTGGTTCCTAAGGTTAAACCAAGGCTTCCAAAGTTGATTTTGTGATTTTATGACATTTTTTGATATTTTTAATTAATTTTAAAGAATAAAAATCACAATAATAAATGGTAAAAAAAATCAGGTGTCAACAGCTGCCCCTCTTTGAGAGGAATCTCGTTAGAGGTTTCTCTCAAAGATAAGGTGGCACCTGATTCCTAACCGACTCAACTGGGAAAATAAGAGAAGAAATGTTATGACATCGGACCCTTAAGCCTATTGATAAAAGCTCAAATCAATCCCCGGTTTGCTCTAACAATTTGAACATGGGCCGGAGTGAGAGAGGCTTACCTGAAGCTCACCTGTCGGATGCTGCCGGTTGCGACGACTTTCAAGAAGATGCCTAGGACTCGTCATTCAGAATATCCCAGGGAGATTAAGCTCTGACCTGTATGGTAGGTCATACCATGATGGGATTCCTAACTTGTAGGAACCTAAGGAAGGCGCATCCCACGCTTTGGGATTTGCCAAGAATTTTGATCCGTATGGTGGATCAGACCTTTGTGTTGATCCTTACTGCGATATTTATCAATGAGTTGACCCTTATGCGGTTTCTACCAATGAATTGACCCTTATGGCGGTTTCTACCATATGTGATCCCTCAGGCGGTTTCTACCTTGGTTTGACCCTTCAGGCGGTTTCTACCTTGAGTTGACCCTTCAGGCGGTTTCTACCTTTGATTTGACCTTTCAGGCGGTTTCTACCTTGTGTTGACCCTTCAGGCGGTATCTACCATGTGTTGACCCTTCAGGCGGTATCTACCTTGTGTTGACCCTTCAAGCGGTATCTACCTTTGAGTTGACCCTTCAGGCGGTATCTACCTTTGAGTTGACCCTTCAGGCGGTATCTACCTTCATTTGACCCTTCAGGCGGTATCTACCTTTGATTTGACCCTTCAGGCGGTTTCTACCTTTGTTTTGACCCTTCAGGCGGTTTCTACCATTGTTTGACCCTTCAGGCGGTATCTACCTTTGTTTTTATTTGAAAAGGGGTCTCATGACGAGGGTTCTCCACGTCCGTTGAGATTTCCTTGATATTTTTGAAAAGGGTGTCCTAGGACGAGGGTTCTCCACGTCTGTTGGGACAGTTTGTTGACTTCTTTTGAAAAAGGGTTCTATCCTCACACCTTTTTTTGAAAGATCCCGAAATTTGCCGGGAATTCAGTTTTGAAGCAGAGAAAGATTTTATTTTGACAAAGCTTCATTTGATTCTGTTGAGGCGACATTCTGGGAGCTGTGTTCTCCAGGTATCCTGCAGAAAGTTCAAACCTGAAAGATTTTTCTTCACCCAGAAAACGTTAGTAATCTTTGGGAAGACCACGGCTGTCCATTTGACAAAAACCGTATGACTTAAGTTTTAATCGTGAAATGTGCATTTTGATGCTGGAGGTTATCCAAAGCATTCTTGCAACATGCAAATGTGATCACAAATCCCTTGCACGGAAAATCTGGACCAACAGTTTGAAAATTCCAAAAAGAGTTTGTTCAAAACACCAACTGGAATATTTCTCGACAATGAGGTCTTCTCACCTATTTTGAGATAGTGGTTTTTATAGGGGATGCACTCAATTCCCTACTAACCTGTGCCTAGGTTTTAGGCTCATTCGCAGCGCATACATTTTGATCGGTCGGGAGGTCTTCCACGGGACCGTAATGTTGGGCTTGGATATTGGTCTTCAAGGGGGACTCACTTTTGAGTCAAGGTCATTGAATGAAAGTTTTCACCATCTGCTCCGGGTTTACAAGTCAAGAACCCTGCAAAATGAGAAAGAAATATTCTTGCTCGTACTTCTTCGAGCTAAGCTATATGTTAACCCAAGTGTCTTAGTCAGAGAAGACTGTTTCGGGGTTATGATGTTGGTAGGATTGGGGACCGAAAAAAGGCTTGTTTTTGGCCCAGAATTTATGAGGGGATTGACATTGGTGATCATTGCAAACTTGTCACATGTCTTTTCCATTCTGCATCTTCATTTTTGAGGTGTGCAACCGCTTTTGAGGTGTGCACAAGTCCTTTAGAGAACGTCTCTTGTGGTATTAAGAGATTGACAATTCTGTCCGTGTTTTTGCACCACGGCTGACATCATTTGGGGAGCAGTCTTCTTGATCTGACTTCTTTATGGGTTTTTCTCTCTTCCCAACTAGGCTTTATTGGGGATCAATCAAACAGTTTTCACGAGCATCGGCCTTGCTTTTACCAGGCACTTTGCTTTTTCTTGATGCTGGGGATTTTTTCTTTGTTGAAATCCCGCCTTTTCTTTTCCTTTGGAACTACGATGTTCAGAAAATTGTGCTAGATATACAACTTGAATCATAGCACATTTAAACGCCGATATGAGATTTTTCTATAAATCCCATCTCTTGATTTCTTCCGTTCTTGGAGTGATGCAGTTTCCATCTTGAAACATCCCATGATCACCAACAGGGGTTTATGAAATGAATTTGCAGGCTCAACTTGGCTGTGCAAAGGATATGGTATGTGGGATAGAGAAATGAATGCTTCTCGTCATCCTCTGGCACTTGGATTACCATATAAACAACACACAAAGATTAATGTTAGTCCGAGCAAGAAAATTTCTGACCATTTTCTCCTGATGCCGCTGGACTCACCTCCATTTTGCCCCGATGTGGGGTGGTTCTTGACAGGGTTAAGAATGAAAACCGTCGTTCAAAGGGTTTATCAACGGTCACCTGTAGTGTTTGAGGGATATGAAACGAATGCCTCCGTCATCCCAACCCATGTAATCGTTGCGAATAATCCCTACTTCCGTAGGTCCAGATTTTGCTATCTGATCCGCTCCACTTCTCTCCAGTGTGTGTAGGACGTGTTTGGACTAGGCTTTGCCTCTTTTCTTTTGAGAAAACGTCCTTTTAAAAGTCTTGAACTTTTGATTGGAAAAAATCTCTTTCATTTTCTCCAAAAATTTTACCCGTCAAGGGGATTTTATGATGCACCATGCATGTTCTTATTCATGTTCAGATAACCTCCTGTTTTAAGACATGAATGCCAATGAAGTTTGAATTCTATGTCTTTTCTAGACATTAGATTCTGAAAGCTTTTCTTTTTATTTAACACCTTCAATGGATTGGGGAAAAGGATACTTACCTGTCCCCCGTGGCCGAAAATCCCTGAAAATGCAGAAGAAACATGTTATTGTATGTTCGTGAATTTTTGAAAAAATTAGAACGATACATCTTACCCTTGGTCGTGTGCCCCTGCGAGTGCACACAGGTTGTGACAATCTGTCCTCCTTGATGGTGAGTCCCTATCAAGGATAAATAACAAGTGTTAACTCATATTCCCAAATTGAAGACAAATTGGAACGATACAACTTGACTCTTGGTTCTCATCCCGTTCTGACGTCGCGTATTGATATGAACCACGTCTATCAAATCCGCTTATACATGCTTGGAATATTTGCAATATCAATGGTTCAGCTGCCCCCGGTTGGGCAACGTCTGTTTTGTTATTTGAACAGATGGCTCCTTGAGTGATTTATCCACGTTTATCACCTGAGAAGGGAAAGAAATGAGACATTACTTTGGTATGCGATAGAAGATCGTTTAGGAACGATACATCGTTTTACCAAATAGGTGGCTTCGCGGCCAAACGTATTTCGTGTTGAAGGGGTAGATCCCATTATGCTCAGCGGGTGATAATTATGGTTCATGGAACTTGCTCCACGGATTAAGTGATTAATCCACGGCCTTCGGCTTGAAGATGCTCAAAGGGTGATGTTGACACTCACGCGCAATTAGTTCTAGATATTAATGAAAGATGTTCCCGTGGGAACCTTACAGTGCGATCAACAACATATGCAATAGGAGTATTCAACCCCTTTTCTCGAAGCATTTTTCATCGAGTAGCCATGCCTTGCATCAGACGTTTGATCACCGGCCTCGCGTCACCACTGCGATGGTCCTCCGGCTCCAAATTGATCGAGCCAAAGATTGAACTCATCGCCAAGGAAATTGCTCGGGTCTTCGAGCCATTGATGTTCAAGTTGGGTATCAACGATTGTTGGGGGCAGATTTCTTTCATTGCCTTCGTTGTGAGGGATTGGAGTTTTTGAGCTGGAACCTTCATCATTGCCCTGTTGGGGTTGAGACATACATTCCTGAAAAGTATTGATCCAAGTGTCCAGCTCCTCATCAAGGAGATCACCTGTTCTTTCTAACCCTTGGTGCCCAGATTGGGTGTCGTCGACTGCAGGCGAGGGATTCCTCTCTTTGCTCTCGCCGTGAGCAATTTGACCCCTCGAATTGGAACTTCCTCCAATGACCGGCAGGTTCATATGTGCACTCTCTACCAATGCCAGATCCACTTCAAGGACAGCATTAATGACTGATTCGCGCTCAAACTGAGGAATCTCTATGTGCTGGAACTGTGGCATATACTCCTGAGGAGTATTGAGATAGCTCGGCGGAGCATTCTGATTTGGGTTAGAGGAGTCGCTGACACGACTGCTAATCCCGTCATTGCTGAAACACGGTTGGGTGCTCTTGGCTCTCCAATCATCATGGTTGTAACTCTGCCCAGCACTTGAGCTCCAACTGGCTTTATGATGGTTTAACGCTATCCTTCCATCCCTTAGCAATCTCCTATAGTACTTGAGGTGAGACTCAACGTTAATTCTAGAGAGCCCCGGCACATTCATAATCTCGAGTATGCGTAGTGGGCTAGCCGAATCAACTCCCAGCTCTCGAATTGCATCAACAAATTTGGTGTGAAGCTCATAGGTCCAGTAAAACCTTGTTCTCTTATCACCCAAAATATCGTCAATACTTCGGTAGCTATTCTCTACGGGATCTAGTCGTTTCAAAAGTTGTCCAGGGAGGGACTCACCGACTTTGGATTGGCTGGCTGCGACAGCGAGTTCGTCATTAAGAGAATTCCCCCTGTGATGATTCATATCCCATTTCTCAGAGGATGTTGGTGTTGATCCTATGGTGTTGACTTGCTCATGCAGATCTCCGGCGGTATCTGGCTGTGTCGGAAAATGCTGTGGAGAATACGGTAACAGCTGAGCGTTATTCGTCAACAGGGATGGTTCATCGAGGAACACCTCGCCGAGGACAACAGGATTACCACAATTAAGGCAGGTGGCCTTGGTCAGAGCTTCCTTATATCTCGCGCTTTCAGCTTGAAGCTTCTCATTCTCCTCCTTCAGGACCAGTAACTCATGGTCTGCATATTGCTGTTTCACCCGGGTTCGTTTGTTGGCGAACCAAAACTTGACCTTCGAAAGCTCCAATCCTATCTTTCGGCTCAACTCCATTTTCTGTTGTCTGCTTGGAGTGGGGCATTCATTGAAGAAAGCTTCGAGCTCTCGGATTTGGCCTGGAGTGTGGCGTTGTAGTTGCTTCCTTTTCCGACTCCGGTCATCATTGTATACTCCTTCTTCGTAGCTGAAACCTAGAATTTCATCGCTGGAGGAGTCAGTCTCTATGGCCTTCGGGCAGGATTCAGCTCCAGGATCTTCAAAGTCTCCCAGCAGTTCGTGCTCAGAAATGTCCAGGTCGGGCGTTTCTAGCAGATGGGAATAACTTTTAAACATGATGGATCGGGGTATCTCGGGCTGATCTAGTTCACTCAGCTTTCTCAATTCGCTCTTACGTGTTTGCTCACTCTAGAAATTTTCTCAAGTGATTGTGCGTGTCCTGGAACCATCCTTCAGGCTGCATATGAAGACCAGCAAGCAAGTGCTCCTCCCGAGATCCTGCAATTACTCATCGTCTGTATTCCCCTTTCTTTTTCCTCGTGATAGGATCACAAACTCACTTGCATTGATTCGATTTCATCGAGTAATGCGCTCGTCCCCTAGTTCAGTCTTCAAAGTGGTGGGTCTACAATCTTTCGGCGCCTTTTATGATTTGCTAGGCCCGAGAACGTGGGGAGCAGCGGTGGACCCGCAATTAATGACTCTGTTTAATTCATTTAGCTCCATGGGAATTAACGCCATGATCTTCTCTCAACCCCTTTTCATCGTTCAAACGAAAGTGGCATTTTCCCTGTGCATGCTGTTACTCTTCATTTCAGCATCCCGGGCGCTTGGTGAGGAATGAGTTCGTAGCCACTCAAAATTTTAAAGACCGTCTCTGGTTTCAGACTTAATCTAACAAGGGATCATCACAACTGAGCATGACGATGTTCGTCGATAGCGTTGGTTTTCATACATAATTAACTATAGCCATTAAAGAAAAATGTTCCCATAGGAACTTTACAATGGATAAAAAGAGTGATCCACTCGTGAACATGCTCTTCTTCCTATGGGTGTTCGTAGTGACCGACCCATCGTGCCCCGAGCTAGGTGCTAGATCATGGCTGTCCAAGCATGCCAGCTTCCCACTGATTGAACAAGGCATCGAGCCCCTCATCGAAGAAATCGTCTGTCGTGGGTTGACCAGCGGCAGGCAGAGCACCAGCCGACTGTTGCTCGAATGGAGGAGTGCGCACTCGCTGTACTTGTGACACGCGCTCTTGAGAAGTGTTGAAATGGCCTAGGAGGACATTCTGATCAGCTTTCAGTTTGCCGGTGGTCGGGTTGCTAGCTTGATTGATGCTTAGATTTGGCCGGGTATCTCTTGATGCCTGAGCATTACAATGGCGGTCGCCTCTAGCTTTTGGGCTCGAGACGGATTCCTCCCGGTTTAGCTCCGCTCGACGTTGTTTTAATAGCTTTCTGTAGGCAGCAAGGTGATTCCTGACCAGCTCCTTACTAAGCCCCGGTACATTCATGGCCTTAAATATGCGCGTCGGAGTTGCTGAGTCGATCCCCATTTGGTGAACCACGTCTAGGAATCTGGAATGCAGTTCAGGGGGCCAAGCGAACCTCCTCTTATCGTGGCCCAAAATCGCATCGATGGCTTGACGACTGATTAACTCATCTCCAGCAGGACCCGACCCTATCGAAAATTGTTGTGCATGAGGCTGATATGCTTTGAGCTGGTCGGCGGTAACATCCAGCTCCTTGAAACTATAACTCCAATCAAAGCGATGCAAATCCCATCCCCCAGGAGGCATTTGTATCACCTTCGTAGGATCATCCTGCTCATGCGTGACTCCGGCAAAATCTGGTTGAGCAGGAGATGCCCCGAGGGAGTAAGGTGGTAAATGAACGTCTTCAATCATCGCGTGAGGCTTATCGGGGAACATCTTACCGAGGGCGACGAGGTTATCGCAATGAGGGCAAACGGTAATATTGAGAGCTTTTTCATACCTCATGTTTTCTGTTCGCAGCTTTTGGTTTTCTTCCTTTAAAATCTCGACCACCTGACGTTTGCGTTGAGCCCTCGATTTGGATCTCCTATTTTGAAACCAAAACTGGATCCTCGACTGATTAATCCCCAACTCCCGGCTCAATTCAATTCTCCACTTCTTTTTCATGTAATGGCTTTTACTGAAAAGGGTTTCCAGCATTTGGGTTTCCTCCTGAGAGTATTGGTGAGGACGTCTTCTTTTCCCGAGTTGAGCATTGTGGATGTCGTTGTCGTCGTCGCCGTGATCTTGATTTCCGTTGCCAGAAGTGTTGGGCTCCATGGTTTTGGCGTTAGACTTGATCTTGGAATCTTCGAGATCCCTCTGTGGTTCAATTTCTGAGATTTTTGAGTCAGTCGCCTCTAGCAGCTGACAGTAACCTCTTAAATATGTTGGATTGAGAAATGTTTGATTGGTTCTTGTCCACTCAGAGTTCTCCACTCTCTCATGTATGCTCACTCCCTATAAAGTTTTCTTCGAGTGACTCTGCATGTTCAGGAGACGCTCTTCAAGCATCATTAGGCAAACGTTCCCCCTCAAGACCTTGAATTTCTCGCTTAGCTTTTCAACGTGATGGGACTTCCAAACCCTGTTAGGGCTCTCTTCGATAGTTGCGCTTTCCTCCCACCTAACTCTAATAATGGTGATCCCGACAAATCTTTTACATCTTTTAATTGATGAGCCGGAAATCGCGGACCGAAACGAATCCAATGGTTCTCGTGAGGGGACCTCCTGCTTTACCCCCTAACTGGGCTCCACCAGCATTATTACTGAGACCCTTCATCATCCTCGAGTTGCTATAAAATGAGGAATTAATGTATGGAAGGTTAACGTTCTCGCATAATCAGCTTCTTCCTTCTAATCTCTCTGTTAAACTCGTCTTATTCTCAAGCCAACCCAACGCAAATGGCCTCCTCTCCCGTACGCACTTTTTCAACTGATGTCTTGGCCCAGTGGGAAAAGCTTTATAACCTACTGGGTCGCGGTTACGCGCACATAACCGATCATTCTGCAACCGAGGATGCAATCTGTGTCCTGCTCGAGGACCTTGATACCACTTCTCTCGAAGGTACTACACTGGGGAGGGAATATAGAACTTTCCCGACTCTCTTTGCACACTCCTTAGAGGCCTATCGTGTTGCTAGCCGGGAGGTTCTGGTGGCTCGCGTCTTGCGGGCTCGTTATGAGGATCGATCTGATCATTTGGTGTTGACCAACTATCTGGTTGATAGTTACAAAAAGGCCGTCGAGTTTGCTAATGAGCGGGTCGCGACGTTGCTTCGCGAGAGGAGAAATCTGGTGGATCAATTGGCCATATCCCTGACCACCGGCGAGCATGACCGCCGCAACGTCCTGTTGAGGCTTCAGAGCGACTGGCAGGAAGAACGGCTCGACAAGATAACCGAGGACATAGCTCGCGGGAATGGACTGGTTCGGGACCTGGAAGTAGTCACCGAAGAACACGAGGCCAAGGTCGCCGAAGTTAAGGGAGAATGCAGAAGTCTTCTCCTCAGGCTTGCCGACCACAACATGCGGAGCTGGGAGTATGAGCAGAGCATTAACAACATGGAGGGTCAGTTGGGCTCCTTTGTGTCGTTAATTAGGGCTCACTTTGGCTTTACTTTTCCACCCCGAATTGTATGACCTGCTTCTGAAAACCCTCCGCTGAGCAAAATAAATGAAAGTTCTCGTGTGTGTTTTAACTTCTGCATGGTTCCTTTCTTCGAGCGTTCGAACATCTTCAACTTAGGTGAGCCGAACCATAATATCAATAAGTCGAGCAAATATGGATTTTATAACTCGCTCATGATCAGATGAAAGAATAGCCTCAGACTTATCCAGGAAAAGATTTCTCTCTATTACCTATTTTTTACCTGCAAATAGAAAGACAGAATCAGAAGGAATAATCTGAAAAAGAAAGCATAGACCCCTTTCAATCTTATGCTTGCTCGTGATTAATAAGGACAAGAACTTTTACAAGGGTTTTAATCTTGCGCGAAAAGTTTTTATCAATATTCCTCGAAATAAAGCATACTATTGAAAGGAATGTAATTCACAATAATCGCCTTTGATCAATTTCGAGAGGAACGAATTACTCAAAAGTGCGAGGCATAATAACGTGTTTTAAATTTAATTGAAGATACGGCATCCAAATCAAGGCCGTTTTGTTAAGAACGAGAGTAATTTGGACATCTATCTCGTCATTAAATTCAAAACAACATCGATATTCTCGATCAATTATCGTGGATTACCAGCGACGTAAAACATGCACGAAACAATTCAAGTGTATAATTCCTTCTAGAGAAATTGAGATTGGACTACTCTATACGACCAAAAGGTCGTGTAAGACTTCCAATTTTAATTTCCTCTAAAGGAATTATAAACTTGACTTGGGAGTATTCGGATGATTAGAGAAAATGCCACTATCACATTCCCATGACCCGTCAAAAGAAATACAACCAAGTTCCATCTGAATGTATACACCAATAGATCCCTAATACAATCACTCTAAGGGGTGGGATAGAAAAAGCCTCGATAAAAATAAACCCTATACAAGAGGACTAGTAATGGAAAATGAAACAAAGGAATGTGATCCTAACGTTTAAGGATGCCCCAAGTTCGATCCGTGGCTTCCGGATCACTTGCCCCAACTCGTCATCTTCTTTGGACGATATCTCAATAAGGTCCATAGTAGGCTCTTTTGTTGCTCACTCGGTGTTCGCCATGGGATATCATCCTCCTCGTCTTCTATCAAGGACGTTTGGGAAAAACACACACATCTATCCTTGAAATGGCATTTAATCTAATCACCAGAATGCAATGAATGAAATGCCTATATTTATATGAACTGTAATAGATTTGAGGGATAGAGAGTCTTACCAACCAAACTCGTCGACTTATGTGCGGTTTTAGGTGTACCAACCGCCCAAAGACATGCGCATGAGACAAGTGATGGTGAACTTCTAAAAATCAGAGGGTTTGGCACCTAAGGTTAAGGTTCCCACTTCGAGTTCTAGAAAGAGCCGATTCCATTGCACAGCTATCGTTGCATTGGGACTCGATCCATAGTTCGAAGCGAGCGGAATTGAAAAGTGGATTACCCCGCGTTTTTCCTCACGGAGATTCCATTCTCAATTCCTTCTATTGTGTTCCTAAAGGCGGCGCCCGGGGTTTTAGGCGCGGTTGTGTGTGTCCACGTGTTGTGATCATCATAATGCAATTCATGCACAGCAGTTTATCAATCAGCACTTCAAATCATCCACACAACATACATTCCTACGCCCAACCTGCATAAGACAATGTTAATCACGGACTACACCCCTTATTTCTCCAATCTGCCAAAAACATATAACACCTACCATAAGCGGACTTACCTCACCTTCGAGAGCGCCTGCAAAGTTAGAAAAATCACTCAGCGTTTTAATTACGGCCTAAGTCCACTTGAGGTCTAGAATCATATGTTCTAGAGCAAGAGTCCCCAGCGGAGTCGCCAGCTGTCGCGACCCGTCCGGAAGCGGACGCGGCTAATGGATTACCGATCGCGGGCCTTCCCCTGCACAAGGGTGCGGATCGCGGGCTTTGGATCGGCGCGGGCCCTCCCAGGCCCATACCAAATCGCGGCGGGAGTATTTTTCAAAGGGATTCGACGATAACAGTCGATCGCTTTCGACCTTAGTGTGGTCGTGGTGGCATGTGCAACTTGTGCATGCATTTGGAGTCGCCACCGGTCTTTCTTGGAGGGTAGACCGGAAACCTTATTGACCGATTGGGAGAGATCGATCAATTCTGCGGAACCAGAGATTTTGGGTTCGGGGACTTGGTTACGTTGATGTCATTACCAACGCCCTTTCGGTACCTAACGCGAGTGATTTTCCCTAACTAGGATTTCATGCAGGCGCAATTTTGGGTGAGGTAAGTCTGACTTTGCACATTAACCAGTTTAACATGCTCACGTAATCATAATAAATAAATAGATGCCAATCACATAAACATCTATCCTACGTGGTGATCATGGAATTATGATTTAATGGGTCTCGAGCCAATGAGACCACATTTAATCATTTTAATATTTTAATAACGGAGAGCCGCTCTTCGCTTCTTCTTGGTTTCTTGAACTCTTCAAGAATTGGGCCCCAAAGAGCTCGCCGACTTAAAAGGCTCCTCCACGTAATCCTCGTAGCATTTACATCAACAATTGAATATGCTAAAAATAAAGATTACATGAAAAATAAAAGGAGTACGCAGTCTCCATTTAATAATTACAACCCCAAATATATAAATAATCATCATACATTCATATATACATCAATCACATTGATTAGGGATTTTTCCATGATCACCACCCTTTCACGTAAGTAATAAATTCACAATTTAAAACTTAGGAATGCACAATAAAAATTCTACGTTGAATCATATTAAGAATTTTTACGTAAAATAAGATAGCCATAAATTTTCGATTCAAAATTGATTTAGTCTCAATTTTTGCTACGTTGATTAATTTATCATATAAAATAATCAATCTCCATTAGCCATGTAAGACGAACAATTCGTTAATACATATTGACCATAGTATTGCAAAAAAATCAATTAAATGCACGAAAACACCTAAGGATTGGCTCTGATACCACTGTTGGGATCCACGTAACACGTAGCGGAAATAAATAACAACCCATACATGTATCTCCAAAGGCGTACTTCGTGCATTTCAATCGAAAAAAATCACAAAGTCTCAAAGGGAGTAAATAGATTACCTCTCGTAGCGTGCTTGAACGGAGGTGTCGGTTCGATGTTCTTCGATCTCAGCCTCCACAAGTGTTAGGCATCTAATTCGGACGCACCACCAATTGACGAACGGGGAGACGACTAATAACTCCACAACAATTGTGCTAGCAATATGCGGAATCAATATTCCGAACTTAGTATATTTTGCTCTCTCAAGATTATGAGAATATAGAGAGTGTTTGTGTTCTTCTCTCTAAGCTCTCAAAAATTTGCACACTCTACAAAATGTCTCCCCCCTTCAACCTCAAAACTCTTGCCATCCTTTTATAGCCAAAAATACCTTCCAATAAATTGTATTTAAAAATAGCACTAACAATTATAAATTCTATCTAAAAATAGCACTCACAAATAAATGACATTTAAAAATAGCACTAACAATAGCACTCACAATTTATAATACAAAAATGCTATTTAAAAATAGCACTAACAATAGCACTCACAATTTATAATACAAAAATTCTATTTAAAAATAGCACTAACAATTATAAATTCTATCTAATAATAGCACTCACAAATAAATGACATTTAAAAATAGCACTAACAATAGCACTCACAATTTATAATACAAAAATACTATTTAAAAATAGCACTAACAATAGCACTCACAATTTATAATACAAAAATTCTATTTAAAAATAGCACTAACAATTATAAATTCTATCTAATAATAGCACTAACAATTTATGATAAATAAATGCCATTTAAAAATAGCACTAACAATAGCACTCACAATTTATGATAAATAAATGTCATTTAAAAATAGCACTAACAATAGCACTCACAATTTATAATACAAAAAATGCTATTTAAAAATAGCACTAGCAATAGCACTCACAATACAAAAATGCTAAAAAAGGCACTAACAAAGGTGTTAAAAATAATAACCATTATTATTATTACAAGAGTTAAAGAGGTTACCAAACAATACAAATATGCATAACATATAAATACGTATGACGTATAAATACGTAGAGCATACGTATACATCCGTGAAACCGGGGACTAATTGAAAGAAAAATGTGCAATTAAGCCCTTTTGGTAAAAATTGATTAAATTGGAGGGCAAATTGACCTAATTGCACTTTAAGACTTTAGAATCCAATGTCATAGCTTATAAAAAGTGAGAATTGAAAACTAAAAGACTCGAAAATGATATTTTTTAGGCTCGGTTCGGGTTTATGTTTGTGAAGGAACATAGTGACCCGAGCCGAATTTTTGAGATTTAAAGTGACACACTTGAAGAGGAAATTAAAACAAAATTATCGAATATTTTTGGGTATTTTTCTGACCACGAATGGTATTTTTCTGATTTTTTGGGTATTTTTATAATTAAATAAACTCGAAAAATATTAAAAATACCGAAAAATATTTTTTGTTCAAAATTGGTTCCTAAGGTTAAACCAAGGCTTCCAAAGTTGATTTTGTGATTTTATGACATTTTTTGATATTTTTAATTAATTTTAAAGAATAAAAATCACAATAATAAATGGTAAAAAAAATCAGGTGTCAACAAAGGGTCAGATGGAAGTACTTCTGACGAGGTCAGATGGAGTGCTTCTGATGACCGTCAGATGGAACTGCTTCTGAGGGTCAGGTTCAACATGATCCTTCATTTCGTGCAACGATCTTCATGCAGTGACAGATAGACCTTATTAAATCTCCGAAATTACCATTTCACGATAACTGATCTAATTCAGGAAATTCTTTATGAAGACGAAACTTGAAATTAGTCAGTTTCTGCATCTCCAAAACATGAAGACCCACGTATGGCAGGTTTCCGACCAAGGCAAGGTTCCTTATGGAAATTTGTGATACTTGATTGACATGATGTCCCTTCTAAGCAATCAAGGGATCTTCTACAATTGATTATTACTTTCCTAGAATATCTCTTCGGGGACCAATACGGATTTGCTACACTTATGGAAACTGGAGATTTAGTTGTATGGGCGACTAAATCAGAAGGGTTCAATATTTTCTTCAACGGTTCTCATATCTTCTAAGATACGGTCTCGTTCAATCACGATTGATGACTTCCAATCAAGGATTGAAGAGCGATCTCTTGGCCGGGTATCCAACGGCTAGTTTGGAGGCATGAGAGTATAAAAGAAGAACCATGGAGATCAGAGAAGCTGAGAAGAACTACAATCCAAAAGTGCAAGCGTGATTCGAATTGTACCCAAAACCATTTTGAGTGCTAAAAATCTCATTCATTGTGAGAATCTGTAAGAGAAAAACCAAGTGGTTGAGTGTTTGTAATTCTCTTGATTCATCATAGTAAAATCCAGCCAATCGGCTGTCATCGTGGGAGAGTGGACGTAGGCTTGACAAGCTGAACCACTATAAATTCAGCGTGCTCTCTTCTCTTCCCTACTTTATTGCTTCGTTAGAATTATATACTATCTCCTGCTAATCGTATATTGAAATTTTCATTAATTCCGCAAGAAATTTTCAATTTAGTTGTCGATTCACCTATTCACCTCCCCTCTAGGTGATATTGCTAGATCCAACAAAAAGAATCCCTTTCCAAGTGTCAAAACGAAATTGAAATGTACTCCGCCTGTTCAGTTTTATAAGACCACTTTGCAAATCAATTCACTAGATCTACTAATAAGCAGTTCAACTGCTCAATTTACAATGAATCTGATCATAGCAAGCAAACATGTCCAATTGAGAAAATGAAGCCCAAAAAGATCTACTAGAGATATGACACCAATCCGAAGACTAACACCAAAGGACCCAAGTTTGTGTGAGCACCAAAGAAAACATGAAAGTCTTCCTGATTGCTGGTGATACTGAAGAAGAACAAGTGATATTTGGACAGTGGATACTCATGCCACATGATAGGAGAAAGAAACATGCTCTTCAGCATCAAACAGGTGGACGGTAGGAACGTCACCTTTGGAGGAAAAGGAAAAGGGAAGATCATTGGCTTAGGAAATGTAAAGCTGGGAAACTTGGTCATTGAAGATGTTTCACTAGTCCAAGGGCTTGGATATAATCTTCTCAGTGTTAGCCAACTTTGTGATAAGGGATACAAGATCAGCTTCGAAGAAAACATGTGTACTGAAATCAGCCAGGACCTAACACAATCTTTTACAAGAAAAAGGCATGGCAATATATATTTGTTGAATGTTGAACTTGATGAAATGCAGTGCTTGATATCCATCAAGGTGGAATGTGATCTATGGCACAAGAAGCTAGGCCACATTAACGTAAAGTACATCTCCAAGATCGCATCAAAAGATCTGGTACGTGGTCTACCAAAGATCAACTATAGTAAATGCGACTTTTCCAATGCCTGTTCTCTTAGAAAACAGGTCAGATCATCCTTCAAGTCTAGCAATAATGTTGCCACTAATAGATCTCTGCAATTGTGCACATGGATTTGTTTGGTCCTACTCATACTACAAGTTTAAGAGGTAACAAGTATTGCTTGGTAATTGTTGATGATTATTCACCTTTTCTCTTGGGTTATATTCTTATCTCATAAGCATGAAGCTTTTAACTCTTTTGAGAAATTTGCTAGAAAAGAGCAGAACGAAAAAGGGGTACAGAATCATAACTATCCGAACAGACCAAAAAGGAGAATTCTAAAACCAAAGCTTTGCGGATCTTTGCGATGAAAATGGAATTGATCACAACTTTTCACACCTTACACTCCTCAACAGAACGAAGTTGCCGAAAGAAGAAATCGATCATTACAAGAGATGGCCAAAACATGATGATTCGAGAGTGGAGCTCCTGCTTACTTCTGGGCTGAAGTTGTTGTTACAACATCTTGCATCATGAATAAAACTCTTCTCAGACCAATGCTGGAAAAGACTCCCTACGAGATCTTCAAAGGAAGAAAGCCTCTCGTATCTTATTTCTGTTGTGGAAATTCTCCTGTATTTTGATTCTGACAAAACTTTCAAAAGAAATTGTTTAATGATATGTGATGCAGGAAGAATGTGTAAGCAGCAGGTTGAATGATTCCAATCCTGTCGCACTGACGAAGGGTCAGATGGAAGTACTCCTGACGAAGGGTCAGATGGAATGTTTCTGACTGAGGGTCAGATGGAAGTGCTTCTGACGATCGAAACAGTGACGGATGGATCACATCAAATCTCCGTATTACCATTCCGTGTCAACTGATCTAGTAAGAAACAAATCTTCCTATAGACGAATCTGAAGAAAGATCAGTCTCTGCATTTGCAAAACACGAAGACCCACGTATGGCAGTTTTTCGATCAAGGCAAGTGATATTCGATTGCCCTGATATCCCTTCCAATCAATTAATGGACTTTCTACAATGGGATATCATCTTCTAAGGAATATATCTTTGGGAACCAACTCAAACTTATCACACTTATGGAAGCTGGAGATTTAGTTGTATGGGCGACTGAATTAGAAGGATTCAACGTCTTACCCAACGGTCTACATATCTTCTGAAGATACAGTCTCGTTCAATCATGATTGATGACGTCCAATCAAGGATTGAAGAGCGATCCCTTGGCTGGAATCCAACGGCTAGTTCGGAGGCAGGGGAGTATAAAAGAATGATCATGATGGACTAAAGGGAAAGAGGGCGAACAACAATCCAAAGTGCAAGCATAATCTGAGTTCTATCCGAAAATATTCTGTGTACTCAAAATCCTTCATTGTGAAAATCTGTGTGAGAGAAAAACCAAGTGCTTGAGTGGTTGTAATTCTCTTGATTCTTCATAGTGAAATCCAGCCGATCGGCTGTCATCGTGGGAGAGTGGACGTAGGCTTGATCTAAGCCGAACCACTATAAATGTCGTGTGCAATATTCTCTACTCTAAACTCTTACCTTTGCGTTTGGATTTTCTGCACACTGTTATACTGCTCATGTTCCTAATCGTACACTGAATTTTATTTATTCCGCAAGAAATTTTAATTTTATTCAGAATCTCCTATTCACCCCCCTCTAGGAGATATTGCTAGATCCATCAATTGGTATGAGAGCAGGTTGCTCATTTTTACGAAATGTTTATTGACTTCAGAGTTAACGATCTACTATGTCTAGCAATCACTCTTCAGGAACAAGCGATTCGTACTTTGCCAACAAACCACCATACTTTGATGGAAAGGACTACAATATGTGGAGCAACAAGATGAAGTGGTTCTTCAAAGCCTATGATGATCTGATGTGGGATGTCGTTACAAATGGAGTAGTTCCTGCAACTGCTACAAATCCAGCCACTACTGACGGAGTAAATCCTATCACAACAATGACCGATGCTGAAAAGGCTAAAAGAAGAGGCCTTGATTCTAAAGCTGTCAATGCTCTCTTTTGTGCCTTATCTACCCCTCTCTATAATCATGTCTCAGAGGAGGAATCATCTAAGGTATTATGGGATAGACTTCATATTACCTTTCAAGGAACAATCGTGTAAAAGAAACAAAGCTCAGCATTTTACTGAGTGACTATGAAGCATTTGAAATGAAACATGATGAATCTATTGCAGATATGATAGACAGATTTCAGACTTTGGCAAGTGGACTTGCAAGACAAGGTGCACCTATTGCTGAACCAATGCAAGTCAGGAAGATACTGCGTGGACTCACAGATGATTGGAATTACATCAAACCATCAATTCAAGAATGCCAAACAATCAGACCACTCTCGGTGGATGAGTTAGTCGGGACTTTGCAATCTTATGAAACAGAACGAGCAAACAAGAAGGGAGAACAAAAAGGTAAAAAATCTATTGCCTTAAAAATTGAAATTAATCAATGTTTTTCCGATACAGATGATGAAGATGAGGATGATGAAGAATTAGCCCTCATGGTCAAGAAATTTAGGAAGATGGCTCGGAAAGGCAGAAACATCAAAGGGAAGAGACCTTGGAAGAAAAATGATGTGAAATTATCAAGCAACGACTCACAAGACAGCAAAGACGTGATCTGCTTTCACTGTAAGAAGGCAGGACATATCAAACCGAACTGTCCAAATTTGAAGAAAGACAAACTCAAGTATGAGAAGTACAAGAAGGCTCTAAAGGTAGAAACTTTAAGTGATTCTGATGAAGTGAAAATGATTATGCAAACATCTGTCTCATGGCCGAATCAGATTCAAGTTCAGATTCAGAAACTGAGGTATGTTTATCTGAACTCCCTGATGAAGTTATTGAATATATTGATGAATTGTGTAGAAATTACAAAGAAGCTCTTAAAAAGGTTTCTGATTTGAAAAAGGAAAATGCTTCCTTAAAACAACAGAATCTGTCCCAAAAAGAAAAAATTGATTTTCTACAACAAGAGCTTCACCAGATGAAAGAAAATCATGATTTGATTTCAAAAGAAAATGCTTCCTTGAAAGAAAAGGTTTCCGATATATCAAAAAGGTTTTCACAAAGCTCAAAAACTCTGAATAGCATTATTTCAAAACAAATACCCTTCAATGACCGATCTGGGTTAGGTTTTAAAAAGGAAAGTAGTCAAAAAATTTCCTTTAAAACTGAATTTCAAAAACCAACATTTTTCGATTACAGGCATCATTTTCATAAGCATTTTACTAGATCCTACATTCAACAAACCTGTGTGAACTGTGGTGATCCTAACCATACTAAGGATCACTGCAAGAAAATTTGGAGACCTATTAAAAGGTCAAAACCTACTAACACAGAAGGACCCAAGAAAGTATGGGTACCAAAGAAACAGTAAGTTGTTTATTTATTGCAGGTACCAAAGAGAAGGAAAAACAAGTGGTTTCTGGATAGTGGTTGTTCAAGTCACATGACTGGAAATCCAGATGTATTTATATCCTTCTCAGATTGTGATGGAAGAAGCGTGTATTTTGGAGGAAAGAACAAGGGAAAGGTCATTGGGAAAGGAAATGTAAAGATTGGAAATCTGACTGTTAAAGATGTATCTCTAGTCAGAGGATTGAACTACAACTTAATTTCTGTAAGTCTACTCTGTGACTCTGGATATGATATTTGGTTCCAAGATCTAAAATGCACAGGTATGAGCAAGGACAAGAAGCAATCCTTCACGGGACGAAGGCATGGGAACATTTATCTTTTAGATATTGATGCTGACTGTGAAAGTGTAAAATATATTATTTCTGTTAAGGATGAATCTGATCTTTGGCACAGAAAGTTAGGTCATATTAGTGTAAAACATATCTCAAAGCTTTCCAAGAAGGGACTTGTTCGGGGGTTACCTCAAACGAAATTTGAGAAAAGTGGACTATGTCATGCATGCACACTGGGTAAGCAGGTAAGAAGTTCTTTTAAGTCCTTAAATCAAGTTTCCACTAAGCATTGTCTGCAGCTACTTCATATGGATATCTTTGGACCAAATAGAACCCTAAGCCTTGGAGGTAAGAAATATTGTCTTGTCATAGTTGATGACTTCTCTAGATTTACATGGGTTTTATTTCTAGCTCATAAAAATGAAGCTTTTATGTCTTTCTCAAAGCTTGCTAAAAGAATTCAAAACGAAAAGGGTTATACTATTTCCAGTTTGAGAACGGATCATGGGAGAGAGTTTGAAAATCAAAGTTTCTCAGATTTTTGCACTGATTTCGGAATTCAGCATAACTTCTCTGCACCTTATACTCCTCAACAAAATGGGGTAGTAGAAAGGAAAAACAGATCCTTGCAAGAAATAGCCAGAACTCTTCTTATTGAAAGTAGAATTGCCTCTAATTTTTGGGCTGAGGCCGTTTCAACAGCTTGTTATATCTTAAATCAAATTTCTCTCAAACCTTTTTATGAGAAAACCCCCTATGAAATTTTCAAAGAAAGAAAGCCTGATGTTGCATACTTTCATGTATTTGGTTGCAAATGCTTTATTCTAAAGAATGCTAATGATCGAATTGGAAAGTTTGATGAGAAATCAAATGAAGGAATTTTCTTGGGATATTCAACAACAAGCAAAGCCTACAGAGTATACAACAAGAACACTCGTGTTGTTGAAGAATCAATGAACATCAAGTTCGATGAAAGCCACCAGAATGATGAACCTGAATCCATTCAAATGAATACACTTCATCAAGTCACAGACTCACGGGTAGATTCAGATGCGAAGCAAGACTCAGATGTGAATATTGGTTCGGAGAATGTTCAGAAGGAAACTTCCTCAGTTAAAGAAAGACCAAAAGATGAACAGAATGAATCCACAACATCCTCAAATGATAGCCTTGACAAAAACTGGAAGCATAAGTCAAGTCATCCAAAGGAACTTATCATAGGAAGCATAAGTGATGGCATAAAGACAAGATCTAAGCTCAAGCAAGCAATGAGCAACATCGCTTTGGTATCTGAATTGGAGCAAAAAGAATTGAAGATGCATTAGCAGATGAGAACTGGATAAATGCAATGCAGGAAGAGCTACATCAGTTCAAGGTCAACAATTTTTGGGAATTGGTCAATCGACCCAAAAATCGTCCAGTAATTGGAACAAAATGGGTATTCAGAAACAAACTTGATGACAAAGGAAAAGTTGTAAGAAACAAAGCAAGACTTGTAGCAAAAGGCTACTCTCAAGAAGAAGGAATAGACTACGATGAGACCTACGCACCGATTGCCAGGTTAGAAGCCTTTAGGCTACTTCTTGCTTATGATTGTTACAATGATTTCAAACTTTTTCAGATGGACGTGAAAAGTGCCTTCCTAAATGGCTACATCAAAGAAGAGATATATGTTGAACAACCCCCTGGCTTCGAAGAACCTAGAGAAAATGATTTGGTATATGTCTTGAAAAAGGCACTCTACGGACTGAAACAAACACCTCGTGCTTGCTATGAAAGGTTGAGTAACTTTCTATCTCAACACAACTTCACCAAAGGTAATGTAGACACCACTCTTTTTATTCAAAGAAAAGGTAAAGATATCCTTTTAGTTCAAATCTATGTTGATGATATTATATTTGGATCCTCTAATGAGCTTCTCTGCAAGAAATTTTCTAAAGTAATGCAGGATGAATTTGAGATGAGTATGATGGGAGAATTACGGTTCTTTCTTGGTCGTCAAATTCATCAATTTCAGAAAGGAACTTTCATATTTCAAGAAAAGTATGCACTGGAAATAGTGAAGAAATTTGGTCTGGAGAATGGCAAGAAGACAGAAACTCCTATGTCTCACTCCCCCAAATTAGATAAAGATGAAGATGGAAAGGAAGTTGATCCCAAACTATATCGTAGTATGATTGGATCATTACTCTATCTCACAGCTTCAAGACCAGACATCCTATATAGTGTCTGCTTTTGTGCAAGATTTCAATCAAGCCCAAGAGAATCACACCTATCAGCCATCAAAAGAATAATCAAATACATAGGGACTTATCCCAACTATGATTTGTGGTACTCTAAATCTTCTGATTTTATACTAAATGGATATTCAGATGCAGATCTTGCAGGTTGCAAAATTGATAGAAATAGTACATCTAGAACTTGTCAGCTCATGGGAAACATGCTTGTCTCATGGTATTCAAAGAAGCAAAATACAGTGGCACTCAGTACAGCTGAAGCAGAATACGTATCTCTTGGAAGTTGCTATACTCAAATACTTTGGCTAAAACAGCAGCTCAAAGACTATGGTGTTGAAGAATCAACTGTGGAAATCCTATGTGACAACACGAGTGCCATAAATCTTACAAAGAATCCCATACTTCACTCAAGAACAAAGCATATTGAGATCAAGCATCACTTCATACGTGATCATGTTCAGAACGGTGATGTTAACATTCAATACATTGATACGAAAAATCAACTTGCAGACATTTTTACTAAACCATTGGATAAACAGACTTTTAATTTTATTAGAAATGAATTATCCATCATTAACCTTCCTTCTTAAGTATACCTTAGAACGGGGAAATTCAGAAGGAACGTCAGAAGGAGAGTCAGAAGGAGAGTCAGAAGGAACGACAGAAGGAGAGTCAGAAGGAACGTCAGAAGGAGAGTCAGAAGGAGCGTCAGAAGGAGAGTCAGAAGGAGAGTCAGAAGGAACGATAGAAGGAGAGTCAGAAGGAACGACAGAAGGAGAGTCAGAAGGAGCGTCGGAAGAAGCATAAGAAGGAGCATCAAAAGGAACGTCAGAAAGGCGCGTAAGAAGAAATTCACACTTTCTTTTAAAAAAGGTCATAAATCGTGGTCAATTATCTCTAAAAACTATCTTTTAGGTAATTTCCTCATATGAATAGATATCTCCGAATATCTGATTGACGGTGATTAATTGATTTACTAAAGAAACTTTTTTTTTCTTTTCTTTAATCAAAATTCTATCTTTTGTTTCCAAAAATAACCGCCTCTTTTATAAAACACCGAACCGTCACCTCTGTTCTCTCTCTTTCAAATTTTTCTCAAATAAAAACCCTAAAACCGTATCCAAGATCTCTCACTCTCGATTTCCTCCTCAAAACAACGCTCTTTCACTCAAAGTTTTAAACTTTCTACGCATCAATGGCTCCAAAATCAGCCTCTGACTCGAAGAAGACGTCTCAGTTGAAGAGAAAGTTCTCCGCCTCAACAGCAAGCGGTGCTGAAACTACAGAAACCCAAATCAACGAACAGCGAGAAGCACTTCGCTTGGCAAAAGGTCTGTCTCTGTCCGCCTTTGAAGGAAAAGAAGCTATGGCACATTCTATTAAGCCAATGTATGATAGGATTAAGGTAGCAGGGGATTTTTGTAATGAACTTAGAAAACTACTGAGCACTCATTATTTCGATAGTGAAGGCGAACTATTGGAGTTTCTTAGCTTGCCTGGAAAAATCGTTGAACCAATTGCTATAGAAAAACCTGAATCTGCCTCTAAAAAAGGAAAGGAGAAAGTGGCAGAGACAAGCTCGAAACGAAAATCCTCTCCAATTAGACCTGGCGGCACTAAGGCAAAGGTCGAAGATGATGATGACATTCTGTTCAATGACTTTGTGAAAAATATTGGGTTTATTTTGGATAAAAACTTTCCTGATCCTTTGTTCCAGAATCAGGCTCACAAAGAAAGGTTTGAAGTCATGAAACAGAGAGGTGTTATACCTCACAGAGTATTTGAGTTAAAGTACTTTGATAGTAATGGTATCTATCTGAGGAAGCATCTACAAAAGGTGAAGATAGATCATTTCATAACGAAGAGAGGCTACACTTTTCCTAACCTGGTAGCCTACTTCTACTCAAATCTTCAGTTTGTCAACTTCAACTCTCTAGCTTTCACGATGAAAAGAAAGCAGTATATTCTGACTGTTGATGAATTGGCTTCTATAATGGGAACCAGAAAGGGAGATTTCAAACCCCTAGATGTCATTGCAGGAGAAGCTTTTTGCTTCCTAACTGGCAAATCGAGCTTCTCAAGGGAATCAAAGTCACATATTGCCTATAGTGATTTTCCTTTAAAACACATCATGATGCATAAAGTGATCATCGAATGTCTTAGACCCAAGGCAGCATCAAAGACAGATATATCGAAGTATGAGGCAAAGCTGTTATGGGGCATCTTGACAGGAAAGAGGATTTCTTTTGCTCACACAGTCCTATTACATATGTACAGATCAGCTCTCAAGCCAAAGGGACAACTTCTTTATGCCGCCTTGATCTATAGAATAATAGATCATTTCAAGATTGGTGGCCTGAGCGCCTTTATCAATCAAGAAATTCCTCTGATGACTGCTGGAGAGACTATGGTAACAAAGATGGGATACAAGATGGCTCTTGCTGGATGGAGAACAAAGAATAATGAACCAGTCATTGTGGACTTCGAGGATGAGTTCAAGCAAAAATCTCCAAAGAAGAGAAAAGTTATGGCTGTTAAGGGGCAACAAAAAGACAGTCCTACTGATAAGGAGCAACAGAAAGACAGCCCTACTGATAAGGACTCAGAAGCAAGTGAAGAAGGAACAGGGGAATATGGTTCTGAAGCTACACAATCTCAAGGTGGATCAGATGAAGAAGGAAAGTCTGGAAATCATAGTGCTGAAAGAAATGAGGAAGAAAGACATGAAGCAGGAACACAACCACAAGAAAAAGTTGTGTTTCCTTATGATCTGACTGAGGAAGAATTCCTCACAATGTGGAATGAGGAGCAAGCTGCCAGAATTGAAGATGACATAGAGTATGGCAACACACTTGTAAACTGTGATCATGAGCAGTTGCTAGCACAAGTTCTAGCAAAGTTGGCTTCAAAAGAACATGAGGAAGAACAAGATGACATTGAAGCTTATTCTGTATCCTCCAAGTTGGCTTCAAAAGAGCAGTTGCTACAAGTCTGGCTTCAGCAATTGCACGAGAAGATCAACTATCGAGTGCACAGTCCATACCAATGGACATTGATGAGGAAATAGTATCTGTGCCAAGCTCAAAAGCAAAAGGGAAAAGGGCTATAACTCCGGGGGAGGGAGAGCCTTTGCCTGCTACATCGGATGTCTTTCTCACTGAAGTACTTGCCTCTCAAGCTTTTCCCAAGGCACGAACTGAGGGGGAGAATATAAGTACAAAAGGGATTGACACCTCTTCTCAAGAACCTGCACCTTCAGAACCAAAAATGGAACTTCAAGCACATTTTGAAAATTTTGAAAATATTCTTCTTCAGACTCTGGCTGCAATGGAAACACGGTTTGATTAGAAAATACAGACCTTTGAACAGAAGATAGATAGGAAGCTTCATGGTATGACTAGTCAGGTGACTAAGCTGGAAAAGTCCATTGATCTCTATGAGAGAATGTTTTGTGCTGAGGTCACCAACATGCGTACCTACACACTGGTCAGAACGGACATAACAGCTTCAAACCTGCCCACATCTCAAGTTGTAAGAGGCCATGCTCAGAGGATGGGAAGTAGCTATGACAGACCTTCCCGAGTGGAGGCTGATAATGAGCCAGAAGATCATCCATCTTCTTAAAAAATGCATCCACCCACATCTTCCTAATTTCATTTTCTATGTTTCTTGGCAAACGTTGTTCTTTGTTATGCAACAATTCTTACGTCATTCATTTAACATTGATTAGATTAAATTTTATATAGACTCTTTCTAATGTTGACAAAAAGGGGAGAAGAACTGATTTTTGTGCAGGAGATTTTTGTGCAGGATGTATACTCTGATCATGTTCTCCTATGAGAATCATTAGATTACCTCTGATTATACTCCAATTTAGAAAGGAGGAGAAGATTTTACTTTTGTGCAGGATAATCTATTTTGTGTGCAAGATAACCATATTCTGATAGTACACTCAGTATACTCTCATCGTGAAGTTTAGTTTTGTGCAGGATCATTGCAGGATAATCTTACTCTGATCATGTTCTCATATGAGAACACTTTCATTACAGGATCTCTAATGATGATTACCTGCAGGAGCAAATGTGATGATTACTCGCTTTTATCATTTTATCACTGGTTAAAATTTTTTATTTACTTATTTTGTATTTGCAACAAGAGGAGTTTTGTCACCATAAAAAATGGGGAGATTGTTGTGGAAATTCTCCTGTATTTTGATTCTGACAAAACTTTCAAAAGAAATTGTTTAATGATATGTGATGCAGGAAGAATGTGTAAGCAGCAGGTTGAATAATTCTAATCCTGTCGCACTGACGAAGGATCAGATGGAAGTACTCCTGACGAAGGGTCAGATGGAAGTACTCCTGATGAAGGGTCAGATGGAATGCTTCTGACTGAGGGTCAGATGGAAGTGCTTTTGACGATCGAAACAGTGACTGATAGATCACATCAAATCTCCGTATTACCATTCCGTGTCAACTGATCTAGTAAGAAACAAATCTTCCTATAGACGAATCTGAAGAAAGATCAGTCTCTGCATTTGCAAAACACGAAGACCCACGTATGTCAGTTTTCCGATCAAGGCAAGTGATATTCGATTGCCCTGATATCCCTTCCAATCAATTAAGGGACTTTCTACAATGGGATATCATCTTCTAAGGAATATTTCTTTGGGAACCAACTCAAACTTATCACACTTATGGAAGCTGGAGATTCAGTTGTATGGGCGACTGAATTAGAAGGGTTCAACGTCTTACCCAACGGTCGAAGATACAGTCTCGTTCAATCACGATTGATGACGTCCAATCAAGGATTGAAGAGCGATCCCTTGGCTGGAATCCAACGACTAGTTCGGAGGCAGGGGAGTATAAAAGAAGGATCATGATGGACTAAAGGGAAAGAGGGCGAACAACAATCCAAAGTGCATGCATAATCTGAGTTCTATCCGAAAATATTCTGTGTACTCAAAATCCTTCATTGTGAAAATCTGTGTGAGAGAAAAACCAAGTGCTTGAGTGGTTGTAATTCTCTTGATTCTTCATAGTGAAATCCAGCCGATCGGCTGTCATCGTGGGAGAGTGGACGTAGGCTTGATCTAAGCCGAACTACTATAAACGTCGTGTGCAATATTCTCTACTCTAAACTCTTACCTTTGCGTTTAGATTTTCTGCACACTGTTATATTGCTCATGTTCCTAATCGTACACTGAATTTTATTTATTCCGCAAGAAATTTCAATTTTATTTAGAATCTCCTATTCACCCCCCTCTAGGAGATATTGCTAGATCCATCAATTTCCACGTCTTTGGAAGCAAATCCTATATCCTTAAGAACACGAATGACGACGTTAGTAATTTCAATGCGAAATCAAGTGAAGGTATCTTTCTAGGCTATTCTACATGTAGCAAAGTTTACTGTCGCAGGTTGTTGAAGAAACAATCAATGTCAAATTCAAAGATGAGCTGAAAGCCAATCAACAAGAAGAATAGGAGGTGGATCTCCAAACATCTGCTCAAGTACTGTTCAATAGCCACAACAACAACAACAACCGACTGTCAATCCTCCAAGCTCAAATCAAATGCCTAAGGATTGAAAATTCAAAACTGATCATCCAAAGGATCAAATTATTAGGGAGATTGAAGAAGGAATCAAGACAAGGTCTTCAATCAAAGACATGATGAACTCTCTAGCATTGATCTCTCAAGTTGAGCCGAAAAAGTAAGTGAAGCTATTGTTGATGAAAGTTGGATCGAAGCAATGCAAGAAGAGCTCCGACAGTTTGTAATCAACGATGTATGAGATTTAGTCCCTCCACCCAAAGGTCAGTAAATCATCAGCACCAAATGGGTGTTCCGTAATAAAATGAACGACAAAGGCAATGTGGTGAGAAACAAAGAAAGTTTAGTAGCTAAAGGTTACTCACAGGAGGAAGACATAGATTACGACGAAACATATGCTCCTGTTGCTAGACTAGAAGCTCTTCGACTCCTACTTGCTTATGCATGCCATTATAATTTTATCTTATATCAAATGGATGTCAGAAGTGTCTTTCTTAATGGTTTTATCAAAGAAATGGTGTTTGTTGAGCAACCACCAGGTTTTGAGGATCCTTCACGATCAGATGATGTGTATCAATTGATGAAGGCCCTATATGGTCTCAAACAAGCCCCTAGAGCATGGCACGAAAGACTGAGTTTTTTCCTCATTGAGTGTGACATTCTGAATTCCGACCCTCTTTGAGACTATTGAATGAAAAGAAATTCATCGAAGTATTTTAGTTGCATCTCGTCGGAGCTTGCCACTCTCGAGATAACTGACCGAAATGGAAAGGTTAACGTAGAGTTAAGTACGTGTACCTGGGAACTCGAATCAGAAATGTCAATTTGACCATAAAGATTGTCGATGGAATATTTTGGGCCAGCAGAGATCGATCTAGGAACGATCACGGAATGCTTTGCTAGCGTTATACGATTGGGACGCGGGTGATTTTGTCTAACCAATGTATAATTTGCGAAAATTTCCTAAATCGAATTCTGATGATCAAGATCGCATGGACTAGCTATAAACCCTCGCAATTACATGACAATCAAAGTCGCCACAACCCGAGAAATCTTAAGGTCGATACGCGTAGCGCATGCAAGAGCCGCCCGTTAGTTTGAGATAAAGTAGAATTACAATTGATAGGACTTGACATGAATTGGACCTCAGAAGTAGGTATCAGCTATTGAGGAATTCCAACATTTGAAATTATTGGACGTCGCATCATCGGGATTGACTAAACAAGGATGCGTCCCAAGATGATAGAGAAATAAAAATTTTGACTGAAGAATAGAAATGACCCTTTTCCCCCGAAGATTACACTTGCCTTTAAGAATTAACAAGGGCATTTTGGTCATTACCTTCATCCCTTATTCGGCTGAAAATTTAAGGGGCTTATTGGTCATTTTGACATCAAGATATTATGAAGGAAAGGACAAGGCCATTAATGCATTAGTCTAATCTCATTACCTAGTCTAAACCTAGCCTAAGGGAGCCATCATCTCAAGTCTCAACTTCCCTTTCGCTTGGCTTGTGAAGGAAGCTTGGATGAAGACCTCACATTCTCATTTTGGCCAAACAACCTCTCTCTCTCTCTCT
This sequence comes from Rhodomyrtus psidioides, assembly GCA_021437785.1. NCBI lineage: Eukaryota > Viridiplantae > Streptophyta > Magnoliopsida > Myrtales > Myrtaceae > Rhodomyrtus > Rhodomyrtus psidioides. The sequence continues at coordinate 263,420 of JAILYB010000032.1, read as the reverse complement.
CTCCCTCTCTCTCTCTCTCTCTCTCTTAGCGCTCAAATCGCTTCTTGGCACCGTCCGGTTTTCCGGTCATATCTTCGTCGTCCGTGGTCGGATGCCATCGAACCACCCACTATTAGAAATATTATTCTCTTACCATTCTAACAAGGTATCATGAGTCCCAATCCACCAAGCCGTTTGTCCCGTAGAGCCATTTGAAGAAGAAAAGGTTGTTGACCAGTCTGACCTGAATCCGAAAGCTCCAAAGTGGGATTTTTGAGCTCATTTCACTCCGATCTCTTGGTAAGACACTTTTAAAGCCTAGTTAATGGATATGACATTGTGTTTATGGGTTTAAGGATGGATTATGGTGGGATTTAAAGGTTGATCTCTTGTGGTTTTGTTGGACAAAAACTGGACAATGTTGCCCCAAGAGGAAACCGAGATTTTGAACTGCTAGTATGAGTTTTTCTTGCTTGGTTCTCAAGGTAAGAGACACCTTAAGCTTAGTTTAATATGTTAAGAGATAGATGGTTGAGGCTTAGTGAGGATTCAATAGATTTTGATACATGTTTGAGGCGCATTTGCATGAACCGAACAGATTGGTGTACTCTGATCAAACATTGACTTTGGAGGCTGTTTATGGGCTGAACTTGCTTGGGTTGGGTGGTGAGTTGTCTCTAAATCCTAACTTAGTATGTTAGGAGTTCAAGGGTTGAAGTTGGAAGTGATTGGATGGAGTTTAATGGGTGGTTCTTGCACAAATCCTCTAGGGACTAAATCTGCCCATTTTCTGACTGGTTGAGCCGTGAGCATCAAGGGGGATTTTGCGGACTTTGCTCGCTTGATTAGCTTGATAACTTGATTCTAACCATTTATTAGGATGTTAGGTTACTAATAGATATTTTATGGTTGGATTGGTAGAGTTTTAAGGGCTGATTTGTGTGAAAAACGTTGGAGAGCCCGGGAGCCTATAACCCGTTTTCTGTGCACACCAAATTTAAAATGACTTGTTCTAGGTTGTCTGGAGTCCAAATTGAGCCTCGTTTTCTCCCATACGACCGTAAGATCATGAAGGACATGATTCTAAAGTTATATTTCTCAAAAAGTCATCAGAATGATGATAGTGTATTTGGAAATGAACCTGATCAACCAAAAACGGACAGTTTTGGGGGTTAAGGTCTATTGGCTTGTTGTAAATGAAAAACCACGTTATTATGTTTGGATCTCATTGTTGAATTTGCTGAGTTGGATCATTTGAATCGACCTTAAAAACGATCGGTATGATTATGGTTTGAATGATTAAAGGGCTTGAATCGCCTCTAATGATTTCTTGTTTATGTCATTGAAAAACTAAGCTGTGAAGGCATAACTTGCCATAGCGAATTTGATCATGGCTCGATTTCCCTTGAATGGATGCTTGAATTGCATGAGTTTATTTGTAATTAATATTGAGGCCTAGAGGCCGAATTGCCCTCTTGAATGATGATGTGCACGTTATACCTTGATGCGTTAGACGCGAGGTTAAAGTATATCCTATGGCGTTAGACGCGGGATTGACCTGAGGTGTACTAACGCGGGTCCTATAATGGGATTGACCTGAGGCGTACTAATGCGGGTCCTATAATGGCATCGTAACCTGAGGCGTACTAACGTGGGTACAATAATTCTTTAAGCCTGAGGCGTGAATACACGTACCTGACCATTGCAATTTGGAATCACAATGAGTAATATACTATCCCTAAAGTGTATGAGCTATCGAGTGCTATAGTACGAAGCTTAGATTGTATCATGATTTATGATTGAGTCGATTTGAAGTGACAAAATGCCTTGTTTTGACAATATCTTGTTTTTCTATACCGATGTTTTATCCCAAAATATCAGTTTTCAAAAGTGTCTGGGGGTACTAGCAACCTAGTTTAGGGTTAGGTTGAGCTTACTGAGATTTATATCTCACACCGTCATGGGATTAACATTTTCAGGTCCCAGATGATGGAAACCTGAATTTGCCATGGATTGACATTCGAAGAAGTCATTGGAGGAAATGGATATTAACCCTTTTGTGGCCTTAGGGACTGCATATTGTTTTGGAGTTTGAATTGTACCTGTCTGTGGTTTATGAAAGGAATTCAAACTTATTTGGTACATGACCATTGTAACCTCTACTGAGTAATTTGGCATTCATGAGAAGAGTACCCCTTTTCCGTCCTAAGTCATCTTGTACTTTTATGTATGGAGTCATTTTCTCACTTCCGCATGCATATCTCATTTAGAAGTTTTGCGTTGATGGCCGTTGGATCCTGGGTATCATTGAATCGAAGAATGGCCTGATGAGATGTTCGTGTGTTCGCCGGGTTCGGGGCGTGATTGTTTGGTATCGGAGCAAGGTCAGCTCGATCCAAGTTGATTGAGATCTGGAGTGATAAGGAGTAAGACTTTGGGACGATTAGACAATGAGACCTTTAGGTTACTGTTCTTGAGTTTCCTTGGCGAGTCAGCTTTAGTCGAGTAGGATTTCTAGAGATTTCTGCGGAGTGAGTAACCATCAATAAGTATTGATTGCTGAATCTCGAGAATTATAGGTTTGAACTTGTGTCGTATTTTATTGGTTATAGTATCGATTTTAATTGATGATCTTGAGTGGTGATATGATAGAGATCCACAAAAACAAAAATTGATAAGCTATAAGCATGTATTTTGAGGTTGTAAATGTGTTTGAGGTTAATAGAGAATTGCTTATGAATAAAGGGTTAGTTGGATTATATGATTGTGATTGAGGCTTACCAACGACCAAAATTGGTATGTGGTTAAACATAGGAAATTGATATGTGAGATGTGACGGTCATTTGTTGAATTAGAAATCTTTTATTGAAAAGAATTAATTTGGAAATGGATGTGGTGTGACGAGTGGTGAGGACAATCATGCAGTTCATTTATTTATGACATTAAAATGAGAATTGAGGAATGTGCATGCATAGGCATATCATCAGTGGACTTGATAAACCGATGCTTCATATGGGACAAGCTGACGGGATATCTATAAACCGTAATGAATCATGGTATGAGACGTGTGGAACGTGACTCTCTTCGGAGATGTATGACTTGGGACAAACCTGCAATGACCAGGTCTGACGAGGGCGAGAAGTGATCGCCGGGACAAAGAGGTTCGGACAAGGAGCGACTCTTGACAGGCTTCTAAGATAGCAATGAGGGCAAGAATGATGCAAACCATACATTGCAAGAGACTGGTCTAGGTATCGGGCTAAGTCTGATTTTTGTTAAAAGATATATTGCATTAAAATTGATCCTCAAAGTGAATTTTCAAAGTTTGCATGGCATTTGTAATAGCGCATGTGATTGGCATGATTAGGAGCTTCGTACTTAGTAGTGGGTGTCGTTTGAAAAAGAAAATTGACGCGTATGTTTGGCCCGTTTGGCGAGTTGTGTATTTGGCATTGTGTGCTGTTTGGCTGGGTCCTGCTTGATATGTTTAGTGACATGCTGAGTTAATACTAAGTTGCAGATGTGTGACATCCCTGGCCTAGTCCCACATTGCCTAGGGGGAGGTCTTGGTTTAGCTTATAAGTCTTGGGGGCTCCTTAGACTTGCATGAGGCATTTTCTCGGCTGAGTGCTCGGAAAGCAAAATCGTGCGGGTTGCAAGGCCCAAAGTGGACAATATCGTGCAAGTGGGACCCCGGCCATTACAAATGGTATCAGAGCCGACTCTTGACCGCATGTGTGGATTCCTGGTCGTAGCTGGGTAGCGGTGCCGTCTGTGAGCCCCAGTGCGGTACGGGCACAACGAGGACGTTGTGTCCGAAGGGTGGGAGATTGTGACATCCCCTCCCTAGTCCCACATTGCCTAGGGGGGAGGTTTTGGCTTGGCTTATAAGCCTTGGGGGCTCCTTAGACTTGCATGAGGCCTTTTCTGTGTTGAATGCTCGGAATGCAAAATCATGCGGGTTGCAAAGCCCAAAGTGGACAATATCGTGCAAGTGGGACCCCGGCCGTTACAAGATGCGTCTTGAGGTATGAGCCTATACCCCATTGAATTGATTCCTTGAGTGTTTGTCTGATAGTTGCTTAGTCAAGGCTTGCCTGGTAAATGGCTGCTAGTTGAGAAATTGCCTAGTTGAGGCTGGCTTGATAAGAGATTGCTAATTAAGGATTACTTGAAATCCCTGGATGATTGGCTGTCTTCCTGAGATTGTTAGGATGTTGAGCGGTCTAGGACTGCTAGACCTGGATAGATGACTCAAGTCTTTAATTCCTGGAGGGAATTGTCGTGGTTCAAGAGTCATGAATTTGAATAAGGATGAACAACCATATTATGGTTACCAGAGGAGCATTTGGCTCGAGTATGCAAGATATGAGAGAACTCAAGAATTGAAAGGAGTCGTGAGAATTGAGTAAGGATGAGCAACCAGAATAAGAGTACAGGAAGAGCGTTTGGCTCGAGCTTGTAAATTGTGTGAGATCCAAGAGTTGAAGGGGTCATGAGAATTTTGAAAGGAATTGAAATCTGATGGGTAGGCAGACTCGAGAAGGAGCTGCTATTGTTACCCAAGTCACTAAGATGACTATGCTAGTGCTAATGAATTAAGTAATGAAAGCCATGAGAAAGGCGACAAGGAGTGGAAATGAAAATCACCCAGTGAAAGCTTGAGAAAGGATTCGTAAGGTCGAGATCGACTAAGTTCGATGGAGAGAATGATCCTGAAACCGCCTTTCTCTAGATTGAGAATTTGGGAAGGAGACCTTAGAGGTTTTGGGTACACTGAAGAAGGAAAGTGAACCTGGCAGTCACTTCCCTTCAGAGGCTGTCGATGATTGGTGAAAGGCCACCAAAGGAAGAGTTTTTCTTGAAGGCGTGATATCTAACTGGATTGCCTTCGTCGAGTTGTTCAATGGAAAGTAACTTTCCGAGGTTACTTGAGAACAAAAGTTGCTTGAACTTTAATAGCTTTGCAAGAATCTGAGGACAACCGATCAATATGAGACAGAGTTCTCAAGGTCATCTAGGTATACGTCGAAGGTGGTTAGGGACCTATTGGTCAGGACAAGGAGGTCTAGGAATGGATTGAATTCGAAGCTTCATAGTTAGTTGATATTCCTGAACCTACGAGACTGTGATAAGCCTTATTGAAAGGGCCGATTGATCGGAAGAGATATAAGTGAGAAAATTACTACTTATGGATTATAGAACGTGTCTATAAGGAATGGTTATTATCTTGGCATCGGGCCATAGTGAGAGGTCGACAGATCGTCCCCTTTGTTATGGAAAGTGTTAAGGAAAACCGGCATACTAGTCTGCCTGAGATTAATGATTCTATGAGATTGGTTGAGATTGAACTAGAGCCGTTGGAAATGGAGTTATAAGTTGTTGTCCCCTAAAGAATAGGGTAGACATGGCCGGTTCTGAGCCGGTTCTCGGTTCCGATTTCGGTTTCAAACTTTTAATTTTAATTTTAAAATAATAAAATAAAATAAATAAATTATAAATTATAAATTATAATCAAATTGTACATTGTAATAAAATTTGGAAAGAGAGAGAAAGAAGGAATGTGCTTGAACTTAATGAATTATCATTAAGCACCTACATATCTTCTTGGGGATAGAAGAATCAAAACCCATGTAGTTCTCTTACCTTTGGTAACCCCTAACTTACCTCATCGTCAATCGTCGCTACCCGTTGTTGTGGTGGCGGTAGTATCTCCACAGTCATCACTGAAGAATTCGTGTTCTCGATCCAGCTCTTGTTGTCGAAATTGAGCCTTTACAAGCTTGAATCTCTACGCTTTTCGGGCTTAATCTTGAACGGCGGGGGTCCAAAATTAATCCTCCAGCGTAAATGCTTGTTCAACTACCACTGTTAAAGAATGGGTCGCTAATATTTGTTTCGCGATGAGGGAGAGAACTGAAAATTGAGTTAATGGTTCTTCGGCCACTCAAGAATCTTGAAATATGCGCTGTGTTCGGAATCATTAAACTCAAAATAAATTGTTAAATAGTTTTGTAATTCAAAAATACTACATGTTGATGTCCCTTTCTACTTTTTTTTTGCCTACTCTGGAGCATTTTATACCCTCTACTAAGTATTGAAATACCTGCATCGCTTTTTGAGATACTATGTTGGGCAGATCAATATCCACTGCACTTAAACCATATCTATTACAAAATTCATTATATAATGTTATTATAGCTTCTTTAACCTCTACTTGTATAATTGAAATATTTATTGCTTCATCCAAATGTAAACAATCATAATAATAAGCATTTAAATAATCTAATAAACCATTTAATTTAGTACATGGATTGAAAACAATACCAACTAAATAGACAAGAGGAATGTTCAAATAATAATGCAATAATTTTTCTCGCATTACTAAAATACTTGACGCTAATTCAGTATCTTTTTCATATTCATTAAAAACATTAGCAATATTAATACACTCTATTAAAAATAAATACGTAGTATGATAATAAATACCAGATAAAGTATTAGTAGCATCATTAAAAACTTTCAAAAAATCTATTTTTTTTTTGCAAATGTCCCAATATTGTGGGAGTAAAGCAATATCGGGAACAATATTCGAAATAAAGGAACATAATAAATCTTTGTAATCAAAAGTTTGTAGAAGCATCTCGTATGTAGAATTCCAACGAGTCGGAATATCTTTTGGAAACCTTTTTACCTTTCTCCCATTTTGTTTACAAAATTTTCCCCATGCTTTCATAAGATGAGGACGGCTCCATAAAAATCTAATTGCACTATTTATTGGGTGGAGATAAGTCACAAGAACTCGTAAACCATCTTGTACACATAAATTCAAAACAAACAAGCACATCTAATTTGAACAAATTGTCCGCCAAAAGAGGGTTTACACATTTTTTCTAACTCGGGAATGGAAGTAGTATTTGCGGCGGCATTATCAAGCTCAATTGAAAAAACTTTATTAATCAAATCATATTCTTTTAAAATTTGACTAATTAATCTATAAATATTATGGGCCGTATGTCTTTAAGGAAAAACTCGAAATGCAAGAAGTCTTTTTTGAATAACCCAATCATTACATATCCAATGGCATGTGATACCCATATAAGAATTAATATTCCAAGAATCACTCCAAATATCACAACCTATATGTACACGTCAATTGAAATCTAAAAAAAAAAAAAATTCAAATCATTTTTTCATTTTATATAAACTCATTTAAGTTTGCGTCTAAGAGTAGTTTTCGGAACAGATGGTGCTTGCGGAGTCAGCGCAGTGTTTACCAAATATCTAAAATTAAAATTTTCACCAGTATTAAATGGAGCATGCTCAAGGGCAACATATTCAGCTAATATTTGTTTATAAAGTGCATTAGTGAAACAGAATAAAGGATGAAGGTTAGGATTGTCGAACCCAAAAATTTGTTGTTGGCTAGTGTCGATCCCCACTTACGTTAGATGTTTTTTCGTCAGATGCCGACGAAATGTTCTATAGCCATCTCCTTTACCAAGTTTGTATGTTTACAGATAATATTTACAGCTTATATCAAACTTGCATTCGTTTTCATTCCATACTTTGTTGAAGTGTAGCTATAAGTCGAATTCTCGGCTCTTCCGTCCTGGCTCCTTTGCTATCGACGATTCTTCGACACCAGTAGGAGGATAAAGACTTTATTGCGTTGGGACGTGCTCGATATTGGGATTGGGAACATCGTCGTCTTCTTCCCAACATGCATATTCACGAGGATCATATTCACGAACAGGATAATCAGATTCTCCCATCGGGCTCATTCCCTTTTCAGTATTTCTGATTCCACTTGCCATTTTTTGAGAGAATTGATCGAAAAGTTGATTCAAAGAATTAAGACGGAATTGAGAGATAATAGTGGATTGAGAGAATTTGAGAGATTGAGACTTGAGTAGTTGAGAGTATTGGAGAGAAATTATAAGAAAAATAAAGAAGGATTGAGAGGTTTTTATAATTTTTTTTTTTTAAAAAAAGGAAATTGCAATGGCCATTTGGCCGTTGCAATTTCCAACTGGCCTTCGGATCGTTGGCTCTTCCCTTGCCAGGCGGGGCCTAGAGGGCTCTTCCCCTCCCATCGGTCAATGGGCCGGTTCTGGGTCCGCGGTTCCGTTTGGTCATGTCTAGGATTGGGCGTTGTTCTTAAGGAAGATGGGACCATGAGATGGTCGTTAATGGAAGGGAAAGTGAATGGACTTGATAGTCTTAACTATTCGTTAATCTAATGATGGATAGGTAAGCAAAAAGGGGTGCTTGGATTATAACCGCAAGGTGACTTGATTTAATCAATTTGGATATCATAGATGTGAAATTGTGGAGGACCGATGAGGAACCTCGACCCCTTTGGAACCTTGTCACTAGAGGTGACCGAGTTATTGGAAGAAGAATGTCGAGTATGGTGGTACCTCAATCCTGGAGTAAAGGTACCGCTATTGGCGCAGGCTCCAAGATTGACGTCCTATGGAACAAGAAATATAAGGTGGATTCGAAGTAACAGAATGCCACTAAAGTGTATAGTTGCCTTTAGGGGGTAAGAGACCCTAGTGTGGAAGGAAGAGGAAATTCTAATTGTCTTGATTTTAAGATTGAGCATCTAGATTGAGAAGGTAGACACAGAGCTCAAATGATCTCTGGAGATTAAGTCCAAGAAACTGTCCTGTAGACGATGTTGAATTCTAAGATAATGTTGACGTTTAATCGAACGAATGAAATGGAGATAAAGTCGCATTGGCTAATTGTGGAATCCAGCGGTTAAGACACCAATGCTTCATGAGGAAAGAGTGAAAAAAATGAACAAAATACTGCAAGGTCTAATTGGAGATCCATCAAAGTAGAGAGCCAAGTCATAGACTCTCAAGTGGATGGTGTGAAGGACAGTTGAAATGATTCGAAACCTAGTAGTAGATAAGCTGATAATGGTTGAATTGAGTATTCAAGGAGTGTTTGAATAAGTCGCTATCGCTTTCGTAGAGGATATGTAGATTTACTCAATTAGTCATGAGGAACATGAGTAGCCTTTGGAAAGTATCCTATGGACCATAAGAGAACGCTAGCCGTATGCGGAATGTAAGAGCGCGAGATTTGGGTTTAATAAGGCAAAGTCCTTGGTCGTGGAGTTTCTGAAAAATGAAATCCCTGTGAGTTCTTCGAAAGTAGAAACAATGACGAATCGACTGAGACCAATGTGGATTACCAAGGTATAAAGTTTTCTGAGGATAACAGATTGTTATACACAGTTCGTGGGAAGGTTCCCGTAAGCTATCCCATTGATGAGATAGACTGAAGACGGAATGTCAAGTAAATGGATGAATGAACATGAGAGGAGTTTTCAAGGACTCGAGCCTAGTTGGTGACTGCGCCGATATTGGTGTTTCCATTGGGAATTGAAAGGTTGTGAGAATTTCAATGACGTGTCGCCGAAAGGAATTTAGAGGCGTATCAAGGTAACTTGAAGTGGACATTGCATAGACGTTGTGATAGTAAGACCCCATGAGTTGGAGTACCCAATGCATGATTGGAATTGGCATGCAACCGTCCCTACAACGAAGTTTGGGGAAGACGACTTGCGTGAAGAAAGGTTTCAAGTTTACACAGACCATAAGAACTTGAAGTATTATTTTGCCCAAGAGAATTGAATGATGAGCAACGTGGATGAATGAAGTTTCTTAAGGGCTAGGGTTAAGATAGCCGATATCGCTTTGGAAAGATGAATAAGGCAACAGATGCGTATAATTGGAAATTGAGCATCGTACGATTGATGATGAAGGAACAGACCTTACCTTGAGAAATAAGAGATTCAACTTCTAAATTGGAAGTTTGCCAATTGGCTAGTTTGATGGCTACCTTGAGTGCCAAACCCGAAGGTCAGAAAAAATTAAGACGTTGCGATAAACGGACCCTGATATCCAAAGGATTATGGAAATAAACATAACATGGAGAAAATCTAGACCTTCAAGTACATGAGGATAGAAACCTCGGAGTTTCATGAACGGGTGTACGTATCCAATAAAGGAGGAAAGTTTGAGAATACTAAAGAAACAAGTGGACAAGTGACACGGATTTTGAGAGTTCAAGGAGGAAAAATCACAGATATTACAAGGTGTCGCAAGGAAGAGAACCATTTCAGTCTGAAAGGAAAGAGAACTGAACTCTGAATAACCGTACTAAGGAAGTACGAACCGGACCAACTCGGATCTGGAGAGTGAAGTTGTAAAGGCGAACAGAAAAATATCAATGACAAAAAGACGAGTGCAGATTGTCGACAAAATAAAACGAGTTCTTAAGGATGAGAACTGTCGCTAGTAAGGACGTTGTGGAAATGTCGGGTAATGGAGGAAACTATTTTGGAAAGTAAGGAAGTGATGAGGCGTTAATACCTCATAAGATTGGAAGATTAGAGAGTTGTAAATTTCGTCCTCGAAATTTCTTTAAGGGGGAAGAGTTGTGACATTCCCAATTCCGACCCTCTTTCAGACTATTGAATGAAAAGAAATTCATCGAGGTATTTTAGTTGCATCTTGCTCGGAGCTAGCCACTCTCGAGATAACTAACCAAAAGGGAAAGGCTAATGCAGAATTAATTACGTGGATCTGGGAACTCAAATGAGAAATGACGCTTTGACTATAAGGATTATCGAGGGAATATTTTGAGCTATTTGAGATCGATCTAGGAATGATCATGGAATGCTTTGCTAGCGTTATACGATTATGACGCGGGTGATTCCGCCTAACAAATGTATAATTTGCGAAAATTTCATACATCAAATTTCGATGATCAGGACTGTAGGGACTAGCTATAAACACTCGCAATTACATGACAATCAAATTCGCCACGACTTGAGTAATCCTAATGTCAATACGCGTAGCGCCTGCAAGAGCTGCCCGTTAGTTTGCGATAAACTGAAATTACAGTCGATGAGAATTGACATGAATTGACCTCGGAAGTGGGTATCAGATAATGAGGAATTCCAACATTTGAAATTATTGGACGTCGCCTCATCGGGATTGACTAAGAAAGGATGCGTCCCAAGATGATAGAGAAATCAAAAATTTGACTGAAGATTAGAAATGACCCTTTTGTCCTCGGAGATTACACTTGCCTTTAAGAATTAGCAATGGCATTTTGGTCATTACCCTCCTCCCTTATTCGGCCGAAAATTCAAGGGGCTTATTGGTCATTTTGACATCAAGATATTATGAAGGAAAGGATAAGGCCATTAATGCATTAGTCTAATCTCACTTACCTAGTCTAAACCTAGTCTAAGGGAGCCATCACTTCAAGTCTCATCTTCTCTTTCCCTTGGCTTGTGAAGGAAGCTTGGATGAAGACCTCCCCTTCTCATTTTGGCCGAACAACCTCTCTCTCTCTCTCTCTCTCTCTCTCTCTCTCTCTCTCTCTCTCTCTCAGATCGCCTCCCGGCACCATCTGGTTTTTCGGTCATATCTTTGTCCTCCATGGTCGGATGCCAACGAGCCACTCACCATTAGAAAGATTATTCTCTTGCCGTTCTAACAAGGTGTATGAGCCCCAATCCACTTAGACGTTTGTCCCATAGAGCCGCTTGAAGCAGCAAAGGTTGCTGACCAATCTGACCTGAACCCGAGAGCTCCAAAGTGGGATTTTTGAGCTCATTTCACCCTGATCTCTTGGTAAGACACTTCTAAAGCCTAGTTAGGACATATGACATTGTGTTTATGGATTTAAGGATGGATTATGGTGGGATTTAAGGGCTGATCACTTGTGCTTTTGTTGGACAAAAACTGGACAATGTTGCTCCAAGAGGAAACCGAGATTTTGAAAGGCTGGTCTGAGTCTTTCTTGCTTGGTTCTCAAGGTAAAAGACATCTTAAGCTTAGTTTAACATGTTAAGAGATAGATGGTTGAGGTTTAGTGAGGATTCAATGAATTTTGATAGATGTTTGTGGCGCATTTGCATGAACGGAACATATTGGTGTACTCTGATCAAACCGTGACTTTAGAGGCTGTTTAAGGGCTAAACTTGCTTGGGTTGGGTGGTGAGTTGTCTCTAAATCCTAACTTGGTATGTTAGGAGTTTAAGGGTTGAAGTTGGAAGTGATTGGATAGAGCTTAATGGGTGGTTCTTGCACAAATTCTCTAGGGACTAAATCTGCCCATTTTCTGACTGGTTGAGCCGTGAGCATCAAGGGGGATTTCACGGACTTTGCTCGCTCGATTAGCTCGGTAAGTTGGTCCTAACTATTTATTAGGATGTTAGATTACTAATATATATTTTATGGTTAGATTGGTAGAGTTTTAAGGGCTGATTTGTGTGAAAATTATTGAAGAACCCGAGCGCCTATAATCCCGTTTTCTGTGCACGCCAAATTTAAAATGGCTCGTTCTAGGTCGTCCGGAGTCCAAATTGAGCCCCGTTTTCTTCCATACGACCATAAGATCATGAAGGACATGATTCTAAAGTTATATTTCTAAAATAGTCAGCCGAATGATGATATTTTATTTGGAAATGAACATGATCGTGGAAACCAAAAATGGACAGTTTTGGGGGTAAGGTCTATTGGTTTGTTTTAAATGGAAAATCATGTTATTATGTTTGGATCTCATTGTTGAATTTGATAAGTTGGATCATTTGAATCGACATTAAAAATGATTGGTATGATTATGGTTTGAATGATTAAAGGGCTTGAATCACCTCCAATGATTTCTTGTTTATGTCATTGAAAAACTAAGCTTTGAAGGCACGACTTGCCTTAGCGAATTTGATCGTGGCTCGATTTCCCTTGAATGGATGCTTGAATTGCATGAGTTTGTTAGTAATTAATATTGAGGCCTAGAGCCGAATTGTGCTCTTGAATGATGGATGTGCACGTTATACCTTGATGCATTAGACGCGAGGTTAAAGTATATCCTGTGGCATTAGACGCGGGATTGACCTGAGGCATACTAACGCGGGTTGTCACGCCCCGAACTCGGCGAGCACGTGAACATCTCACCAGGCCGTTATAACTCTATAGTCTCCCATGATCCACGGCCAATAGTTCAATACTCCTATTTGGTACATGCAAGCGGAAGCAAGAAACCATCTCCAGACAAAATAAACCCAAGATGACTTAGGACATAAAAAGGTACACACCTCAATATTGGCAAATACACTTCTAAGGTTACAGTCGTCCAAAACCAAAGGTTCAATTCTAAATCCACAAATCAAAGTAAAATTTCTAAGACCACAAATGAGTTTATATCCATTCTCTCCAAATCACTTCCTCGAATGCCAATCCATGGCAACCTCGGGTTTCCATCACCTGGGACTTGAAAAATGTTGTCCCACGACGGGGTGAGATATATAATCCCAGTAAGTCAAACCTAACCCTAAACTAGGCTGCCAGTATCTCCAGACACTTTTGAAAAATAAGGTATTTTGGAATTAAAAACTTTGGCATGACAAAAACATGATTCCTTCAAAAATATGGCTTTTCTAGTATTTTCAAATCAATTCGACTCAGTCACAAATCATGGCAAAAATCTGAGCTTCGTACAGTGGCAGTGTTTTTAATCAAAGTAAGCACTCGATGCCATCTCAAAACATGAGGCGGCTTTCATTTCTGTCTCAAAAGTATCATTCCTTGGAAATTTCCAGAAAACATACTCTTTTCTCTCACGCACCTCTCTGGGCCAATTTCAATTCATGAGGCAATTTAAAACTCATGAGGCAAACCTCTACACTTGAGGTAAATCAACAAAACATGAGGCGTATTCAATTTCTCAAAATCATTCTTGACTTTTTCGGAAAATAGATCTTTCCATATCCGCCCATCCTGGGCCGCCCGCCATGGGGCTGCGAGATGATTCGGTCTCCATATGACCCGTTGGTACATATGAGACTCTCGCGTTCGGATCTAAAGATGATTTGGTCACCATACGACTCTCGACGCCTATTTTCAATCGAGATGAATCGTGTCAGTATGTGACTCTCTAGCCGCACGACCTCGTCAGGTCAAATGACTCCCTCCCAATACTTTGGCCAAATTATAATCCTTGGCGATCCCACACGCCAGTGAACTTATAATTTTTCTCGGCGATCCCATACGCCAGTGCTCATATAATTTTTCCTCGGCGATCCCACACGCCATTTTATTCATAAAATTTCCAGTTATAAAGGTAAATCTCAGTTTTCACTTGAAAACAAGTTCACGCCTCAATTTTTAGTGAAAAACAATCTCATGCCTAAAAAATTCTTCATTCAATGACAACTCATGGGATTATTTGCCAAAATATGGCATTCGTTACAAACTTTAAACATACACAGCCAAAGGATCAATCATAGCATATTAGGCAATTCACGGCCATTTCACAAACTCAGTTTTGGCATTCTTTTCGATAAAATCTTAGGTTTTTCAATTTCAAAATTTCGTTGAGTCATAAACAATGTATGTTCAAACAACCAAGCCCATAAAACCGAGCCAAACAACTAGCAATGTCCAATATTGGTTTAAAAAACCATAGCTCCTTAAGTCACGCCTTTTAACTCACGTGGATTAAACATGAAAACATAATTTACAAGTAAAAATCGAGCCATCAAGAACTTTACTTCACACATGGACAGATTAGGGTCCCTCGCGTTCCTCACAAAATTCAATCCATAGCCCTTCAAATCGAGTTCAAACTTCGTCTATTAGTGACTAACATCCCAATAGAGGGTTAGGAGCAACTTACCATGTAAATAAGCTAGCTAAAATCCCCAAAGCCTCCTTAGAGCTCATGGCCAGAATTAATCTCCAATGGACAGATTTGTCCTCTCAAAAATTTAAGCGATAAACAACCATTAAACTCCATCAATTTCACCCCAAACTCCAACCAATAGCTCATTAACATGCTAAGATAAGATTTAGGGACATCCACTCTTTAGTTCCACGCAAAATCAATCCATAAATCACTCCTAAGTTCACGGTTCAGCCCATGCACACCAATCTGTTCGGTTCAAGTAAATACGTCACAAACGGCCATTTAATCCTAACAAATTCTTACTAATCCTCAACCATTCTTCTCTTAACATGTTAACCTAAGTTTAAGAAGTCTCTTACCTTGAGAACTTAGCAAGGAAACCCCCGGTTAAGGCAGCAAGTTCACAGCTTTCCCCCGAACAGACCGGCCCAGGTTTTTGTCCACAAAACAACAAGCCATCAGCCCTTAAATCCCATTATAATTCATCCTCAACCTCAAGTATATGTTGCCATATGTCTTAACTAAGTTTAAGGAGAGCCTTACCGAATATTGGAGTGAAATGAACTCGGAAATCCCACTTAGAGCTCTCGGGTTCAAATCTGTCCAGCCTGACCTTTTCTCCTTCAAACGGATCTATGGGACGAACGGCTGGGCCAAATTGGACTCACCATATATTGTTAGAACGGCAGGAGAATAAGCTTTCTAATGGTAGGTGGATAGCCTCCATCGGATGTCGGACGACTAAGTTATGGCCAGAACAATGGACGCCATCGGGGCTGGGCAGCGAGCTGGGCGAGAGAAAGGAGAGGGAATCCGAGGGAGTTTGAGAGAGAGAGAAGTGTTTGCTCAGCCAAAAATGAGAAGAAAGAGGGTGAGAGCTTCCTCAACAAGCCAAAGAAGAGAGAGAGGATAAGACTTGAGGTGATGGGTTTATGCTAGGTAGGTGAGATTTGACTTGAGCATTAATGGCCTTGTATTTATCCCCATAATATCTTGGTATCAAATGACCATAAAGCCCCTCAAATTTCGGCCATGTGGAGAAGGCCAAATGACTAATTTTCCCTTGACTTATTCTTAAGAAAGGAGTATCGTCCTGGGGGCAAAAAGGTAATTTTCACTTGTAGTTCAAAACCTCACTCTTCCTAATTCTCATGAGACGAACCATGGCCTTACTTATCCTCGATGAGGCGGCGTCCAATTCTTCCAAATGTTGGAATTCCTCAATATCCGATACCCAATTCTGAAGCCAAATTCATGTCGAGTTCTCATCGACTGTAATTCCAGTTTATCTCAAACTGACGGGCGACTCTTGTAGGCGATACGCGTATCGACCTTAGGATTTCTCAAGTAGTAGCGACTTTGGTTGTCATGTGATTGCGAGGGTTTATCGCTAGTTCCTACGGTCCTGATCATTGGAATTCGATTTAGGAAATTCTCGCAAATTACACATTGGTTAAGCGGAATCACCCGCGTTCCAACGTATAACGCTAGCAAGGCATTCCATGATCGTTCCTAGATTGTTCTCTGCTGGCCCAAAATATTCCCTCGAAAATCCTTATGGTCAAAGTGCTATTCCTCATTCAAATTCCCCAGGTCCACGTACTCGACCTCGCGTTAGTCTTTCCCTTTCGGTCAGTTAACTCGAGAGTGGCCTGCTCCGAGCGAGATACAATTGAAATACCTCGATCGATATCCTTCCATTCAATAGCCTCGAGAGGGGTCGGAATTCAGAATGTCACACGGGTCCTATAATGGGATTGACTTGAGGCGTCCTAATGTGGGTCCTATAATGAGATTGACCTGAGGCGTACTAACGCGGGTCCTATAATGGCATTGTAACCTGAGGCGTACTAACGCGGGTACAATAATTCTATAAGCCTGAGGCGTGAATACACGGGCCTGGCCATTGAAATTTGGAATCACAATGAGTAATATACTATCCCTAAAGTGAATGAGCTATCGAGTGCCATATTACGAAGCTTAGATTGTATCATAATTTATGATTGAGTCGATTTGAACTGCCGAAATGCCTTGTTTTGACAATATTTTTTTTTACCATACCGATGTTTTATCCCAAAATATCTATTTTTCAAAAGTGTCTGGGGGTACTAGTAGTTTAGTTTAGGGTTAGGATTAGCTTACTGAGATTTATATCTCACCCCGTCATGGGATTAACATTTTCAGGTCCCAGACGATGGAAACTCGAGTTTGCCATGGATTGATATTCGAAGAAGTCATTGGAGGAAATGGATATTAACCCTTTTTGTGGCCTTAGGGACTACATATTGTTTTGGAGTTGAAATTGTGCATGTCTATGGTTTATGAAAGGAATTCAAACTTATTTGGTACATGAACTTTGTAACCTCTGCTGAGTAATTTGGCGTTCATGAGAAGAGTACCCCTTTTCCGTCCTAAGTCATATTGTACTTTTATGTATAGAGTTGTTTTCTCGCTTCCACATGCATTGATGGCCGTTGGATCCTGGGTATCATTGAATCGAAGAACTGTCTGGTGAGATGTTCGCATGCCCGCCGGGTTCGGGGCGTGACATTGAGCATAACTTCGAAAAAGGTAAAGTTGATACTACCTTGTTCATAAAAAAGAAAAGTAAAAACATCTTGTTAGTTTAGATTTATATTGATGACATAATATTTGGCTCTATTAATGAAAATCTTCGCAAGGAATTTGCCAAAGTTATGACAAGCGAGTTCAAAATGAGCATGATGGGAGAAATGAACTTCTTCCTTAGACTTCAAATAGAGCAAACCAGAGCTGGAATGCTCATCCATCAAGAAAAGTATGCAAAAGGTCTGGTGAAAAGATTCGTTTTGGAAGGATGCAAATTCACTGAAACACCTATGGCAACATCTATACACAGATGAAAAAGGTACGTCCATTGATTCCAAATTATATAGAAGCATGATTGGATCCTTGTTATATTTAACAGCTTCTTGACCAGACATATTGTTTGATGTATGCTTATGTGCACAATTCCAATCAAATCCAAAGGAGTCGCATATGACGGCTATGAAAAGGGTCATAAGTTATGTAGCATCCTCACTCAAAACAAGACTTTGGTATCCAAAGGCTTCAAGCTTTGATCTATTGGGATACTCAGATTTTGATTATGTAGGATGTAAGATTGATCGTAAAAGTACATCTGGTACATGTCAAATGATGGGAAATATGTTGATCTCATGGTTTTCAAAGAAGCAAAACTCAGTTGCTCTTTCGACCACTGAGGCTAAGTACATTGCGATAAGCAGCTGCTGTGCACAACTTCTTTGGATGAAACAACAACTTAGCGACTTTGAGGAAGAAATGTTCAATGTCCCTATCTGTTGTGACAATACGAGTGCTATAAACCTGACCAAGAGTCAAATATTTCATTCAAGAAAAAAACACATTGAAGTGAAGCACCACTTCATTAGAGTTCATGTGAATAGCGGTGATGTGACTGTACACTTTGTCGATTCAAAACATCAACTGGCTGATATATTCATAAAGCCTCTGGGCAAGCAAGCATTCAAATTTATCAAAGGAGAATTAGGAATTTTCAATCATCTTGAGTGAAATGTCCAAAAGGAAAAAGATCCGCAGAAATGGAAAAAGATCAAGTAACCTGATTTCTGCTAGTCAAACATAAGATAAACCTAATCTCTTGAAAAAGTTACCATTACAGTGCCTCGAGAAATGTATGATTTGCCCGTTCTGACAAAATATCTGCTCTGCCACTATTGATGTGATCTTCTATTGCCCATTACACTTATCCTCTTGATTTTTATTCACTTTCGTTATTTGTTTTGAATTATTATCGTTATTTATTCAAGAAACGTGTGTGCATGTGTCCTTATTTAACCGGATCACATTTAACCTCTCTCTTTATTCAACCTCATCTCTTTCTCTCTTCAAAAATGTGACGACCTTTGCCTATTTCCTCATTGATGGAATATAGGACTTACGGTGTGCGCCCATGCGGGCAATCACACCCGCCCCCTAGAGATAACTGCAAGGAGTTATCTGACGTGAAGGATCACGTCTGTTCAATAGACGTTAAAAAGAACGTCTCCCCCCTTCCTTCTTCTCTCTGATAGTAAGTCACAAAAAGAAAAAAGAACAAAAAACGAACGACACTTTTTCCCAACATTGAATTGCGTTTGACACAAAAGGACTATCGAGACTGCGAATGCGACATTTAATCTGTGGATAGTGGGTACGATTCCTTGTGTGATCGTATTCCGATCAGTGATACAAGTAAGTGATTTCTGGGCTTTAATCAAGAGTTTTCCGCATGTATTTCGTATATAGATTAGGAATGTGTTTCCAACATTGGTATCAGAGCCAAGTTCTTGTTTCTTGAATTCGTGTTTTAATCGACAAAGTTTTAATGAGAAAAACCGGGACCCGAGCATACTGTTCATCGGCAACAGATTCTGTTCTGTCCATCGAAAATTGATTTTGAACACATCATTGGAACGGGCTCGGCGAGACGAGACTTTGGAGTGGTCGACCGTCCCAAGGAGACGTCGGACGGTGCCGCACACGCGACATGCGCCGCCACGGGATAGGGTTTCTGGGGCAGCGGCGAAGCGACGCGATTTCGTACACTTTCGCTCGGTGAAAGTGGAAAATAAATATATCATCCGAATCGTCTCGTCCATACGAGAATTTTGAGGGGCAGAACCCCACCAACGGACGCCGGACGACGCCGCACGCGCCGACATGCGCCGCCGGGGCGCTCTGCGCGTGGGCTTCACGCGCCTACGTGCGTCGTGCGTGCCAGGAACAGCTGAAATGGTCTGCTGAAGTGGCGCTTGCGTGGCAGCTGACGTGGCAGACACGTGTCCGATGACGTGGCAAGATGACGTGGCGGGTCAACCCGCCCCGACTCGAAAACCAACCCGATTTGACCCATGACGGACCCGAATCAACGGTCAACCGTTGACCGTTGACCGATCAAGGCTGACTGTTGACCGGGCTTACTCACGCGTGCTCTGCGCGTGAAGCCCACGCGTAGAGACTTCTAGTGGCGCGTGAGGGCGCGTGTGGAGTCTGATTGAGGTGATTTTGATACCGATGTGTTCGTATTGAATTTTCCTACAATGTGGTATATTTGTTTTACCATTTTATGCACTATGGATTGTGTGTAATCCCTTTTATTGTTCTGCATTCGTTGCAGGAACTATGGAATAGAGTGCAGTGCGAATCTCAATATTCCCATGGACAGACGAGGAACATGAGAGACTCCTTAAGCTGAGGAATGAGTTGGCACTTTATCGATGGGATGGCAGAGTTGACATGATGACTCACATCATAACGGTGAACAAAATGATATTAGAAATCATTTGTAATGGTTTTGTCATGCCAGACTATCTGAGGGTTGTTGCCTTAAAAACTACTCTTCCTGATTGGCATGAGGTCTTGGACCGCTTGTGGAAAAATGCCTACTACTATTCTTATAAGGACCTTGGAATAAGATTCCTGATAGAGTTCTTTGAGGTCGGGGCAAGGAAGACATCGACCCTTGCTATGAATGGGTCTTGGCGTAGGCAAAATGCGCCTTGGCGAAGAGATTTGTTCCCTTGGCTGAGACCAGAGAGTTTCTCAAGAGCCACTATAGGGACGCCTTCTAGAGTCAAGAAGTTCCCTAAAGAGTTCATTGAATCTTCTCCCGTTCTTGGCATACATTATGTCACATGATGTTGTTGTATTGGAATTTTGCATCTTATTGATGTATGTCTATAGGTGTAAATATTCTCGTTCATGTTGTATGAAATATTTAGCCTTGAATTGTATGAGATTTTTTTTTTGTAATGTAATGCCTTGGTGGTATATAGATAAGTGGAGAGTTCTAAAAGGTTTTAGTGACTTAATGAACTCAATTTTACATAAAAGATTGTATTAATGGTAATTTCAAGCGAGAATTCTCAGACGATAATTGGGAACATAGTGAACTTTCGACTTTGAGACCTTGTGTGAAATTATTCATTAATATAATTAGTTAGTGTAAAATAGATGCATAAATGTATAGGCATCAATAATTGAATGAGTACATGTCTATTGAACTTTGTGTTCAGATACAACAGTTTGAGCTTATTAGAGTATTATAGTTAAGCTTAATTGAGAATAGAATTAAGATGGCTAAATTATGAAAATTGGAATAGGATCCAATATGTGCTATAAGAGCAAGATGCACTATGAGCTCTTAACCTAGTTATGGAAGAATCTGAAGTTATGATTACCGCATTGTTAAGAAAGTACAAAGAGATAATTGCAATGAGAAACAAGTTGAACTCTGTTGCTCGCATTATGTTGCTGAAGCATGAAAAATATTTTTTTTATATACATGAGTTTAGGCATTTTTTTTGTAAATGCTAAAGTCAAATGGAAGGCATTAACAAAACTTAATTTGGCTAGACATTGGTCTCCAATTTGAAACAGATCACTTTAAGGTTTGATACGTATATGATGCCTTATGAGCAGAATATTAAATGACCTATGTGGCATATATCAAACAAATAAGTGAACTGTAAGATGCAGACTCCATTTTGACTGATGAATAGCAAGTGCAAGCAGTAGTTCGTTCTTTATTTCACAACTATGTGCATATGAAAATCCACTGGATCCACATTATTAGTAAAGACTTTTAAGAAAATTATGTAACGCCTTAAACTAGAGATGGATTGCCTTCTAGTGGCTAATCTAAAATCGACATTCGTAATGTTGATTCTAGTTCTAATGAGTTTTGTGCTCCAGATATAAGCGTCAAGGTGGATTTAAGTAGTGGAAAGAACAATTCATGATAGAAATCGAAGTTTAACCGACATGAGAAAGGAAAACGTCATTTCAAGAAAAACATTTTAGAAGTAAAGTGTTTTATCTATATAAATTAAAGTGACTTTGCTTATGATTGTGGCGAGCCAAAGAAGTTTAAAAAGTTCTTTGTACACATGATAATGTACATATGTCTGCAGTTCAGTCTTTGTAACTGAATATCATCTTTTGTGGATTGTAGACTTAGGGCCACAAGCTTTTTAGTAAATCATAGAAATACCTTAGTGGAATTTCAATGAGTTCTACTTGGAGCAAAGTGAATAAATGTGGGAAATAATTTCTTGGTGAAAGTTAAAAGAATTGGCATTAGCCAAATTGAATATGCATGATGGTCGCATTTTATTCCTACATAAAATGCGATATGCTCTAAAAACTCGACGGAATTTATTTTCCGTATCTATATGGGTTAAACTTGATTTCAATATAAACTTTCATAACGATGGTATTGACTTGTTATAGGTAACAAGTTATTATGGTTCTGAATGGTTTCATTGTGCCGATTTTTGAGTACAGTGATGAAATGTTATTCCTCATTTTTCATCTTTGTGATGATAAGAATATGTGGCATGCTAAATTTGGTCATATTGGCCAATAGTAGATATTTAAATAAGCCAAATAGGGCTTATTGGGCAATATTGAAAATATCGCCTATTTATGAGCATTGCCTAGTAGGAAAAATAATGAGGAAACCATTTAGAAAAGGAACAAGAGTTGAGTTTCCTTTGTTGATATCCATTCAGACATATATGGTTCAGTGAATGTGATAGTAAGGCATGAGACTGTTTGTTTCATCACATTTGTATAATTGCACTCGATTCGGGTTTATTGTTTTATGATTTTTCATAAATTTGAGGCATAAGTTGCTTCGATAAATTTTATTTGAAATCCGATCGAGGTCGAGAAAATCTATCTGATCAGTTCGAATGTTTATGTGATGAAAAGGAATAGAATAATAGTTGCTATTCCATCAATTTCTCTGAATAATGGAGTTACAGAGAGAAGAAAAAAATCATAATAAATATGGTTAAGTCTATGATAGCACAATATTGTCTTTTGTGGTGATATTTTTGTTGATGGCTATCTAGATACTTAACTGTGTGCCTTATAAATCATTTACCACTACTTCTATGAGTTGTGGACAGGTCGACAATGAGATTTGAGTTTTCTCAGACCTTGATATGCTTTCTATGCACACGCGTTCTCCCACAAGTTTGGGAAATTGGGCTCTAGAGGCACAAGTATCTTCGTGAAATACTAAGAGCACTCGAAAGGATAAATGCTATGGATGAGCAAGAAAGTGGGGAGTGTAATTGAATTCGAATTACGAAATGTCACATTCTTAGTGAATGAATTTCTAAAGGGCGAGATACTTCAAGACTATTCTCTGTTTGAATTTTAGGAAAGTAACAATGATTGCTTATGGGCATCTTATCCAAGTGGGAGCAATGTGAGAAGTGGGGAATTTGTTTCAATTTAGTCTCAATTGCAACCACTTGATGTGTAAAAGGTGTCGTCATTGTCTGATCCGAGTGGGACCGTAATGGAGAATGATGTACTAAGTGTACTATCTCAATGATGTACTACGTGTGCGATCTCCAATTTGGCGAACAAGTCGCAAGAAGCTTTATCTGTCAAATTGTCCATATTTAGACAATAAAAAAAATAAAGCTTTCATGGTTGCTCCACAAGAAGAGAATAAGTCAAGGAGTATAAAATGAGGCTCCGGTTTGCCTTGATAAGGGAAAGTGGATACAAGCAATGGAAAAAGAGATGGAGTTAATAAGATCAAACGAAGTTTTGGGAACTGATTGATCTTTTGAATGGACGCAAAGCCATTGAGACCAAGAATGTTCTCAAAAGAAAGCATAAAGCTGATGGCTTGTTTGAGCGATTTTAGGCTGGCCTTATGGTGAATCGTAATAACCAATTCACCTTTTTCTCGTAATAATGATGAGTATAGATCTAGAATTACATCAAGGATGTAAAGACTGCGATTCTCAATGGAGAGTTAATGAAAGAAACCTATGTGGTACAACCTGCAGGAGTTGTGAATGAAGGCCAAGAATATGGCCCTAAGCAGTCTTTGAGAAATTGATATATATGTTTTTCATGATGTCTTAGTGGCATATGATTTTGTAACAATTGATAAAGGCCAATGTGTATATATCAAAAGATACTAAAATCAATTTGTGATTTTATCATTATATGTTGATGATATACTCTTATTACAAATGGTAAAGGTTTGACCCGAAATATGTGTCTTGAGACTCCATAAGAAGATAAAGAAATGGAAAGTGATCCATATGCTAGTGCTGTTAGTAGCTAAATGTACGCTGTGATATGTTCGAAACCTGATATTTGTTATTCAGTTGGAATAGTAAGAAGGTACCAATCCAATAGAGGTCAAATGTACTGAATTGTCGTCAATAGAATTCTGAGATATGTGAAAGTACTGCTGATCAATTTACTGATGTTCAAGGTAGAGATCTGCACCTTGAAAGTGTATTAATATTGATTGAGGGGGAGTTATAGATGAGAGGAATTTTACCTCTGGATTTGCGTTCTTACTGAGTAATGGCGCCATATCATGGAAAAGTAAGAAGCAAATGTGCATGGCCTTATCCACAATGGAAGATGTTCTCGTTGTGTTATCAGCAATAGTATAAAATGATCTTTGACTTGAGAGATGTTTGGATCAATAAAGTATTGCTAAGAATGCTACAAGTCCAATTATTAATTAATTGTGATAGTTAAGTAGCAAGAGCTTACACTGAGGATCCACTGCAAGACCAAACGTATTGACTCGGAATATGATGTTGTGGAAGACATGTTTGTATGAAAAGATGTGAACAGTGCATACTTACGCAAAGAATGAAAGCAGATCCTACGATGAAATGAATTTCTAGAGATGTCTTGACCTGGTCATTTGTTGACAAAAAGATTACTTCTTTGAATTAGAATCTCTAAAAGGGCGTAGAAATTAGAGTTGGATGCTTATGTTCCCCAAAGTTCACAGTTAAAGAGTTAATGATATTTGTTATCATTACTGATGCCTATGATAGTTAATGATTTAATGATATTTGTTATCATTATTAATGTCTATGATTTTGTGTAACGTTTATGCATATTAATGTTCAGTACATTAGATTGAGAAGGTATGTCGGACAGATGAGAGATTAGCCTACTCACACGGGTGGTCGCCTTTGTTCACTGCGTGATGAATAGAGATGAGGCAATTTTAAGC
This sequence comes from Rhodomyrtus psidioides, assembly GCA_021437785.1. NCBI lineage: Eukaryota > Viridiplantae > Streptophyta > Magnoliopsida > Myrtales > Myrtaceae > Rhodomyrtus > Rhodomyrtus psidioides. The sequence continues at coordinate 238,645 of JAILYB010000032.1, read as the reverse complement.
TTATTATCTAGGTGATAATTGAGAGCTGAAACTTAAAATATTTATTCCGCCTTAACAAGAATGTTAAGATGAGGACTTACTATTTATAATGTCCGAAAGTGAAATAAAGAGATTTTTTTATTATTATTAGCCCTCCCACATATTTCACTTTATCTGTCTTTATTGCCAGATGAGAGTTCTGATGAAAACTCTTGGTTGGAGTTGTTACGTGAACTCTGGTTAGACATTGAGTATGTCTAAGTGATCATCTGTACGGTATTAAAATAGAAAGACATACGCTCCATGGGGAAGGAGAAAATACCATAATACGTACTTCATATTACGTATGCATTGTCGACCAATGAGAGTTGGCAAAAGTTATGATCCCAACTTTTTCTATGCCGTGTGAGACTCTCGAGGATAAAAATTCATCATTTGGTGCCCTCATGATTCTTCGTTATTCTTAAGATTTCTATTTAGTGTTCGCTATCTTAGGGCATTGCCTATGGTCATGAAATTGATTCGATCTAAAGGGATAATTCTAGAAAAGCGAGCTGAACTGAGATTGAGATGTCTAATGGAAGAGGAAGATCGATTTCGAGTTTTTTGAGTCACATAATAGATTTATGTTCACAGACCGGCCGGTTATGATTATTTAATGTGATCATAATTGTGAATATAACATATCATGCTGAAATGAGATCCAGAGAGAGATATGTATGTGACTGATCGATCTAGGGTATAAGCATACGGAAATATACTTTTAATTATGTCCATTTGAGCTGTCATATACTCCCAACGGATGTGTGACAACGAGCTCTTAGTGTATGTTGGTTGCGCGGATTATTTGTCAATATGAACTTTGCAGATATAAAGAGAGTTATGGTTGGTCCTCTGTGGACGAGTGGGAGTTATTAGTCCTCTGTGGACATGTATGAGCTGTTTGCCCTACATGGGCGAGTGGGAGATGATGGAATATAGGACTTACGGTGTGCGTCCATGCGGGCAATCACACCCGCCCCCTAGAGATAACTGCAAGCAGTTATATGACGTGAAGGATCACGTCTGTTCAATAGACGTTAAAAAGAATGTCTCCCCCCTTCCTTCTTCTCTCTAATAGTAAGTCACAAAAAGAAAAAGAACAAAAAACGAACGACACTTTTTCCCAACGTTGAATTGCGTTTGACGCAAAGGGACTCCCGAGACTGCGAATGCGACATCTAATCTGTGGATAGTGGGTACGGTTCCTCGTGTGATCGTATTCCGATCAGTGATACAAGTAAGTGATTTCTGGGCTTTAATCAAGAGTTTTCCGCATGTATTTCGTATACAGATTAGGAATGTGTTTCCAACACTCGTCCTTTTCCCTCTAAACCCTCTCTCCCGAACCTTCTCCATGGCACCCCGAAGGTCCACGAGAGCTTCCAAAGGAAAAGGAAAGGTTGGTGGTCACTCCAACGTTGATCTGAATGAAACCCAAGATGTTTCGGTTCCGAGTATTCAAATAGGAGGAGATTTGGGTGGTTCTGTTTTAGCGAGCACCGCTTCTCACACAGCCATGGCATCATCTACCGCGAACACGCCACAATCAACAGCCATGAGAACTAGAGCTGAGACCACTGTTGTTCCTCAACCAGAGTCTTCCCTACTAGAGGAAGGAGTGACTCTTCCCTTGGTACTGATCAAGTCGAAGGAGGACATCAACGCCTGGCTCGCAGCTGCTCTTAAAGTCTTCAAACAGAAAGCTGTGACTGAAAAGGAAATCGAGGTTCCACCTATTTAGGACGTTCCTCAAACTATTGCGGCAGGATCTTCGGCTGATGCTCCTAAAATCCCAGTCGAAAGATCTCCTAGAAAGTCAACAACTGAGGAAGTAGCTGAACCTTCGAAGGAAGCCGAGGAGATGAGCCACCTAAAGAAACATCAGATGGAACTCCCGTACCAGAAGTAAGTCTGTCTACTCTCGATCTTCCAGAAATCCAGGACCTGCCAGAGGATCAAATCGAGGTTAGTGAGGATGTTCCTAATATTGATGATGGCACGAATGAAAAATGACGTGAGGATGATGATGATGGATTTTTTCAAAACTTTGAGCCCACAGAAGGTTTTGAACTTAACCCCGATTTTATTGACCCACTGTTTTTGAGCAAGGAGCATGAAAATGCCTGGAAAATTTTATCTCAAAGAACACTAATTTTTCCTCGAGCGGTTGATTTTGAATATCTCGATTCAAATGGGATTTTTCTAACTGAAGTCCTAGAGAAACACAAACTTTTGAAAATGTGCACAATGGAGGATCACTCCCACACGAACTTGACATTGATGTTTTATTCAAACCTGCACTTTCCAAATGCTCATTCCCTTGTGTTTTCTTTCCAAAGGAAAAATTACACTATGACTGTTGAGGAATTATCTGAGTATCTCCAAACCGATTTTCACCATTACAAGAAGTTGGAGATATCTGCTAATGAGGCTTGGAGTTTTCTCTTGGAAACCTCGAACTTCACCCGAGATTTTAGAGAAATTGTGCCTATCAATCTTCCACCCCTAAAAATAAATTTTCTCCAAAAGATCCCCACCCTAATCCTTCGTCCGAAGTCATCTTCATCAAATGATGTGTCCAGATTTGAGGCAAAGGTATTGTGGGTACTACTCACCGGATTTGAAATTTCTATCCCATATCTTGTCTTGGGGTAAGAACAGTAGGAGTGCCACAACTTTTGTACGGAGATCACTTGAGTGCCATAACTTTTTTTTGGATCACCTGAGTACCACAACTTTTAAAAATAGATCACTTGAGTGCCATTTACTATTTGGGTCGCCGGAAAATCTGACGTGGCACTAAAATAATATAAAATCAGCCCATGTGGCTCGCCGGAAAGTTGAATCAGCAATAAAAAGGAAACGACGTCGCATGCTTCGGATTGAACTTTCACAAAGTGGCCACTCAAGTACTAGATCTTTTTAAAAGTGATCACTTAGGTTCCTCAATTTTTAAAAAATTGATCACTTAGGTTCTTTAATTTTTTAAAAGTGCTCACTTAGGTTCATTAATTTTGGAAAAGAGATCACTTAGATTCACTTTAAGAATGTCGCACGCTTTCAGATTGAACTTTCACAAAGTGGTCACTTAAGTACCATATCTTTTTAAAAGTAGCCACTTAGGTTCCTCAATTTTTGAAAAGTGGTCACTTAGGTTCTTTAATTTTTTAAAAGCAGTCACTTAGGTTCCTTAATTTTGAAAAAGTGATCACTTAGGTTCAATTTAATAACGACACGTTGGACAAGAATTTCCACGTCACAATAAAATATTAAGTAGAAAGTCCACGTATGATGTTTCGCCGGAAGTGGCACTCAAGTGATCCTTTTTGCTCCGATTTGATACTCAAGTGATCCAAAAAAAAGTTATGGCACTCAAGTGATCTCCATACAAAAGTTGTGGCACTCCTACTGTTCTTACCCCTCTTGTCTTCCTGCATATGTATCGGATAGTGAAGAGGAAAACATGAGGTCTACCATATGAGTCACTCATCTACCGCATTTCCAAAAGGAAAGGGATTGACTTCTCTCAGATGGCAAAAGATCGATTCTCCTAGACAGTGATCGGGAAAAAGACCTTAGAGAAAATGATGTTGAAACCTACAACGTGTGCGCCACATCCCACAATGCCGTTATCTTATCAAAGTAACTCAGGATCCGAACAACCATCGATACGTGAATGATTACAAATGCGCATGCGGAAACGTAAACAACTCTGTACATAAATAAATAAGATGAGTTGGGATAACTACAAACCTCGCATATCATAAAACATCAAACGTTCCTTGCAGACGACCAAGATTGGGGACAAAATACAAAATGCATGACAAGGATCGAAGGGACTAAAGGACCACATCAAAAGACAACCATCTAGGTCCTACCAAAAAGCCTCTAACCTAAGACGACATCCAAAAAGAACCATCATCTCCTAAGACTTCTAATCAGTACCACTATCATCAGCTTCGTCTTTGTCTTCGCCGGGATTGTACTAAGAGAAACTCTGGGACTCGGCCTCCATGGGATCATCCTCCTCGTTATCCTCAAAAGCGGATATCTCTATCACCTCTATGTCTTCCTCAACGGTCGGGGTTTTCTCAAGGATATTCCTAGACTCCACTACAGAATTATCTCTCTCAACCTCAACAGGGGCAGGATGACACCACGTTGGAATCGCATCCCTAGGTACTTTCGAAGGCTTTAGTGGTCCAGTGGTCGTATACCTAGTACGAAGATACCAAGACTTGTATCAATGAGCCCTCTAGTATGGTTCTCCTTCGTCCACCCAAACAGTAGTCCCTTTTCTTATATATACCCTATCCTCGTCTATAGGGAATTCCTCGACGGATGTGTCCATGTCTATCGGGGTACCAAAACGGATGGAAAACATAGTTAAGGCTTAGGGTCTGAAAAACAAATCCCACAACGGGGTGCCATTTACATATCAGCAAGTTAACCCTAAACCTAGATTAGGCCGTTAGTACCTCCAGACATCATTTAAAAAGAAAGCATGCAACACATCATCAAGGCAATAAGCACATGGCACTCAATGCATCATAGGAAAACATCATGATTGGCATGAAACGAACACAATTCAAAGGCAATCACATCAATAAGACCAAGCTTCTCGTACTAGCACAATAATAAATTCATAAGCCGTTTCTCATAATTAGAGGGCTCACTAACCAATTCAAATTTCAAGGGCTCACTAGCCAATTCACTTCTTGAGGGCTCACTAGCCAATTCATTTCTCAAGGGCTCACTAGCTAATTCTCTTCTCGAGGGCTCACTAGCCAATTCATTTCTCAAGGGCTCATTAGCCAATTCACTTCTCGAGGGCTCATGATCGAGTATAGTTCAAATAAGCAAATAGCTAATCTTTTATCATGGAAAGCAACCATGGCCGAACACTCATAATGCATGGCATGACTTGCATAACAAGGCAATCAATCGAATAAGGCATTCTCTTGCCAATTCAAGCATGGATTTCACACATTCGTCACCTAAGAAATCAAATGCCACACGGCCATGCAAGGATACGTGTCAACCGTATGTAGCTATTGCAATTCAGCCACAATATCACAATTTCTCCCCAAAATAAGTAATCAATGATTGGTTAACTCAATTCTCAATCGGCATTGGTCAATTAGGCACATATGACTCACGAATTCATCAATCGAATCTCAAACTCGTCTCTTAGTACCCCTAACATCCTAATAAGGGTTTAGGGATCACTTACCAAATAAATCAAGCTAGGAATCTCCACCAATGATAGCCATAAGCTTCGGTTCCTACTCGGCCAAAACAGGGCAGTGCGCGTCCTAGGGGAAATCACACAAAACAACCTTCAATCCTCTTCTAAACTCAATTCTATCACGTACACACCTCGCCAACACATCAATCCACATCCCTAGATGTCTTATTGAGAGGTTTGAAGCAAGGCAACACCTCAATAAGCCTTCAAGTTGCTCGATTCTAACACCGGTAGCGGGGGTCAGATTCTGTTCTTGCAAAACCAAGTAATTTCAGCCATTAAAACCTATATCAAGTCCAAAAAATCTTCACTCTCAGCTTGCTAAACTCTTATACTAGACGTTGGGGGAGTCTCACCGAAAATTGGAAGCCAGATGAACCCTTGAAACCCGTGCAAGAGGGCTCTCTCTCAAATCGGGTCCGGTGCTGACCTCATTGCGTTCTCTGGGCTGGATAGGCTGATCCCTATGGAAAAAAACTGAACGGCGACCTAGGGTTCATAGAGGAGAGACTGAGGAAGGTCGTGGTGGTCGGCGTTCGGCTCGGCGGTGGCTAGAGATGGCGGTCGAGAAGGACGAACGGAGGACAACGGACTGGTCGGGCATGGTCTTCCACGGCTGAGAAGAAGAAGAAGAAGAAGAAGAGAGAGAGAGAGAGAGAGAGTAGAGGAGTTCGGCAAAGAGAAATGAAGAGAGGAGGGAAAGTGAGGCTTTCTTCAATCCCCAACTTGGTCAATGTTTGAATGGTAGTTGAGAAAAGACTCTAATTAATGCTGAGTGGATAGATTACTTCTAGTGATGACACTTGGCCTCATCTTCATAATATCTTGAAGTTCATTGACTCTTATACACCTCCAACTTTCAACCACCTTGGGGATTGACAAAAGACCAAAATTCCCTTGTTCAATTCTTAGGGCAAGGGTATCCTTCTAGTGGGAAAATAGTAATTTCACATTTATAATCCTAAATTTCACTTTTCCAATATAAATTGTCATCGATAAGGCGAAATCTAATTCCTTTCAAATGTTGGAATTCTTCATTGTCCATTTTCCAATTTCGAGATACCATTTCATGGTTGATTTTCTGTCAATCGTAATTCCAGTTTATCTTGAACTAACGGGTGGCTTTTGCAGACATTACGCGTATCGACTCAGTGATTCTCATAACACTTAGGACTTCTCAGGTCACAGCAACTTTGGTTGTCATGTAATTGTAAGGGTATATCGCTAGCTCCGACGGTCTTGATCGTCAGAACTCGATTTAGGAAAAGTTTGCAAATCATGCGTTGATTAAGCGGAATTACCCGAGCTCCAATCGTATAATGCTAGCAATGGATTCTATAATCGTTCTTAGATAAGCCTTTATTGGCTCTAAATACTCCATCGGCAATCCTTATGGTCAAAACGCCATTTCTTATTCGGGTTTCCTAGGTCCACGTACTTTGTCATTCGTTAGCCTTTCCTTTTTGATCAGTTAACTCAAGATTGATCAGGTTTGAGCGAGAAATAACTGAAATACATCGATGATATCCTTTTAATTCAATAGTCTCGAAATGGTAGGAAATTCAAAATGTCGCAACTCTTCCCTCTTACAAAAATTTCGTCCTCGAAATTTGCAATAAACTCAGTTACTCAAACAAATGAGGGTACTGACGCCTCATCGCTTGTTCGCTTTCCCAAGTAGCTCCTTCAGTACCATGGTGCTCCCAAATCTCCTTCACTAACGGTATCGTCTTGTTCCTCAGGACTTGTTCCTTCCTGTCCACAATCTTGACTGGCTTTTCCACATAAGACATTCTTTCATCCACCTCTATGACTTCATGGTCCAGCATATGAGTCGGGTTAGGCTCGTACTTCCTCAGCATTGATACATGGAAGACATTATGCACTTGTGACAAACTTGGCGGTAAGGCAAGCCTGTAGACCAATGTTTCAATTCGTTCTAAAATTTCAAAATGGCCTACGTACCTCGGACTTAGTTTTCCCTTCTTTCCAAACCGAGATAAGCCTCGCATCGTAGACACTTCAAGAAAAATATGGTCTCCAACTTGAAACTCCAACGGCTTGCGTCGCTTGTCGGCATAACTCTTATGGAAACTCTGCACTGTTTTCTATCTTTTTCTAATGACTTTCACCACCTCGATTGACTGTTCCACTAATTCTAGGCCTGTTATGCTACTTTCTCCAACCTCATCCCAACATACAGGAGTTCTGCAGGCTCTGCCATATAAGGCTTCGAATGGTGCCATTTTGATACTTTGCTGATAACTATAATTATAGGCGAACTCCACTAGATGTAGCTAATCCTCCCAACTTCCTTTAAAGTCTATAACATACGCTCGCAATATGTCCTCGAGCGTCTGAATAGTCCTTTCCGACTGTCCATCAGTCTGAGGGTGATACGCTGTACTGAACTATAACTTAGTTCCCATGGCGTCTTGGAGACTTTTCCAGAAACTCACTGTAAACTTCGGGTCTCTGTCCGACGTAATTGTTACAAGCACTCCATGAAGAGCACTATGTGATGCATGTACAACTCAGCGTATTTATCCATCACGAAATCCTTCAGCACAAGTATGAAATGCGCGGATTTGGTCAGTTTATCCATAACTACCCAAATCGAGTCATGTCCTCTCTAGCTCCTCGGTAGTCCCATCACAAAATCCATGGTCACGTGCTCTCATTACCATTCCGAAATTTCCAACTGCTGTAACAATCCACCAGGCTTGCAGTGTTGTGCCTTCACCTGTTGACAAGTCAGACATTTAGCCACACACTTGGCTACATCCACTTTCAATCAGTTCCACCAGTAATGCTGACGCAGATTCTGGTACATCTTCGTGCTACCTGGATGAATGCTATAATTGCTCTTATGAGCCTCATATAAGATACTTTCCCTTAACTCTTCATCATTAGGTACACACAAGCGTTCACGAAATTTCAAAGTTCCGTTCTCAGACACTTATAATTCAGGTTTCCTTTTGGCTGTATCCATCTCGAGGATTTTTTGTATTTCTGTTATCTTTTCCTGGATTTCGGGTTCAATCCTCAATGTTGCTTACAGACTAGTCAAAGGACAAATCTCCAGTTTGAACTCTGAATCCCTCAATTCTTCCAATAGAGTCCATCATTTGACCATTAACTACGTGATGTTTGATTTTCGATTGAGTGCATCCGCAACCCTATTTGCCTTCCCAGGATGCTGCAAAATGTCACAATCATAATTCTTAAGTAATTCCATCCATTGGCGCTGCCTCATGTTCAATTCCTTTTGAGAAAATAAGTACTTCAGACTCTTGTGATCGGTAAAGATCTGGAATCTTTCTCCACACAAATAATGCCTCCAAGTCTTCAACGTGAAGATGATTGTCGTTAATTCCAAATCATGAGTTAGATAGTTCATCTCATGAGGCCTCAACTATCGCGACGCGTAAGCAACGATTCTTCCATACTGCATTAGCATACATCCTAATCCCTTTAATGATGCATTGCTATAAATCTCATAACCTCCAAGTCCAGAAAGGATCGTTAACACTAGTGCGGTCGTCAACCGACGCTTAAGCTCTTGGAAACTCCATTCGCACTCATCTGTCCATTCGAATCGCGTATCCTTCTTAGTCAATCTCGTCAAGGGAATGGTGATCGAGGAGAACTTCTCCACAAACCTTCTATAATATCATGCCAATCCTAGAAAACTTCGGACTTCCGTCACCGATGTTGGCCATGGCCAATTCGTGACTACCTCAATCTTGGTAGGATCCATTGAAATTCCATTTCCTGAAATTACATGTCCAAGGAATGCGACCTGACTAAGCCAAAACTCACACTTACTAAACTTAGCGTAGAGCGAGTGTTCTCTTAATGTCTGTAAAACTACCCTTAGGTGTTTTTCATGTTCCTCAAGGCTCCTCGAGTAAACTAAAATGTCATCAATGAAGACAATAACAAACTGGTCCAGATACTCCTTCTGACATTCCGAATTCCGACCCCTAGGGGCTAATGACATGGATTAGAATCTCCAAATTGAAAAATGGACGATGATGAATTCCAACATTAGCAATGAATTAGACGTCGCCTCATCGAGGGTGATTTAAATTGGAAAAATGAAATTTCGGACGGAAAGTGTAAAATGATCATTTTGCCCCTTGACCCTTGACCTTGTCTTAAGAAATATAGAAGGACATTTTGGTCTTTTTGGACCCCCCATGGCTGCCGAATTTTATGGTCGAAGGAGTCAATGGATGACAAAGGCCTTCTAGAAGTAAAGACAAGTGTCATTTGGTGAGTGATTAAGCATTAATTGCCCACCAACCAATCTTATCACTTGCTTCTTCAATAATTGGTGTGGAAGCCTCTTTCTCTCCTCCCTTTCTCTTCATTTGGACGACCATCCTCTCTCTCTTTCCTCCATCTTCTTCTTCTTCCTCTTTCTCGGCCGAACAACTTCAACTCGACCAGCACCGACCATCTCCCTTCCTCCGGCCATAACTTCTTCGTACGATATTGGATTGAGGTAAAACCATCGTCATCTGAAAGCTTATTGTCTTACCTTTCTAAGGACATATTATAAACTCAATTTGGCCCGGTAGTTCTTCCCGTAGGTCTGTTTGAATGGACAAAGGTCAGATTGAGGCAGAATCTAATCGATTTTGGGGAAGGAGCTGTTTCGTGGGCTTCAATACTTCAAATGGCTCCAAATTTTCGGTGAGACTCTCTTGACTCATGGTACTTGAGTTGGCTGAGCTAGAGTTACAGGTTTATTTGAGTTTAGATGGATTCCCATGGCTGATTTGAAGTAGTCTTTACCGAGCAGATTTCGACCGTATGCGGACCGTGAGGAACCGAGCTGTTCAAGGGACCTTGAGACGTTATTTTGCTTCAAAATATTCGATGAGCTCCCTAAACATGTAGATTAAGATTATGGCAAGTTGTTTTTATGGTGAATGGAAGTTTAAGTTGAATTATGGGCTGTTGAATGTGATTTTGTGAAGAACCGATTCTGCCATGTTCTGATTTGTAGAAACCGAATACTTTGGGGGCTGAGAATGGTGTCTCCATGCCTTAAAATGATCGTTAAAGCACTTTAAGATGTCAATTGATATGTTGGTAGAGTGTACACTTGGTGGAATAGAGATTGAAAGAGTTTTAAGGGCTGTTTGAGATGAAAATGTGAGATGCCGACGAATCTACCCATACCGCGCATCGATTTTGAATTGACTCGTTCTAAGTCATTCGGTATCCAAATTGAGCTACGTTTTCGCCCATGCATCCTTAAGATATTGAAGTATAATATTATGATAGTATATTTCATAAAAAGTCGATGAATCAATGTCAGTTTATCTACGAATGAAGCTGGTCGTTGGGCTTAGGAAAGGGCAATTTTGGTGGAATGATATTTATGATTATTTGCCTTGATAGAACGACCCTTGGCATGCTTAGGGGCATTGATTTAACACTATGACGACTTGAGGATAACGCGTTGTGTATGTTGTTGAAGTTATTGTGCAAGGGAATTGAGAAATGATCGAGTTTCGATGTAGTTTTCCTAGGCACGCCGTGAGAGTCCTGTTCGGCCGTGGGCTTGCTGACCTAGGAGGGTTGTTTGAGTTGAAATTGCTAGCTTGATTAATGAGGTAAGTGTCCCTTAAACCTTTACTTGAAAGCTAGGACACTATTGAATGAGATTGATTGATGAATTGGTATTTATTATGACCAATTAGAAGTTGAACGCATGAGATTGTTGTGGTCGATCCATATACCTTGGTGTGAGGTTTAATTGATGAATTCCATGATTGGAATGATGTAGTGTAACCTCGGTTTTCACGAGGACTAGTGTGCTTGTGTGGTTTAATTGGTTTTGATGCAAATGAATCGGCCAGAGTGCCCTTGTAATGATTGCTTGCCCTTGTGTGAACGTATGGCCAGAGAGCCCTTGTGATTTTAAATTGTCAGAGAGACCTTGTGCATCGTAATTGGCCAAAGTGCCCTGATGCTTTGCAATTAGCCAAAGAGCCCTTGTGCATAGTAATTGGCCAGAGTGCCCTGATACTTTGTAAATGGCCAGAGAGCCCTAGTGAATCAAATTGGCCAGAGAGCCCCAGTGATCTTTAAATGGCTAGAGTGCCCCTGTGATTGCACGGCCAGAGTGTCCTGATGCAAATGAATTGGCTAGAGTGTCCTTGAGAAATACATCGCGGCCCGGGAGCCCTTGGCGATGAGAAATGTGACATTCCGAATTCTGGCCCCTATCGAGGCTATTGAATGGAAAGATATCGATCGAGATATTTCAGTTGTATCTTGCTCAGAGCAGGCTACTCTCGAGTAAACTGACTAAAAGGGAAAGACTAACGCGGAGTCGAGTACGTGGATTTGGGGGATTTGAATGAGAAATGGCACTTTGACCATAAGGATTGTCGAGGGAATATATTTGGGCCAGCAGAGATCGATCTAGGAACGATCAGGACTGCCTTGCTAGCGTTATGCGTTGGGACGCGGGTGATTCCGCTTAACCAATGCGTAATTTGCGAGAATTTCCTAAATCAGATTCCCATGATCAGGACCGCATGAGCTAGCGATAAACCCTGGAAATTACATGACAATCAAAGTCGTCATGGCTTGAGAAAAACCCCAAGGTCGATACGCGTAGCGCCAGCAAGAGTCGCCCATCAGTTTGAGATAAACTGAAATTTACAATCGACGAGGGCTCGACATGAAATTGGACCTCGAGATTTAGGTATTGGACATTGAGGAATTCCAACGTTTGAATTGAATTGGACGTCGCCTCATCGATGGCAATTTAAGTTGGAAAAACGATGTTTCGGACGAAAAGTGCAAAATTATCATTTTGCCCCTCAACCATTTGCCCTTGCTTTAGGAGAAATAGAAGGGCAAATTGGTCATTTAGGTCTTCCATGTGGCTGCTGAAAATTCATGTGGGTAGAGTCAATGGAAGTCAAAGCCAAAGATGACAATTATTTGAGCCTTGCCAAGTGTCATCCATTGAAGGGTTTGAGTATTAATTACCCACCTACCAATCGTGTCACTTGTTAATCTCAATTAATGGTGGAAGACTCTTTCTCTCTCCTTCCTCTTTCATTTTGGCCGGCCACCCCTCTCTCTTGCTATTTTTCTCTCAAAAAACTCCCTCTCTCGCTCGCCATCTCGCTGCCCTGTTCCGACTGCCCCACTATTTCTGTTATAACTTTTTCTTTCGACATTGGATTGAGGTAAAACTATCTCCATCTGAAAGCTTATCGTCTTGCCGTTCCAACAAGGTATTATAAGCTCAATTTGACCTAGTATTTCGTCCCGTAGGTCGGTTTGAGTGAGCACAGATCAGATTGAAGGCATAATCTGATCGGTTTTGGGAGAAGAGCTGTTTCGTGGGCTTAAAGGCTTCAAATGGCTCCAAATTTTCGGTGAGCTCTTCTACACTCATAGTACTAGAGTTTCCTAAGTTGGGGTTGTAAGTTTACTTGAGTTTTGAGGTGTTTTCATGGCTGAGTTGAGGTAGTTTTTATCGAGCAGAATCTGATTGTTTGCGGACCAAGAGAAACCGAGCTACGTGAAGGCCTTCGAGGTGTTGTTTTTCTTCCAAATATCTGGTGAGCTTTCTTAACATGTGGATTAAGGTTTTAGTAAGTCGAATTCATAATGAATTGAAGTCTAGAAGTGAAATTGAGGGTTGTTATGTGAGAAACAGTGAAGGCCGATTCTGCCCTGTGTAGTGGCTGAGTAAACCGAGCACTTTAGGAGCTCGTGGGAGTGTCACCGTGTCTTAAATTCACCGTTAAGGCACCTTGAGACATTATTATGTGTTGGCAAAGAGGTTTTGCAAATAATTCGAATTTAGAAGTGATTGAGGACTGTTTTGGGCGTGAATGATGCTAGAGGCCGAGAGGCTGTGTAATATGTCCTTAGCGCGCACCAATTTTGAATTGAGTCGTTCTAAGTCGTCCGGTATCCGAATTGAGCTCCATTTTCGCCCACGCGTCCATAAGACATTGAATTATAGGGTTATGAAATTTGAGTTCATAGAACTTTGATGGAGCAATACCATTTTACTCGGGATTGAATTTGGTCATGGAAGGACAAAATGGACAGCTTGGTGCCGCGAGGTTTCGTCAATCGTTTTATGGGATTGCTTAGCCTAAGCTCGAGGTAAGTTGTTCCTAAACATTTGTTAGGAGGTTAGGTTACTAAAAGATGGAGTTTTGAGTCGAATTGAAGGGTTTTATAAACTGATTTTGTGAGAGACACGAGGAAATCCAAATCTACCTATTTTGATGAATTGAGCTTGAGTGGTTTCATGGCATGGAAATCTTGAAAAATGAGGTCAAACTGAGGAGTCCTAATTTGATTGTGGCATGTGGTTGGGCCATTTGGCGTGTTTTGTGAAAAGTCTCATTGATTTGAGTGCATTAAGTGGATTTGTTTACCAATTGAGTCTTGAAATGACTTGTGAATGATCAAATTTGAGATTTACTTGAATTGAGCCGAGTGATGCTCGTGTTTTTCTGAACATGTTTGAACTTGAAATGTGTTTTGTCCAGTGACGGAGTCGGAAAAGAATGCCTTGAATAGGCGATGAATGCTTGAGTTTATTGAGTGTGTTTCTGATTGAAAATTGAGGCATGAATGCGTTTTCTAATGAAAAGTGAGACTTTTATAACTGAATTTTTATGAGTAAATGACGTGTTGGATCGCGAGGAAGTCTTAAGTGCACAGGCGTGTGGGATGGCCAATGGCGTATGGTACCGCTAGGAAATATTATATGTATACTGGCGTGTGGGATCGCCAATGGCGTGTAGGATTGCCAAGAATTATAATTTGGCCAACGTATTGGGAGGGAGTTACTCCCATTTGAGCTGACGAGGTCGTGCGGCTAGATAGTCCCATACGAACATGATTCATTTCGATTGAAAATGGGCGTCGAGAGTCGTATGGTAACCGAATCGTCTCTAGGTCCGGACGCGAGAGTCTCATATGGATTGACGAGTCATATGGAGACCGAATCATCTCGCAGTCCCAAGATGGACGACCCAAGATGGGCGGATATGGAAAGATCTATTTTTCAAAAAAATCAAGAATGATTTTGAGAAATTGAATATGCCTCATGATTTGAAATTGGCCCAGAAAGGGGCGTGAGAGTAAATAACATGTTTTCTGGAAATTTCGAGGAATGATACCTTTGAGAAAGAAGTGAAAGTTGCCTCATGTTTTGAGATGGCGTCGAGTGCTTGCTTCTGATTGAAAACACTACCATTGTACGAAGCTTAGAGTTATCATGATTTTTCTTTACTGAGTCAAGCTGTTTTGAGAGTACTGAAATGCCAAGTTTTGTCAAGTACCCTGTTTTACCATGCCAATACTTTTATACCCCAAAATACCCCATTTTTTAAAAGTGTCTGGAGGTACTGGTAGCCTAATATAGGGTCAGGTTTGACTTACTGGGATTATATATCTCACCCCGTCATGGGACAACATTTTTCAGGTCCAGGCAATGGAAACTCGAGGAATGCCCTGATTGACATTTGAAGACTGAATTGGAGGAAGTTGTTATGAACCTTTTGTGGCCTTAGGGATTGCACTAAGAATTGTGGATTTAGAATTTTAACCTTTGACATATATTAGACCTTAATGGGAAGTGTACCCTTTTGTCTTAAGTCATCTTGTGTTGTTTTATTTTTACGGAGATGTTCTCGCTTTCGCTTGCATGCTTCATATAGGTCTTTAAGTTAATGGCCGTTGGTTCCTGGGAGATCATCAAAGGTAACGACGAAGATGGGATGCTCGCGTGCCCGCGGAACTCGGGGCGTGACATCCTCGTTTGGTTGGTATCAGAGCGAGGTTTGCTCCATCCAATTT
Organism: Rhodomyrtus psidioides; assembly: GCA_021437785.1. Classification (NCBI taxonomy): domain Eukaryota; kingdom Viridiplantae; phylum Streptophyta; class Magnoliopsida; order Myrtales; family Myrtaceae; genus Rhodomyrtus; species Rhodomyrtus psidioides. The sequence continues at coordinate 223,512 of JAILYB010000032.1, read as the reverse complement.
GATTGAGACTTGGAGTGATAAGGAGTGATGACTTGATGACGATTAGATGGTGAGACCCTTAGGAGTAAGTATGGATTGTTGAATTTTGGGATTTATAGGCTTGAACTTGTGCTAAATTTTGATAGTTCTAGTATCGATTTTTATGAATGACCTTGGGTGACATTGTAATTGAGGTTTACAAGGAAGTAAACAGAAATTGAGGAGTCCTAGATATGAACTTGAGGTGTAAGTGTGTTTGAGGCTAATAGACGATTGCTTATGGGTAAAGGATCGATTGGATTTTATGAACATGATTGTGACTTTGAGGTATATGGTTGATCCTAGGCAATTGATCTGTGGGACGATCATTGATGGAATTGGAAATCTTCAATGGATAAGAATCGATTTGAGAACGAATGTGATATGGCGGGTATTGAGGACGCTCATTTAGTGCATGTGTTTATAGAATTGAAATGAAAGTTGAGGAAGGTGAATACATGAGCTTATCATTATTAGACTTGATAAACCGTCACTTGGTATGGGACAAGCTGATCGGATACCTATAAACCGTAATGAAGTATGTTGTGGGACGTATGGAACGGGGCTCTATTCGTAGATGTATAACTTGGGACAACCTGCAACGACCAGGTCTGATGAGGGCGGGGAGTGTACGCAGGGACAAAGAGGTTTGGACAAGGAGCGGCTCTTGCCAGGCTTTTAAGATAGCAAGGAGGCAAGAATAACCCAAGTCATAAATTGAAAGAGAGAGTCTAGGTATCGGGTTGAGTCTGATTTTAGTTAAGAGATGTATTGCACTGAAGTGATCCTCATGGTGAATTTTCAAAATTGCATGGCATTTGTAATGGCGTATGTTATTGGCATGGTTAGGAGCTTCGTACATTGCAGTGGGTGTAATTTGAAAAAGAAAATTGACACGTATGTTTGGCCTGTATGGTGAGTTTTGGCACTGAATGTCGTTTGACTGGTATCTTGTGAAATTGAGATAGCCTGTTGAGTTATTGCTAAGTTGCAGATACGTCTGGACTTAAGATGTGAGGACTTGACCCAATGAATTGTGAGTAGAGAGTTTTCCTGGTAGATGGCGATTAGTTGAGTTTTGGCCTAGTTGAGGCTTTCCTTGTAATTGGCTGTTGATTGAGCAGTTGCCTCATTGAGGCTGGCTCGATGTGTGGTTGTTGCTTAAGGATGATTTGGAATCCTTGGATAATGGGCAATTAGTTGAGAGTTGCTTGGGAACCACTGGATAGTTGATTGCTGGTAATGAATGATGAGATGAGCAGCCCGAGGCTGCTAGACTTGAGTAGATGACTTAAGTCTTTGATTCCTGGAGGGAATCATAGTGGTTCAAGTGACATGAGAATCTAATAAATTTGAAAGACCAAAATACGGTCGCTAGAGGAGCATTTGGCTCAAGTATACGAGATATGAGAAGATCCAAGAACTGAGATGGATCATGAGAATTAAGAAAAATCGAGCGACTAGAGTATGAGTACTGAAAGAGAATATGGCTCGATTTTGTTAATTGTCCGAGACCCAAGTGTAATAAGGGGTCATGAAAACTTAAATGGAAATGAGAAAAATAGATAGGTAGGCAGACTCGTGAAGGAGCTGTCATTGTTACCCAAGTCGCTTAGGCGACTAGTGCTGATGAGTTAAGAGATGGAAGTCACGAGAAAGATAACTCTGAGACTACTCATTTCCAAAGTGGAAACGTGGATAGGAACCACGAGAGTTTGAAAAGCTTGTGAAGCGATGTATAAGGTTGAGATTGGCTAAGTTGATGGAGAAAGTGGATTTGAAACTGCCTCCCTCCGGATTAAGGGTTTCGTGAGAAAACCCTAGAGGTTTTGGGTACACTGAAGAAAGAAAGTGACCTTAGTAGTTATTAGCCCTAAGAAGTTTTCTTTGAAGGCATGGTATCTATCTGAATCACCGCCGTTGGGTTGTTCAATGGAAGTACCTTCCTAGGATTACTTGAGAGCAAAAGTTGTTTGGATCCTAATAGTTCTGTAAGAATCTGAAGACGATCGACCATTATGAGGCGGAGTCCTCAAGGTCGTTTAAGTATACTGAAAGTGGTCAAGGACCCTTTGAGTGAGATGTAAGGTCTCCGAGTGGATTGGAATTTGAAAGCCTTATGGCTAGTTGTTATTCCTGATTTTGAGGAATGGTAATGAGACTCAGTAAAAGAAGAGAATGATCGGAAGACACATGAATAGTAGAGCTCCTACTCATGGATTACGAGCAAAGAGATGTTCATTATGGAACATGGAACGTACCTGCGAGAAACGGCTATTACCTCGGCGTAAGGCTCGTAATGAAAGATTGATATTTTATTTCTTCCGTCGTGAGGAAAATTAAGGAAGAAGTTATGTCAGTTGTTTGGCCATGTTAAGTGGAATGGGGTTGACTGAAGATGAATCGGAACCACTAGAAGTGGTATTGTATGTTATCACCCATAAAGAGTAGAGTGTTGTTCTTAAAGGATGATGGGACCATGAGGTGGTCGTTAGAGGGAAGGAAAGTGAATGGACTTGATAGTCCTGGCTGTTCGTAATCCTAATGAATGATTGAGTAAGTGAAAAGAGCGCTTAAAGTGTAATTACAAAGTGACTCAAGGTAGTTGAATTGAGCATTCGATACGAAAATTTGTGGAGACCAAGGAAGAACCTTGACTCCTTGGAATCTTGTCACTTGAGGTGACTGAGTCACTAGAAGAAGAGTGTCAGACATGGTGAAATTTGAATTTTAGAGTGGAGGTACTGCCGTTGGCGCAGACTCCAAGATTGACACTCTTAGGAATGGGAAGGACAAGGTGGATTCGAAGTAAAAGAATACCACCGAAGTGTATAGTTTCCTTCATAAGGTAAGAGACCCTAGTGCAGAAGGAAGAGAATGTTCTAATTGCCTTGGTATTAAGATTGAGCATCTGGACGGAGAAAGAAAATACATAACTTGAATGATTCCTGGAAGTGAAGTCTGAGAAATTGTCTTGTAAACAACGTTGAATTCCAGGATAATGTCGATTTTCAATCGAATGGATGAAATCGTGATAAGGTCGCATTAGCTGGTTGTGAAACCAAGAGGTCAAGGCACTAATGCTTCATGAGGAAAAAGTGACAAAAATGAACAAAATGTTACATGGTCCAAGTGGAGACCCATGAAAGTGGAGAGCCAAGGTTTGATCTCTCAAGTGAAAAGTATGAAAAACAGTTTGAAAGATTTGACACCTGGTAGAGAGAAGCCGATAAAAGTCGGATAGGGTATCCAAGGAATAATTGGATTAGTTGTTACCGTCTTGAGAGATGATGATTGGACTCATTTAAGGAGTCATGAGAAACATGAACAACTTTCAAGAGTGTTCTATGGACCCTAAAGAAATGCTCAGTGTATGCTAAATGTGAAGAGCGCAAGCTGTAAACTTGACGAGGCAAGTTTCCTTCGTAATGAAATTTATAAGAAATAAAATCCCTGTGAAGCCTTTGAGAATTGGAAGAAGTAATGAATCGACTAGAGATGATGCGAGCTGCTGAAATTTGAAGTTTCCTGGAATTGGTGGATTGTTATAGACAAAACGTGGAAAGATTTTTCGGAGACTTGAGTCAAGTTGATGACTACGCGGATAATGGCGTTCATGTTTGGAATCAAAAGAGTCGAGAGAATTATAATGACGTGACACTGGAAGGAAATTTGAGGCGTAGCAAGGCGGGCTAAAGTGGGCTGTACGAATGCGCTTTAACAATAAGACCTTAAAAGTTGGAAAGCTTAATGCATGATTGGAGTTGGATTGCGAATGTCCTTGCGACAAAATTTGGAAAACATTGTTTGGGTGGAAGAAGAATTTGAATCTTTATCTACCATGAGAAAATAAGATAGTAGTTTCCCGAGAGGCAACACTGATGTATGAAAATTGCTTAAGGATATGAGAGCGTTGCTTGTTTAAAAAAAGACCTCGAAGTCATGTGAACTATAAGAGGTTGAGAACATTGACTGCCTAAAGGGAATTGAAGGAAAGTCACGTGGGACGAAGAGATTATCCAAGTGTTGTTACTACGATGCCCAAGTCGCTAAGGAAAGGTGAATTAAGTAGTGGATGCTTATAATTGAGAATTGAGCATTGGGTAATTGGTGATGGAGGAACAGATCTTCCCTCGGGAAATAAGAAATTCAACTTCCAAATTGGAAATAATCGTGAGTTTGCGTAGGGAGTCAAAAAGGTTATGACTCGATTTGGTTGATCGGGGGCAAGTTGATAAAGTCCTTGAATTCCTGATGGTACGAGAGGACGTTGGAGGGAGTGACACGTCAGATGGTATAGGCACCAAAGAGTGCAGTCTTGCGGTAGGTTAGTAATGATGGTGATAGGCAAGGAGCTTGAGCTTATTATGATGCTCTGGAAAGGCCTTCAGTCATGAATGTTATGAGAACGTCAAGTAAAGGATGGAGTTATCATGAAAAGTAAGGAAGTGATGAGGCGTCTATACCCCATGAGATTGGATAATTGAAAAATGGTAAATTTCGAGGACGAAATTTCTTTAAGGGGGGAAAAGTTGTGACATTCCGAATTCCGGCCCTTCTCGAGGCTATTGAATGGAAAGATATCGATCGAGGTATTTCAGTTGTATCTCGCTCAAAGCAGGCCACTCTCGAGTTAACTGACCAAAAGGGAAAGACTGACGCGAAGTCGAGTACATGGATCTGGGGGATTTGAATGAGAAATGGCACTTTGACCATAAGGATTGTCAATGGAATATTTTTGGGCCAGCAGAGATCGATCTAGGAACGATCAGAAATTCCTTGCTAGCGTTATTCGTTGGGACGCGGGTGATTCCTCTTAACTAATGTGTAATTTGCGAGAATTTCCTAAATCGGATTCCGATGATCAGGACCGCAGGAGCTAGCGATAAACCTTGGTAATTACATGACAATCAAAGTCGCCACGGCTTGAGAAAAATTCCAAGGTCGATACTGTTGGATCTAGCAATATCACCTAGAGCGGGGGTGAATAGGTGATTCTGAATATAATTGAAATTTCTTGCGGAATAAAAAATTATTCAATGTACGATTAGAATCAGGAACAGTATAACAGTGTGCACAAAGTCTAAACACAAAAGTAAGAGTTTAGAGTAGAGAATATTACACATGACGATTATAGTGGTTCAGCTTAGATCAAGCCTACGTCCACTCTCCCACGATGACAGCCAATCGGCTGGATTTCACTATGACAAATCACGAGAATTACAAACACTCAATCACTTGGTTTTTCTCTCTATCAGATTTTCACAATGAATAGGATTTTGGGTACCCAGAATATTTTCGGATAGAACTCAGATTATGCTTGCACTTTGGATTGTTGTTCGCCCTCTTACTTTTTAGTCCATCATGGTTCTTCTTTTATACTCCCCTACCTCCGAACTAGCCGTTGGATTCCCAGCAAAGGGATCGCTCTTTAATCCTTGATTGGACGTCATCAATCGTGATTGAACGAGACTGTATCTTCAGAAGACATGTAGACCGTTGAGTAAGATATTGAACCCTTCTGATTCAGTCACCCATCAACTGAATCTCCAACTTCCATAAGTGTGATAAGTCTGAGTTGGTTCCCGAAGGAATATTCCTTAGAATATGATATCCCATTGTAGAAAGTCCCTTGATTAATTAGAAGGGATATTAGGACAATCGAATATCTCAAGCTTTCCATAGGAATCTTGCCTTGATTGAAAACCTGCCATACGTGGGTCTTCACGTTTTGCAAATATAGAAACTGATCTTTCTCGGGTTTCATCTTAGAACAGATTTGTTTCTTACTAGATCAGTTGACACGGAATGGTAATACGGAGATTTGATGGGATCCATCCGTCACTGTTTAGATCATCAGAAGCACTTCCATCTGACCCTCAGTCAGAAGCACTCCATCTGACCCTTCGTCAGAAGCACAGAAGCACTTCCATCTGATCCTTCGTCAGAAGCACTTCCATCTGACCCTTCGTCCACGTGACAGAATTAGATCCACTCAACCTGCTGCTTACACATTCTTTCTGCATCACATAACGTTATACAATTTCTTACGATAGTTTTGTCAGAATCAAAATATAGGAGAATTTCCACAACAATCTCCCCCTTTTTGATGGTGACAAAACTACTCTTATTGCAAATACAAATATGTGAATTTAAAGTTTTTAAACAGTGATATAAACGAGTAATCATCCGATTTGCTCCTGCATGTAATCATCATTAGAGATCATGTACAAAAAAAACTCTTCTCCCCATAATGAGAGTATAAACAGCGTATAGATATCTCTGCTCAAGATGATATCAATCCCTGCACAAATAGATTCTTCTCCCCCTTTTTGCCAACATCAGAAAGAGCGTATAAAGCGAATAAAAATTGAATCGGGTCAATTTTAAACAAAAAGGAGTAAAGGTTGTATCATAGCAAAGAGTAACTTTTTACCAAATAAAATATAAAATTAAGAAGATGTTGGTGGAGGCATTTTTGAAGAAGAGGGACGATCGTCAGGCTCGTTATCAGCCTCCACTAGGGAAGGTCCTTCATAGCTTCTTCCCATTCTCTGAGCATGGCTTCTAACAGCTTGAGATGAAGGCAGTTCTGAAACTGATCTGTCAGTTCTGACCAGTGTGTAGGTAGGCATGTTGGCGACCTCGGCACAAAACATTCTGCCATATAGATCAATTGACTTCTCCATTTTGGTCACCTGACTAGTCATACCCTGCAACTGCCTATCGATCTTCTCTTCAAAAATCTACAGTTTTTGATCAAGCCTTGTTTCCATAGCAGCCAGAGTCTGAAGAAGAATATGTTGAAGGTTCTCAAAATGTCCTTGAAGTTCCACCTGTGGTTCTGGAGGAGTAGGTTCTTGAGATGAGGTGTCAATCCCTTTTGTAGCTAAACTCTCCTTCTCAGTTTGTGCTTTGGGAAAAGCTTGAGAGGCAAACACTTCAGTGATAAAGACATCAGATGTTGCAGGCATGGGCTCCCCCTGAGTTATAGCCTTCTTCCCTTTATATCTTAAGCTGGGCGCAGATTCTACATCTTCATCAATGTCTAGAGGTATGGACTGAGCACTTGACAGTTGATCTTCTCGTCCAATGTCTGATGCCAAGCTTGGAGCAGTTCTGTGGATTGTGAGTCTGGTGGAGGATATAGAATGTCACGCCCCGACCCCGGCGGGCACACCAACATCCCACAGGATAACCCAGGATCCGACGACTCTACTTTCAAAGCGTGATATGAGAAGCACATGCGAAAATGAAAACAACCCCAGACATAAAAGAAAAAAAAAAGACTTAAGGCGACATAGGATTTAAAAACAACACACATCGTCTTACAGTTAAAAAGGTCTAGTACATCAAAAGACAGAAGGGTTCAGAGGAAGGCACTATAGGACTACAAAAGAGAATTCTCAAAAAGAAATTCATAAACTAGACAGACTCGTCTTCATCTTCCTCCCTTCCCTTCTTCGTCACCTTCGAAGCATCCTTCAAGGCTTTGGGTCTGAAATGTTGGTCCCACGACGAGGTGAGATAATAATCTCAGTAAGTTAACCCTAACCCTAAGGTAGACTATTGGTACCTCCAGGCACGTTTGAAAATATGCAAGTTTTGGCAAAATACTTTTCACACATGACATTCAAACAATTGGCATAATAAAGCAACTCAGGCAGATCAGGTACCAGGTTCACTTCTTTCATACTTTCACTTTCCAATCTGAGTTTCTCAAGCCATACAGGCATAATAAACATTCCATGCACTTTAGGCATCCCAGGCATTCCAGCCAATTCAAGCATACAGACTCGGAAACATATCAAGAACCATGTTTCAGTCTTTTATCTTCTTTACGCCCATCAAGAGCTGCCCTCCTTGGGCCGCGAGATGATTCGGTCAATCACATGACTCTCGACGTCTTATCGAGATGATTCGGTCATCATGACTCTCGCTGCGAGATGATTCGGTCTCTATAGCGACTCTCGACACTCCGCGCCACCGAGATGATTCGGTCGACTATAGGGCTCTCGCGTCCGGACCTAGAGATGATTCGGTCACTACCTGACTCTCGATTCTTATAGCCTTCAAGATGATTCAGTCAAGGTAGGACTCTCTAGCCGCACGACCTCGTCAGGTCAATGGGAGTAACTCCCTCCCCAGCTCAATGCATTGGCCATAAAAACAAACAGTGATTCTTTCTCATTAAGCCATTTATCACAATCACAGGCAATTCATGGCATCATCTCACTCATCGCCATTCAAGGTACACGGTTCAATCACAACCAATTCACCATTTCAAGCATATCATTCGGCCATCAAGCATATGCATATCACTACATTAGGCCTCATGCGACATCGAGTGCCAAACCAAGCATTAAAGCCTTCAATTGAACCCCATTAATCATCACATGCCCAAATTCACACACGGCATATCATTAACAAACAACCACATCATCATATCGACTCTCCCTAGGCATGTTAAAGGGGCATTTAATCAAGAAAAGTCATCAATGACCCTAAACCACAAAAATACTCACCACGACCAGGTTCAGTCTCAAGAAAACTGCAATTTTTCTACTAACTTTTTGGGAAAAAAATTTCATGATATTAAACTTCAAGATCTTACAGTCGTGTGGACAAAAACGGTGCTCAATTTGGATATCGGATGAATTAGAACGGGCCGTTTCAAAATCGGTGTGCGCAGAAAACAAGATTTGGACGGTTTCGAGTCTCACAGGTATTTCTCACCAAATCAGTCCCTTAAACCCTTTTAATTCTACCAAAATTCCACCCTTTAGTGACTCAACATCCTAACAAAAGGTTAGAAGTCTTCTTACCTAGCTAATTAAGCAACGAACTCCTTCAAGAACCGCTACAATCCTCGGTTCCCAATCTGTCCGGCGCAAGACAGATTCTGTTCCTAGGAAACACCATGCAAACCGGCCATCAAAACTTCAATCTAGCTCACCAATCCTTTACTAACTTGTAATATCATCTCTTAGGATAGCTTACCATCAAATTTTGGGGCAAGGCGACACTTCTTCGGCCTTCAAAGGCGCTCGGTTCCCAGACCCGCCGAAGAGGACAGATTCTGTCCTTTAGAAAAACATCCAAATTCAACTATTAAAAACCCATCTATCATCAACCAAACTTCAAACCAAACTTACTCAACCTTAATAATATGTCTTAAGGAGGTCTCACCTTGATTTGGAAGCAAGATAAACCTTCTAAGCCGGTCTAAAGGAGCTCATGGCCTGGTTCGCTCCGATTCTGACCTAGGCGGTTCCGGCGGCTCCACGGGTCAAATGGAGTAACGAATTGACGAACGGTCACTTGGAGGTTTTTGGCAAGACATCAAGGAGTGTTGTGGTGGTTGGAGTTGGGTCGAAAGGTGGCCGGAAGCCGGCGTTGTGGTTGACGAACAGTGAGGAGAGAAGCTGGTCGGCGAGCAAGAGGAGGAGAGAAAGAGAGAACGTGAGATTTGAGAGGGAGATAGAAAGTGGCTGAGCAAAATTTTAGAGAGAGAGAGAGGTCTTCTTCCTTTTTCCTTAATCCCCAAGGCAAAGAGAGTGGTTGAATGGTAGGTGAGGGATTTGACTAGAAGTTAATGCCATCCTAGGGCTCCAACCTAGCCTACTCAAACACATCACCTCTCATTAATGTCATAAATATCTAGAGCACAATTGACTATAATACCCTATAATTTTCGGCCACTATAGGGAGAGAGCAAATGACTATAATGCCCTTGCTTGTTCTAAAGGAAAGAATGTCTTTTGAGGGGGTAAAAGGGTAATTTTCCACTTTCAGTCCAAATTTTACTTTTCTCAATCTAAATTACCCTCGATGACGCGACGTCCAAATTCTTTTCTACTGTTGGAATTCTTCCTTTCCATTTGCCAATTTCGAGCTTCCGTTGCATGATCGATCTTCTGTCAATCGTATCTTCAGTTTATCTCGAACTAACGGGCGACTTTTGCAGACGTTACGTGTATCGACTCTGTGACTCTCGTCATACTTAGGACGACTCAGGTTACGACGGCTTTGGTTGTCATGTAATTGCAAGGGTTCATTACTAGTTCCGACGGTCTCGATCGTCATTGTTCGATTTAGGAAAACTTCACAAATTATACATTGGTTAAACGGCATCACCCGTGCGTCAATCGTATAACGCTAGCAATGGATTCCTTAATCGTTATTTGATCGGCCTTTAACCGTTCTAAATGTTCCCTCGGCAATCTTTATGGTCAAAGCGTCATTTCCTTTTTCGAGTTTCCCAGGTCCACGTACTTGTCATGCGTTAGCCTTTCCCTTTCTGGTCAACTAACTCGAATTGATCAGGTCCGAGCGAGATAAAACTGAAATACATCGATAGATAGTTCTCATTCAATAGCCTCAAAATGGCAGGAAATTCATAATGTCACCACTCTTCCCCCCTTACAGAAATTTCGTCCTCAAAATTTACAATAACCCAAATCTACTCAAACAAATGGGGGTACTGGCGCCTCATCGCTTCTTCGCTTTCCCAGGTAGCGCCTTTCGTACCATGATGTTCCCAGATCTCCTTGACGAGTGGAATTGTCTTGTTCCTCAGGACTTGCTCCTTTCGATCTTCAATTCGTATTGACTTTTCCATATACGATATCTTATCGTCCACTTCGATGACTTCATGATCGAGTACATGAGTCGGGTTCGGTTCGTATTTCCTCAGCATCGACACATGAAACACATTATGAACTTGTGATAGGCTTGGCGGCAAGGCAAGATGATAATCTAAAGTCCCAATCTTTTCTAATATCTCAAATGGACCTACGTACCTTGGACTCAGCTTTCCCTTCTTTCCAAATCGGGATAATCCTCGCATAGGTGACACCTTTAGAAAGACATGGTCACCCACTTGAAATTCCAAAGGCCTTCGTCGTTTATCCGCATAGCTTTTCTGGCGACCCTGGGCCATCTTAAGCCTTTCTCGAATGATCTTAACAGCCTCAACTGATTGTTCCACCAATTCTGGGCCTGTTACACTCTTCTCGCCAACCTCATCCCAACAGATCGGAGTCTTGCACGCTCTGCCATATAGCGCTTCAAATGGTGCCATTCCGATACTTTGCTCGTAGCTATTATTATATGCAAACTCCACTAAATGTAACTTTTCTTCCCATCCGCTTTTAAAATCAATGACACATGCTCGCAGGATATCCTCTAACGTTTGGATCTTCCTCTCAGATTGTCCATCGGTCTGTGGATGGTACGCCGTACTAAATTGCAATTTCGTTCCCATGGCATCCTGTAGACTCTTCCAAAAATTCGCAGTAAACTTAGGATCTCTTTCTGACGTTATTGTCACAGGCACTCCATGAAGTCGTACTACATGTCGCATATACAAATCAGCATATCTATCCATTGCGAAATCCTTTCGTACCAGTAGGAAATGAGTGGACTTGGTCAATCTATCCACTATCACCCAAATTGAATCGTGACCTCTTTGACTCCTCAGCAAACCCATGACAAAATCCATGGTGATATGTTCCCACTTCCATTCAGGGATCTCCAAAGGTTGCAGCATGCCACCAGGTTTACAATGTTGTGCTTTCACTTGTTGACACGCCAAACATTTAGCCACGTACTTAGCCACATCCACTTTCATCCCATTCCACCAATAGTGCTGGCGTAAGTTCTGGTACATCTTTGTGCTACCCGGATGAATACTGTAGTTGCTCCTGTGAGCTTCAGACAAAATCTTTTCCTTAAGTTCCTCGTCATTGGATACACACAGTCGCCCTCGAAACTTCAATATTCCATCTTCAGATACTTGAAAGTCGGACTTTCTCTTGTCCCCATCCATTTCCAAGATCTTCTGTATATCAGGGTCCGTGGATTGCAATGCCTTAATCCTCTCCTGTATTTCCGGTTTGACTCTCAAAGTTTCCATCAAACTTGACAATTGGCAAACTTCCAACTTAAACTCTGAATCTCTGAGTCTTTCAAGTACAAACCATCCCTTGACCAACAGATGCGCAATGCTCGACTTTCTACTAAGAGCATCTGCCACCCTGTTAGCCTTCCCAGGGTGATATAGAATATCACAATCATAGTCTTTAAGCAATTCCATCCATCTACGTTGCCTCATATTTAATTCCTTATGAGAAACCAAATACTTTAGGCTCTGGTGATCCGTATAGATTTGGAACTTCTCACCACACAGATAATGTCTCCAAATCTTTAATGCAAAAATAATGGCAGCTAATTCCAAATCATGCGTCGGATAATTCATCTCGTGAGGCCTTAACTGACGCGACGCATATGCCACTACTTTTCCATGTTGCATCAGAACACATCCTAATTCCTTTAGCGACGCATCACTGTAAATTTCATACCCTCCAGGACCAGACGGAATTGTCAAGATTGGTGCAGTCGTCAATCTTCGCTTAAGTTCTTGAAAACTCCTTTCACATTTGTCCGTCCAATCAAACCGTGTATTTTTCTTAGTCAACCTCGTTAACGGAATAGCTATAGACGAGAACTTCTCTACAAAGCGTCTATAGTAACCTGCCAATCCCAGAAAACTTCGAACTTCCGTGACTGTTGTAGGTCTAGGCCAATTCATAACTGCTTCAATCTTCGAAGGGTCCACAGAGATTCCTTGTCCAGATACTACATGACCAAGAAATGCAACCTTATTCAACCAGAACTCGCACTTACTAAATTTAGCATAGAGCGAGTGTTCCCTTAAGGTCTGTAAGACAATCCGCAAATGTCGTTCATGATCCTCATTGCACCTCGAGTAAATCAAAATATCATCAATGAAGACGATAACAAATTGATCCAGATACTCCTTGAATACTCGATGCATCAAATCCATAAATGCAGCTGGGGCGTTAGTCAACCCAAACGGCATGACGGTAAACTCGTAATGTCCATACCTCGTCCTAAAAGCCGTTTTCGGTATATCCTCTTTCTTGATCCTCAACTGATGATAACCTGTCCTTAAGTCAATCTTAGAGAACACTGATGCTCCTTGCAACTGATCAAACAAGTCATCTATCCTTGGCAATGGATACTTGTTCTTAATAGTAACTTGATTCAGTTGTCTATAGTCGATGCATAAACGCAATGACCCATGCTTTTTCTTCACAAACAACACAGGTGCACCCCAAGGTGATGCACTTGGACGAATGAATCCTTTGTCCAATAATTCCTGCATCTGTACCTTTAGTTCTTTTAATTCCGAAAAAGACATCATATATGGTGCTTTCGAAATTGGTTCCGTCCCAGGGGCTAAATCGATCGAAAACTCCACTTCTCTTTTGGGTGGTAAACCAGGTAACTCTTGAGGAAACACATCAGGAAATTCACATACTACGGCTATTTCCTCCAACTTAGGCTCTTCAATCGCCGTATCCACCACAACGGCTAAGTAAGCCTCACACCCTTCATTCATTAACTTAGTCACCTCCAGTGACGAAACCAAAGGAATCGAGATTCCTCATCGGCTTCCCGTAAATTCGAAACTAGGGCGATCGACAGGATGAAATCGAATTATCCTACTACCACAATCCATTACGGCTCCTTGTTTACTCAACCAGTCCATTCCAACAATGACATCAAAATAGAACATGGGTAACACAGCCAAATCTATTCGTCCTTTACTACCCCCAATAACTATCTTACAGTTCTGACACCCTAGTGAAACAAACACTCTATCCAACAAAGGCATTGTCACATGCAACATAACATCCAACGGTTCCAATTTCATTTCAGTCAAATCAGCAAACTGGGCAGACACAAATGAATGCGACGCTCTAGGGTCAAACAAGGCATAAGCAGCATGATCACAGAGAGAGATCTTACCTGAGACCACGCCAGGCGTTTCCTCCGCCTCCCTACAAGCTACAACGTACACCCTTCCTTGAGATGGCCGTCTATTTTGGTTGGCCTACGGGGCAGCTCCAGCTTGTGGTCCTTGTTGAGATCGTGGCGGTTGATACTGAGGACCAGCATTTTGTTGTCCACATTCCCTTGCCCTATGGCCTATCTTGCCACATTTGAAACATCCTCCCATTTGCCTTGGACATGGTCCACTTCCATGCCTTCGCCCACAGAGGCGACAACTCCAGTTGTTCTGGTGAGTAGGCTTCACGATATTCCTCTTAACTGGGGGAACAAACCTCTTGTTGTTCACCATAGGACCTTTGCCCAAATTTTGATTGTCTCTGACTGGATTGAACCGCTGTCCTGAGGAAATTCCTCTATTCCTCATATCTCTTTCAATCATCTGGCTCCTGGTATGGATCTCATTGTAATCCCTCAAGTTCATTAAGATCATCTGGCTGGGAATATCGGGCCTCAATCCATCTCAGAACCTTCTTGCCCGATCCCACGGATTCTCCACCATCCTTGGTGCATACTTCGACAACCTTGCAAATTCCGCCTCATACTGATCAACAGTCATTTGATTCTGGCGAAGATTCTGGAATTCAGCCAACTTCTGTTCTTGGGCAGCTTCAGAGAAATATTTCACATTAAAAGTCTCGGCAAAGGTCACCCATGTCGGCTCAATCCCTTCAGGAAAAACCATTCCCTTGGTGGCCTTCCACCAATCATTCGCAGTTCCTTGGAGCTGGTAAGTCGCTAGGGTCACCTTCTCAGCTTCAGTGCACCCTAACACCGTAAATGCTTTCTCCAGCTCTTCAATCCATCTGGGGGCTAACTCAGGGTCTCCTCTGCCATCAAACCTCGATGGTTTTAGCCTCAGAAATTGCTCCATCAATTGACCCGTAGCACGATTCTCAGGGCCTTGCACATTGCCACCTCTCATTCCTTGGCCATTATTTCCATTCGCTAGGTTCACAGCAGCCACTGCAGCTTCAGCAGCCTGAGCTATTATCTCTGCTCTATCTTCAACCTATCGAAGGGCCGCAGCAGCCCTATCTTGGGCTTCCTTTCCCATTATCTCTCCAATTTGCTCTAGCGCCCTCAAGACTCCATCAACTCTTGGATCCTCGGCCGCTGGTGCTCTCGAGCTAGACGCTCCTCTAGTGTTTCTACCTCGGTTTCTCATCTCGCTAGTTTCCACAACACCTGGACCACTACAATTCCACTCAGGAATTAGAGACCTAAGTCACTCACTTAAGTCTAACAACTCCAGGATACTTATCACCTCAACAATCACAGCTAGCCATTGATCACAACTCAAACAATCAGAGGCATCACAACAGGGAGATTTCACTCATACCTTAGGTCTAAAAGCATCTGTGTGTTAGCAAAATCGCAACCAACTTTCAAGCATATCAATATATCACAACCAGTCAT
The DNA here is from genome assembly GCA_021437785.1 of Rhodomyrtus psidioides. Taxonomy (NCBI): domain Eukaryota; kingdom Viridiplantae; phylum Streptophyta; class Magnoliopsida; order Myrtales; family Myrtaceae; genus Rhodomyrtus; species Rhodomyrtus psidioides. The sequence goes on along the minus strand of JAILYB010000032.1, from coordinate 208,197 downwards.
GCCTAAACACAATGCCAATCACAAGCGCCAATTCATATGTCATGCATTTCGTGCCTAACTCTAGCGAATCCCCCTAGAGTCTCACTACCCAACCATCATATAGTCACAACTCCTTATCACTCCAGACATCGAAAAGATTTAATCGAGCTAACCTCGCTCTGATACCACTTAAACGGGGATGTCACGCCCCAACCCCGGCGGGCACTCCAACATCCCACACAGCCGTCAATACAAATAAGATAACCCAGGATCCGATGACTCTACTTTCAAAGCGTGATATGAGAAGCACATGCGAAAACAAAAACAACCCCAGACATAAAAGAAAAAAAAACCTTAAGGTGACATAGGATTTAAAAACAACACACATCGTCTTACAGTTAAAAAGGTCTAGTACATCAAAAGACAGAAGGGTTCAGAGGAAGGCACTATAGGACTACAAAAGAGAATTCTTAAAAAGAAATTCATAAACTAGACAGACTCGTCTTCATCTTCCTCCCTTCCCTTCTTCGTCACCTCCGAAGCATCCTTCAAGGCTTTGGGTCTGAAATGTTGGTCCCTGTCGCGACCCGTCCGGAAGCGGACGCGGCTAATGGATTACCGATCGAGGGTCTTGGATCGGCGCGGGCCCTCCCAGGCCCATACCAAATCGCGGCGGGAGTATTTTTTGAGGGATTCGACGATAAGAGTTGATCGCTTTCGACCTTTAGTGCGGTCGTGGTGGCATGTGCAACTTGTGCATGCATTTGGAGTCGCCACCGGTCTTTCTTGGAGGGTAGACCGGAAACCTTACTGACCGATTGGGAGAGGTCGATCAGTTCTGCGGAACCAGAGATTTTGGGTTCGGGGACTTGGTTACGCTGGTGTCATTACCAATGCCCTTTCGGTACCTAACGCGAGTGATTTTCCTGACTAAGAGTTCATGCAGGCGCAAGTTTGGGTGAGGTAGGTTTGATTCAGGGTTTCATGCAAATTGGACGACTATTCCTATCAATCACAATCAATTTAATTGAAAGCGCAAACAAGTGCATAAATAAGTCTCATCGATGCACATCCATTCGAGTCAATGGCTTCCCAGCATAGCCATAAAGGCTTAGGAAAGGTGTGATTTCGGACCGGGGTAAAATGGGAAGACTTGGAGGCGATTTAGCCCGAAGGGCAAAATCGTCAATTTTTTGGAAGATTGGGATACCGAATTACCCAAAATATTCCATGGCCAGTTGATTGTGGCCATTTCCCATTTTTGAGAATTTTTTGGAATTTCTTGATTTTTCTTCCATTTTTGGGAGACGATTCGCCCAAAGGGTGAAATCGTCATTTTTAGGAAGGATCGGGTTCAAAACACCCGGGATGAGCCTTGGCCAGTTGATTGTGGCCATTTCCTATTTTTTGGGATTTTTCTAGAATTTTTAGAATTTGTTTTGGAAGACGGTTTGCCGGAAGGGCAAAATCGTCATTTCGGAAAAGATCGGGGGTCGAAAGACCCGGAACAGGTTGTGGCCAGTTGAATATGGTCATTTCCTATTTTCTGGAATTTTTTAGAATTTTTCTGAATTTTCCGAATTTCTTTGAATTTTTTTTATGAATTTTTCATTTTTTTATTGAATTATTGAATTTTTTATTATTTTTTTAAAAAATATTTTCCGGGCCCGGTCAGACCCGGCCCGCGCCTCGCGGGCGCCCGACCCGACCCTACGGGTCGCAACCGGCCTAAAACGACGCCGTTTTTTATTTTTTTGAGAATTTTCTAATTTTTTTTAACATTTTTTTATTATTAAAAAACTACGGATCGGACGCTCCACGTGACGCCACGTGGCTATTCCTGGTGCGTCCGATCTTGGACCAGATCGGACGACCCACAGACAGCCACTTGGCACCATCTCGACCGTTTGATCGATTATCCGAAAATCAATTATTAATTTCCCAAAATTACAGGATCGCGACACGTGTCGCGATCCGGACCGTCCATTGTATTTTATTTAAAAAAAGGTTTGGACCGGCCCCACCCGGCTGACGTGGCACCTACGTGGCATGCCACGTCAGCGGTCGACCGGTCAGCGGGCCGCCGGCCCGCCGAAGAAGACGACCGGCGCCTCGCCGGAACAGTAAAAATTCCGGCGAGGTCGCCGGAAAATGCCCAAAATCGACCAAAACTTAGAATTTTTTTGTAGATTTTTTTACCAAATCGACCCCTCAGCACTTCAACGTCAACATAAAACAAAAAGAAGGCCGTGAACACCCCTAGAAATAGGTAAACCGGGCCTCCCCGAACCCGGCTCCGGCGAGGTGATTTACAAAATTTTTTTAACGTTCGACCTCGATTCCAATCATTCACAGAGCATTCAACTAAGGTCTAGAGACTTACCTGAACCACTTTAAGGGTCGGCGACCGCTCGAAGTCCCCCCTCGAGCTCCCAGTCCGAATGGTATACGGCGAAGCTCCGGGCGTGGTTTCCGGCTCGGTTTCGATGCGAAATAAAGAGCAAGCCGGGCGTAAGAAACATTTTGAGCATGATTTTGAGCACGAAAACACAAAATAAATATGACCACAGCTCGCAACCCGGATTGACCAAGTAGATCTACTGTAGGAATTTCATCAAACAGGTGGCGAGCGTACTCAGAAAATCGTTAAAATGACTTCGTCAAAGCTGGACGAAGGATGCCGAGCCAAAATGGATATTGATTAAGCTCCCACGAGTCTCTGGGCAGATCGGGTGCTATCGGTTTTGGTCCGACTCGATCTAAACCGAGCCGGACCGAGGAGCCCTGCTCGTCACACAAAAACAGAGCAAAACAGGGGGGGACCCTAACCTGGCGGTTCGGCAGCGACGGTGGCCCGCGACGACGGTGACCAGCTTGCCACCCTCTGCCTCCTCCCCGTACCTCTCTCTCTCTCTAATCCTCCTCTCTCGCTCACTGATCCCCCTCGGCCGAGCTCACTTCTCCCTTTTTCTTCTTAATTTCTTTCTTTTTTTTTATATATGGCCGACCGGCTCTGGCCACCACGGCCGTCGACCACTTACCATTTTGTTCCCCACTTCGCTTGTCCCTTTTCTTAAACAAATCGAAGCCGTCCACGTTCGGTCGCCATCCCCCTGCTTTTCCCATTTGATATGCATCTTTTGGCGACGGTGGGTCTGCAAGTGCAGACCCGGTCGGACCGGGTCGGGTCGGGTCTGACCCGACCGGCCCGGTTCGAACAAATCTTGACAAATTGGCCCCCCAAATCAACCTCTTTTCATGAAATTGGTGGCAAAATCGGACTTCTTGACATGTTTTCTATCAAATATGGGTATTTTCGTGAATCAATTGATTGAAATTTAGTGAAAACCCCAAATTGCCCTTAGGATCCGAAAATTAATTTCGCTTAATCGAGGGTCCAAACGACCAAATTAGTCAAAATTGAGGCAACCAATGGATTCCTCATGATAAAAACTATTGGGTAGAGGTGTTTAATTTTAATGGGTATGCCCGTATGAAATTTAATTTCGAAAATTGTGAAACCGGGGACTAAATTGAAAGATTTTTATGCAATTAAGCCATTTTGGTTAAAATTGATCAAATTGGAGGGTAAATTGACCTAATTGCACTTCAAGACTTTAGAATCCAATGTCATAACTTATAAAAAGTGAGAATAGAAAATTAAAAGACTCGAAAAAGGAATTTTTTGCTCGGTTCGGGTTTATGTTTGTGAAGGAACATATTGACCCAAACCGAATTTTCAATATTTAAAGTGACAAACTTGAAGAGGAAATAAAAACAAAATTATTGAATATTTTTGTTTATTTTTCTAACCACGAATGGTATTTTTCTAATTTTTTGGGTATTTTTATAATCAAATAAATTCGAAAAATATTATAAAATACCAAAAAATATTTTTTGTTCAAAATTGGTCCCTGAGGCTAGGCCAAGGCTTCCAAAGTTGATTTTATAATTTTATGACTTTTTTTGATATTTTTAATTAATTTTAAAGAATAAAAATCACAATAATAGATGGTCAAAAATCAGGTGTCAAGAGCTGCCCCTCTTTGAGAGGAATCTCGTTAGAGGTTTCTCTCAAAGACAAGGTGGCGCCTGAATCTTAACCGACTCGACTGGGGAAAAGAAATGTTATGACATCGGACCCTTAAGTCTTTTGATGAATGCTCAAATTAATCACCGGTTTACTCTTGCAATTCGAACATGGGCCGGAGTGAGAGAGGCTTACCTGAAGCTCACCTGTCAGATGCTGCCGGTTGCGACGACTTTCAAGAAGATACCTAGGACTCGTTCAGAATATCCTAGGGAGATTAAGCTCTGACCTGTATGGTAGGTCATACCATCATGGGATTCCTAACTGGTAGGAACTTAAGGAAGGCGCATCCCCACGCTTTGGGATTTACCAAGGGTTTTGATCCGTATGGTGGATTAGACCATAAGCGGTTCGCCTACAGTAAGGCTTACCTAGGAAAAGAACTTCTTCAACATTTGGAATTAGTCAAAGTTTTGATCCGTATGGGGGATCGGACCATTGGGTTGATCCTTATGGCGGTATCTACCTTTGAGTTGACCCTTCAGGCGGCATCTACCTTGAATTGACCCTTCAGGCGGTTTCTACCTTGAGTTGACCCTTCAGGCGGTTTCTACCTTGAGTTGACCCTTTAGGCGGTATCTACCTTTGATTTGACCCTTTAGGCGGTATCTACCTTTGATTTGACCCTTCAGGTGGTTTCTACCTTGAGTTGACCCTTCAGGCGGTTTCTACCTTGAGTTGACCCTTCAGGCGGTTTCTACCTTGTGTTGACCCTTTAGGCGGTATCTACCTCATGTTGACCCTTCAGGCGGTATCTACCATGAGTTGACCCTTTAGGCGGTATCTACCTTTGATTTAACCTTTCAGGCGGTTTCTACCTTGAGTTGACCCTTCAGGCGGTTTCTACCTTGAGTTGACCCTTCAGGCGGTTTCTACCTTGTGTTGACCCTTTAGGCGGTATCTACCTCATGTTGACCCTTCAGGCGGTATCTACCATGAGTTAATCCTTTATGCGGTATCTACCTTTGATTTGACCCTTCAGGCGGTTTCTACCTTGAGTTGACCCTTCAGGCGGTTTCTACCTTGAGTTGACCCTTCAGGCGGTTTCTACCTTGTGTTGACCCTTTAGGCAGTATCTACCTCATGTTGACCCTTCAGGCGGTATCTACCATGAGTTGACCCTTTAGGCGGTATCTACCTTTGATTTGACCATTTAGGCGGTATCTACCTTTGATTTGACCCTTCAGGCGGTTTCTACCTTGAGTTGACCCTTCAGGCGGTTTCTACCTTGAGTTGACCCTTCATGCGGTTTCTACCTTATGTTGACCCTTTAGGCGGTATCTACCTCATGTTGACCCTTCAGGCGGTATCTACCATGAATTGACCCTTCAGGCGGTATCTACCATAGTTTTGACCCTTCAGGCGGTGTCTACCATCAGTTTTGACTTTGAAAAGGGGTCTCATGACGAGGGTTCTCCACGTCCGATGAGACTGCCTAAATTATGAAAAGGGGTCTCATGACGAGGGTTCTCCACGTCCGATGAGACTGCCTAATTTTTGAAAAGGGGTCTCATGACGAGGGTTCTCCACGTCCGATGAGACTGCCTAAATTATGAAAAGGGGTCTCATGACGAGGGTTCTCCACGTCCGATGAGACTGTCTGATTTTTGAAAAGGGGTCTCATGACGAGGGTTCTCCACGTCCGATGAGACTGCCTAAATTATGAAAAGGGGTCTCATGACGAGGGTTCTCCACGTCCGATGAGACTGTCTGATTTTTGAAAAGGGGTCTCATGACGAGGGTTCTCCACGTCCGATGAGACTGTTTGATATTTTGAAAATGGGTCTTGGGACGAGGGTTCTCCACGTCTGATAGGTCTTTTCTTTTAAAAGGGTTTTTCTTCCCCTCTTTTTTAGAGACCCCGAAGTTTGTCGGGAATTCAGTTTTTGAAGCAGTGAAAGATTTTATTTTGACAAAGCTTCACTTGAGTCTGTTGAGGCGACATTCTGGGAGCTGGGTTCTCCTGGTATCCTGCAGAAACTTGAGCCTGAAATATTTTTCTTCACTAAGAAAACGTTAGTAATCTTTGGGAAGACCACGGCTGTCCATTTGACAAAATCGTATGATTTAAGTTTTAATCATGAAATGTGCATTTTGATGCTGGAGGTCATCCAAAGCATTCTTGCAACATGCAAATGTGATCACAAGTCCCTTGCACGGAAAATCTGGATCAACAGTTTAAAAATTCCAAAAAGAGTTTGTTCAAAACGTCAATTGGAATATTTCTCGACAAGGAGGTCTTCTCACCTGTTTTGAGATGTGGTTTTTATAGGGGATGCACTCAATTCCCTACTAACCTGTGCCTAGGTTTTAGGCTCATTCGCAGCGCATACATTTTGATCGGTCGGGAGGTCTTCCACGGGACCGTAATGTTAGGCTTGGATATTGGCTTTCAAGGGGGACTCGCTTTGGAGTCGAGGCCATTGAATGAAAGTCTTCACCATCTGCTCCGGGTTTACAAGTCAAGAACCCTGCAAAATGAGAAAGAAATAGTCTTGCTCGTACTTCTTCGAGCTAAGCTATATGTTAACCCAAGTGTCTTAGTGCCTACATGAAAACACTTCATTTTTTCCATTTCCTTGCCAGAAGCCATTCTGGCAGGGAAATGCGTTTGATAAAACCCTGCCAGAAGTAGAAAACCGTTTGGTAAAAAAATTGACTTCTGGTAGGATTTTCTACTTCTGGCAAGATTTTTTATTTCTGGTAAGATTTTTGGTTGATTTTGAGAAGTAAAAAAAACTAGCTTCTCTATTCGAGAAGTCATTCTCGCAGGGCCGGCCGCTGTCGCCGCCGCTGGTCGTCGCCGGCCGCCGCCGCTGGTCTTCGCCGGCCGCCGGTCGCCGCCGCCGCCGCGGGTCGTCGCCGGCCGCCGCCGGTCGTCGCCGCCGGTCGCCGCGGTCGCCGCCGCCGGTCGTCGCCGCCGGCCGCCGCGGTCGCCTCCGCCGTCGCCGGTCGCCGCCGTCGCCGTCGCCGCCGCCGCCACCGTCGCCGTCATCGTCGGTCGTCGCTGCTGGTTGCCGCCGCCAATCGCCACCGGTCGCCGCCGCCGCAGGTCGTCGCCGGTCGCGGTCGCCGCCGCCATCATTGAACATTGTTTTAATAATGTTTCGAACATTGTCTTTTTGAATCATTATCAAACGCATTTCTCTATCAAAAATCAACTTCTGAAGCTAAAGCTGAAAATTCAACTTCTACTTCAAAGCAAAAGTTGAAAAAACCATTTTCCTACCAGAAGCCAGTCTTGGGCAAGAAGTGTTTTCATGCAGGCCCTTAGTCAGAGAAGACTGTTTCGGGGTTGTAACATTGGTAGGATTGGGGACCGAAAAAGGCTTGTTTTTGGCCCAGAAATTACGAACGGTTTGACATTGGTGATCGTTGCAAATTTACCACCTGCCTTTTCCTCTCTGCACCTTCAGTTGTTGAGGTGCGCAACCGATTTTGAGGTGTGCACCAGCTCTTTAGAGAGTGTCTCTGGCTGCATTAAGAGATTGACAACTCTGTCTGCGTCTCTGCTCCACGCTTGACACCATTTGGGGAGTAGTCTTTTTGATCTGACTCCATTAGGGATTTCCTCTTTTCCCATCCGGCTTCATTGCGGATCAATCAAACAATTTACACGAGCATCGGCCTTGCTTTTACCAGGCACTTTGCTTTTTCTCGATGCTAGGGATTTATTATTACTATTATTTTTTTGAAATCCCGGTTCTTCTCATCCTCGATGGGATCATGTCATACATATGTCTGAAAGTCTAAACATGCTTTAAATATCAGCCCGGGAATCTTCTTCGTAATCCCTGAGTCTTGAACTCTTCCATTTTTGAAGGGGTGCTGCATCCGTTTTGGAATGATCACCAATGGGTTCATGAAATGAATTTGCAGGCTCAAGTTGGCTGTGCAAAGGATTCAGTGTGTGTGATAGAGAAATGAATGCTTCTCGTCATCCTATGGCACTTGGATTACCATATAAACAACACACAAAGATTAATGTTAGTCCGAGCAAGAAAATTTCTAACCATTTTCTCCTGATGCCGCTGGACTCACCTCCATTTTGCCCCGATGTGGGGTGGTTCTTGACAGGGTTAAGAATGAAAACAGTCGTTCAAAGGGTTTATCAACGGTCACCTGTAGTGTTTTGAGGGATATGAAACGAATGCCTCCGTCATCCCAACCCATGTAATCGCCGCAAATGGTCCCTACCTCCGTAGACCCAGATTTTGTTATCTGCCCACTCCATTCATCTCTCAAGTGTGTGTTGGACATGTTTGGATTAGGCTTCGCCTCTCGTCTGAGAAAACACCCTTTTAAACGGTTTGAACAACTTTTATTGGAAAAATTCTTTTTGTTTTCTCCGAAAAATTTCCTCCCAATGGGGCTTTATGATGCACATGCATGTTTCATTCATGTTCAGACAACCTCCCAACTTCGACTGTGGATGTCTATGAGTTTAAAAATTCGATGCCTCTTTTCAGACATAATGATTGAAAGAGTCCTAACACTTTTTTTTTATCTTCAACGACTTGGGGAAAAGGGATACTTACCTACCCGCCGCGGCTGGAGATCCCTGAAAATGCGGGAGAAACATGTTATTGTACGTTCACGAATTTTTCAAAAAATTAGAACGATACATCTTACCCTTGGTCATGGGTTCCAACGGGTAATACATGGGATGTGAAAACCTGTTTCGCCTTGATGGCGATCCCCTATCAAAGACGGGAATTAGGTGTCAGTTTGCGTTCCAAAATTCCAGGCAAATTGGAACGATACAGCCTTGTTCTTGTTTTGTGTTTCCATTTGAACACAAACGTGCGGCTTGCAGAAGTTGGCCATCCATCTTGTGGCCTTGATCCCTCCGTTTGGTTGGCGATGAATCATTTTCCAGGATTTTTTGGACGCATTCCAGCGCCACTCTTCAGAGTTCCTTTTATTCAAGGAAAAAGGAAATTGTTATCGGAATGCATGTCAAAGCATGAAGTGTGGAAGCGATACTTTTTACCCTCCACTCGATCTTATAATCAAAGACCATTTTCTGGAATCCTGACTTCCAAGGCCAATGATTCTATTCGCCTCCATATCAGCGAGCTCTTTTCTTTTGAGGCTTTCGGCGCCAACGACTTCCTGTTAAATGAGAAAAACTCATGTTAAGCTCGTGGTCTTCGAAGATCAAATTGGAACGATACAAAGTTACCGTTCGCCCAAATTCGTATCTTGGGGTTTGATTCTGATGCGGACGACTCTGCTATTTTACTTTGCCGGAGAAGACACATCTTTCTTTGTCCAGCGCAAAATTAATTCACTTGCCCCAGTTAGGCGTGATTTATCACAGCTAGGTGTTGACACTTGATTTTTGATCAGTCTTCATAGTTTATTTTTAAAAAATTCATAAAAAATCTATAAAAAGTTAAAAAAATTAAAAAATCATCTTTGGCAGCCTTGACCAAGCTAAAGGAACTATTTTTGATAAAAAAAATAATTTTTCATATTTTTAAATATTTTTTAATATTTTCCAAAAATAGAAAAATACATGAAAAATGAAGAAAAATAGTGTTCGATGTCGTAAAAATATAGAAAAATAGTCAATATTTTTATTTTAATTTCTTTTACATTTTGAACTCATAAATAGTCAAAATTCAAGTTCAATTGCATGTGTTTCTTCACGACGCATAGAGTTGAATTTGGCAAAAAAATGTCATTCGAGTATTTTAATTTGTAAATTTCTACATCTTTTTTAGTCTTGACGTCCAATTAGATCGACCACCATCTACAATAAATGCCCCTTGCTGAATATTTTCGTTTTTGTTTCACATGATTTCATGGTGTAAAACGCCGAGTGGATCCCCAAATATAATCGGGTCGTCATGAGCTCGATAGCTCGTCCAAGACCAAACCAGGGCACGGCGAACCCCATGTGAGTACTCTCGAACTCCTTCGATGCTTCCTAATGCTTTTCTTAGATTAGATCGTGTGTAGAATGGCTAGGACAGCTAAATTATTCTTGAGCTGTGATTGATAAATAGGACCTTACTAGGAATGCCATGTGATTTATTTGCATATCTAGATTCCTTGAGTTGGGCATTTTATTACTGATTGTGATTGCTAGGATAATCACTCTTATCTACATGAATTTCTAGATTTAGGGTTCATACCTTACTCATCCGCATGAATCTCAGGCTAGAAAATTCAGTCAACTTAGGTACCGAAAGGGCGTCAACTCTGACAGTTGGTGTAACTAAGTCCCCGAAACCATTTCTCTGGTTCTCGCAGAATTGAATAGACCACACTGAAAGTCGATTGGGTGGTCCAATCATACCCTAAAAAAATGATTGGTGGCGACTCCATGGCATGCACACTTAGCACATGTCACTAGACCACACTGAAAGTCGATCACGCATACCTCCGTTGCGATTTGGGTAATGGGCCTTGGGAGAGGCCCGCGTCCGACCAGACAGGACGGCCCATTAGCCCTCGAGAGCCCGACAACCTCAAGAGGGTCGCGACACTAGGTGACGCTTGTCTTGCTGTTTGTCATCTATGGGTTTGATAACCCTTGTCTGATGTGCCTTCATGGGGCTTATGAGAGTTTGCCCCCCGGCCAATGAGTGATTCGCCTGGGCTGGTTGATTTATTTGTAGGCAGTTTGATCATGTCGTATTGATGCATTCGTGCTATTTGACATTCGCAAGCATGGGTTCACTCGTGATTGAGTACTTCAACAACCTGCACGATGAAAGGAATGAAGGAGTCAATCGCCGCGCAAAGAGCTTTATTTGAAACGACTACGGATTTACTATCCCAGCTTTAGTCTCTTTGGGCCTCCAAGACGATGGAAATTCTTCAGTGGTCCCATTCATTTTCATCATCACCTGCGAGAATGGGAAACCATATCAGCTTGTGAATAAATCAATTTAATTTGGAACGAATACACCCTTTTCGACTTCAAGAGAGTCGATCCAAATTAGGTTTCCCCAGCTTCACGTTGTTTACTTAAGGCTCATCGCAATAAACCCATCTTGTTTTTGCAAACCCAATGGGTGATGCCCGATGAAGGTGTACTTCTTTCCATATTGTAGGGAAGGCAAGCTTCCCTTTGTTGGTCTTCAACCATCTTATCCTGTAGATAAAAGACATGAAGGTCCTAGTCAAGTATAACACTCGAAGGGCTTATTGGAACGATTACAGTTTTACCATCGTTCCATTATCATCTTGCATGTGAACAAACAAGGGCATTCTCGGCAAATGACTGCCATATAAAACATGTCCCTCTTGTCTATCCACAGATGGATTTTCATTCTCTACCTGTTTTTCACCTGAGAGGAAGAGATATGAAATATTATGCCAGTATCTGATTGAAAATCAATTAGGAACGACACGTCCTTATCCTTGATCCGATTGCCCCGGTCAAGAGGCATTTGCCCTCATCAGTTGACTCTCCAGGGTGGTCCAGCGCTTTTCCATGCCATCCTGGTTCGTTTAAACTCGCGACTGATTCTTCACACAAGTCTTTGGATTTTGATTCATAAGCGGCGCTGAATGACCTTTTGGTTTCGAGGTGTACCAATCATTCACATACATACGCATGAGACCAGTGAGGTTTGACTCTAAGAATCAAGATAGGGTTTGGAACCTAAGACCAAGGCTCCCACCTCGAGTTCTAGAAAGGGTAGATTCCATTACACAACTATCGTTGCATTAGGACCCAATCCATAGTTCGAAATGAGCAGAATTAAAAATAGATTACCCCGTGTTTTTCCTCACGGAGATTCCATTTTCAATTCCTTCTATTGTTTTCCTATAGGGGGCGCCTGGGGTTTTAGGCGCGGTTGTGTGTGTTCATGTGTTGTGAGTATCACAATGTAAGTCATGCACAACAGTTTATCAATCAGCGCTTCAAATCATCCACATAGCATACATCCCTACGCCAACCTGCATAAGACAATGTTAATCACAGACTACCCCCCTTATCACTCCAATCTGCAAAAACATATAACACCTATCATGAGCGGACTTACCTCACCTTTAAGAGCGCCTACAAGGTTAGAAAAATCACTCAGCGTTTTAATTACGGCCTAAGTCCACTTGAGGTCTAGAACCATAGGTTCTAGAACAAAGTCCCCAGCGGAGTCGCCAGCTGTCGCGACCCATCCGGAAGCGGACGCGGCTAATGGATTACCGATCGCGGGTCTTGGATCGGCGCGGGCCCTCCCAGGCCCAGACCAAATCGCGGCGGGAGTATTTTTTGAGGGATTCGACGATAAGAGTCGATCGCTTTCGACCTTTAGTGTGGTCGTGGTGGCATGTACAACTTGTGCATGCATTTGGAGTCGCCACCGGTCTTTCTTGGAGGGTAGACCGGAAACCTTACTGACCGATTGGGAGAGGTCGATCAGTTCTGCGGAACCAGAGATTTTGGGTTCGGGGACTTGGTTACGCTGGTGTCATTACCAACGCCCTTTCGGTACCTAACGCGAGTGATTTTCCTGACTAAGAGTTCATGCAGACGCAAGTTTGGGTGAGGTAGGTTTGATTCAGGGTTTCATGCAGATTGGACGACTATTCCTATCAATCACAATCAATTTAATTGAAAGCGCAAACAAGTGCATAAATAAGTCTCATCGATGCTCATCCATTCGAGTCAATGGCTTCCCAGCATAGCCATAAAGGCTTAGGAAATGTGTGATTTCGGACCGGGGTAAAATGGGAAAACTTGGAGACGATTTAGCCCGAAGGGCAAAATCGTCAATTTTTTGGAAGATTGGGATACCGAATTACCCAAAATATTCCATGGCCAGTTGATTGTGGCCATTTCCCATTTTTGAGAATTTTTTGGAATTTCTTGATTTTTCTTCAATTTTTGGGAGACGATTCGCCCAAAGGGTGAAATCATCATTTTTAGGAAGGATCGGGTTCAAAACACCCGGGATGAGCCTTGGCCAGTTGATTGTGGCCATTTCCTATTTTTTGGGATTTTTCTAGAATTTTTAGAATTTTTTTTGGAAGACGGTTTGCCGGAAGGGCAAAACCGTCATTTCGGAAAAGATCGGGGGTCGAAAGACCCGGAACAGGTTGTGGCCAGTTGAATATGGCCATTTCCTATTTTCTGGAATCTTTTAGAATTTTTCTGAATTTTCCGAATTTCTTTGAATTTTTTTATGAATTTTTCATTTTTTTATTGAATTTTTGAATTTTTTATTATTTTTTAAAAAAATATTTTCCGGGCCGGGTCAGACCCGGCCCGCGCCTCTCGGGCGCCCGACCCGACCCTACGGGTCGCAACCGGCCTAAAACGACGCCGTTTTTGATTTTTTGAGAATTTTCTAATTTTTTTTTAACATTTTTTTATTATTAAAAAACTACGGATCGGACGCTCCACGTGACGCCACATGGCTATTCCTGGTGCGTCCGATCTTGGACCAGATCGGACGACCCACAGACAGCCACTTGGCACCATCTCGACCGTTTGATCGATTATCCGAAAATCAATTATTAATTTCCCAAAATTACAGGATCGCGACACGTGTCGCGATCCGGACCGTCCATTGTATTTTATTTAAAAAAAGGTTTGGACCGGCCCCACCCGGCTGACGTGGCACCTACGTGGCATGCCACGTCAGCGGTTGACCGGTCAGCGGGCCGCCGGCCCGCCGGAGAAGACGACTGGCGCCTCGCCGGAACAGTAAAAATTCCGGCGAGGTCGCCGGAAAATGCCCAAAATCGACCAAAACTTAGAATTTTTTTGTAGATTTTTTTACCAAATCGACCCCTCAGCACTTCAACATCAACATAAAACAAAAAGAAGGCCGTGAACACGCCTAGAAATAGGTAAACCGGGCCTCCCCGAACCCGGCTCCGGCGAGGTGATTTACAAAATTTTTTTAACGTTCGACCTCGATTCCAATCATTCACAGAGCATTCAACTAAGGTCTAGAGACTTACCTGAACCCCTTTAAGGGTCGGCGACCGCTCGAAGTCCCCCCTCGAGCTCCCGGTCCGAATGGTATACGGCGAAGCTCCGGGCGTGGTTTCCGGCTCGGTTTCGATGCGAAATAAAGAGCAAGCCGGGCGTAAGAAACATTTTGAGCATGATTTTGAGCACGAAAACACAAAATAAATATGACCACAGCTCGCAACCCGGATTGACCAAGTAGATCTACTGTAGGAATTTCATCAAACAGGTGGCGAGCGTACTCAGAAAATCGTTAAAATGACTTCGTCAAAGCTGGACGAAGGATGCCGAGCCAAAATGGATATTGATTAAGCTCCCACGAGTCTCTGGGCAGATCGGGTGCTATCGGTTTTGGTCCGACTCGATCTAAACCGAGCCGGACCGAGGAGCCCTGCTCGTCACACAAAAACAGAGCAAAACAGGGGGGGGACCCTGACCTGGTGGTTCGGCAGCGGCGGTGGCGCGCGACGACGACGACGGTGACCAGCTTGCCACCCTCTGCCTCCTCCCCGTACCTCTCTCTCTCTCTCTAATCCTCCTCTCTCGCTCACTGATCCCCCTCGGGCGAGCTCACTTCTCCCTTTTTCTTCTTAATTTCTTTCTTTTTTTTTATATATGGCCGACCGGCTCTGGCCACCACGGCCGTCGACCACTTACCCTTTTGTTCCCCACTTCGCTTGTCCGTTTTCTTAAACAAAACGAAGCCGTCCACGTTCGGTCGCCATCCCCCTGCTTTTCCCATTTGATATGCATCTTTTGGCGACGGTGGGTCTGCAAGTGCAGACCCGGTCGGACCGGGTCGGGTCGGGTCGGGTCTGACCCGACCGGCCCGGTTCGAACAAATCTTGACAAATTGGCCCCCCAAATCAACCTCTTTTCATGAAATTGGTGGCAAAATCGGACTCCTTGACATGTTTTCTATCAAATATGGGTATTTTCATGAATCAATTGATTGAAATTTAGTGAAAACCCCAAATTGCCCTTAGGATCCGAAAATTAATTTCGCTTAATCGAGGGTCTAAACGACCAAATTAGTCAAAATTGAGGCCACCAATGGATTCCTCATGATAAAAACTATTGGGTAGAGGTGTTTAATTTTAATGGGTATGCCCGTATGAAATTTAATTTCGAAAATTGTGAAACCGGGGACTAAATTGAAAGATTTTTATGCAATTAAGCCCTTTTGGTTAAAATTGATCAAATTGGAGGGCAAATTGACCTAATTGCACTTCAAGACTTTAGAATCCAATGTCATAACTTATAAAAAGTGAGAATAGAAAATTAAAAGACTCGAAAAAGGAATTTTTTGCTCGGTTCGGGTTTATGTTTGTGAAGGAACATATTGACCCAAACCGAATTTTAAATATTTAAAGTGACAAACTTGAAGAGGAAATCAAAACAAAATTATTGAATATTTTTGTTTATTTTTCTGACCACGAATGGTATTTTTCTAATTTTTTGGGTATTTTTATAATCAAATAAATTCGAAAAATATTATAAAATACCAAAAAATATTTTTTGTTCAAAATTGGTCCCTGAGGCTAGGCCAAGGCTTCCAAAGTTGATTTTGTAATTTTATGACTTTTTTTGATATTTTTAATTAATTTTAAAGAATAAAAATTACAATAATAGATGGTAAAAAATCAGGTGTCAACAGTCCCACGACGGGGTGAGATAATAATCTCAGTAAGTTAACCCTAACCCTAAGCTAGACTATTGGTACCTCTAGACACGTTTAAAAATATGCAAGTTTTGGCAAAATACTTTTCACACATGACATTCAAGCAATTGGCATAATAAAGCAACTCAGGCATATCAGGTATCAGGTTCACTTCTTTCATACTTTCACTTTCCAATCTGAGTTTTTCAAGTCATACAGGCATAATAAACATTCCATGCACTTTAGGCATCCCAGGCATTCCAGCCAATTCAAGCATACAGACTCGGAAACATATCAAGAACCATGTTTCAGTCTTTTATCTTCTTTACGCCCATCAAGGGCCGCCCTCCTTGGGCCGCGAGATGATTCGGTCAATCACATGACTCTCGACGTCTTATCGAGATGATTCGGTCATCATGACTCTCGCTGCGAGATGATTCGGTCTCTATAGCGACTCTCGACACTCCGCGCCATCGAGATGATTCGGTCGACTATAGGACTCTCGCGTCTGGACCTAGAGATGATTCGGTCACTACCTGACTCTCGATTCTTACAGCCTTCGAGATGATTCGGTCAAGGTAGGACTCTCTAGCCACACGACCTCGTCAGGTCAATGGGAGTAACTCCCTCCCCAGCTCAATGCATTGGCCATAAAAACAAACAGTGATTCTTTCTCATTAAGCCATTTATCACAATCATAGGCAATTCATGGCATCATGTCATCTCATCGCCATTCAAGGCACACAGTTCAATCACAACCAATTCACCATTTCAAGCATATCATTCGGCCATCAAGCATATGCATATCACTACATTAGGCCTCATGCGACATCGAGTGCCAAACCAAGCATTAAAGCCTTCAATTGAACCCCATTAATCATCACATGCCCAAATTCACACACGGCATATCATTACCAAACAACCACAGCATCATATTGACGCTCCCTAGGCATGTTAAAGGGGCATTCATTTAAGAAAAGTCATCAATGACCCTAAACCACAAAAATACTCACCACGACCAGGTTCAGTCTCGAGAAAACTGCAATTTTTCTACTGACTTTTTGGGAAAAAAAATTTCATGATATTAAACATCAAGATCTTACGGTCTTGTGGGCGAAAACGGTGCTCAATTTGGACATCGGATGAAGTAGAACGGGCCGTTTCAAATTCGGTGTGCGCAGAAAACGGGATTTGGACGGTTTCGAGTCTCACGGGTATTTCTCACCAAATCAGTCCCTTAAACCCTTTTAATTCAACCAAAATTCCACCCTTTAGTGACTCAACATCCTAACAAAAGCTTAGAAGTCTTCTTACCTAGCTAATTAAGAAACGAACTCCTTCAAGAACCGCTACAATCCTCGGTTCCCAATCTGTCCGGCGCAAGACAGATTCTGTTCCTAGGAAACACCATGCAAACCGGCCATCAAAACTTCAATCTAGCTCACCAATCCTTTAATAACTTGTAATATCATGTCTTAGGATAGCTTACCATCAAATTTTGGGGCAAGACGACACTTCTACGGCCTTCAAAGGCGCTCGGTTCCCAGACCCGCCGAAGAGGACAGATTCTGTCCTTTAGAAAAACATCCAAATTCAACCATTAAAAACCCATCTATCATCAACCAAACTTCAAACCAAACTTACTCAACCTTAATACTATGTCTTAAGGAGGTCTCACCTTGATTTGGAAGCAAGATAAACCTTCTAAGCCGGTCTAAAGGAGCTCATGGCCTGGTTCGCTCCGATTCTGACCTAGGCGGGTTCCGGCGGCTCCACGGGTCAAATGGAGTAACGAATCGACGAATGGTCACTTAGAGGTTGTTGGCAAGACATCAAGGAGTGTTGTGGTGGTTGGAGTTGGGTCGAACGGTGGCCGGAAGCCGGCGTCATGGTGGACGAACAGTGAGGACAGAAGCTGGTCGGCGAGCAAGAGGAGGAGAGAAAGAGAGAACGTGAGATTTGAGAGGGAGATAGAAAGTGGCTGAGCAAAATTTTAGAGAAAGAGAGAGGTCTTCTTCCTTTTTCCTTAATCCCCAAGGCAAAGAGAGTGGTTGAATGATAGGTGAGGGATTTGACTATAAGTTAATGCCATCCTAGGGCTCCAACCTAGCCTACTCAAACACATCACCTCTCATTAATGTCATTGACTTTTCTTCATAAATATCTAGAGCACAATTGACTATAATACCCTCTAATTTTCGCCCACTATAGGGAGAGAACAAATGACTATAATGCCCTTGCTTGTTCTAAAGGAAAGAATGTCCTTTGAGGGGGTAAATGGGTAATTTTCCACTTTCAGTCCAAATTTTACTTTTCTCAATCTAAATTACCCTCGATGACGCGATGTCCAAATTCTTTTCTACTGTTGGATTCTTCCTTTCCATTTGCCAATTTCGAGGTTCCGTTGCATGATCGATCTTCTGTCAATCGTATCTTCAGTTTATCTCGAACTAACGGGCGGCTTTTGCAGACGTTACGCGTATCGACTCCGTGACTCTCGTCACACTTAGGACGAATCAAGTTACGACGGCTTTGGTTGTCATGTAATTGCAAGGGTTCATTACTAGTTCCGACGGTCTCGATCGTCATTGTTCGATTTAGGAAAACTTCACAAATTATACATTGGTTAAACGGCATCACCCGTGCGCCAATCGTGTAACGCTAGCAATGGATTCCTTAATCGTTATTTGATCGGCCTTTAACGGTTCTAATTGTTCTCTCGGCAATCTTTATAGTCAAAGCGTCATTTCCTTTTTCGAGTTTCCCAGGTGCACGTACTTGTCATGCGTTAGCCTTTCCCTTTCTGGTCAGCTAACTCGAATTGATCAGGTCCGAGCGAGATAAAATTGAAATACATCGATAGATAGTTCTCATTCAGTAGCCTCAAAATGGCAGGAAATTCAGAATGTCACATAGAATATGCCTCAATGTTGTCTGGCTTTGCCTCCTGCTCTTCTGAGACCAGCTGAGCTAGGACTTGTGCTAACATCTGTTCATGATTAAAATTGACAAGAGCATTATCATACTCTATCTCATCTACATTTCTGTCAGCATCCTCCTCTGTCCACATTATGAGGAACTCTTCCTCAGTAAGATCACAAGGATATACAACCTTTTCTTTTGGTTGTGTTTCTGTTTCATCTCCTCCTTCCTCATTCCTTTCAGCACTTTGATCCCCAGATTCACCTTCTTCATCTGATCCACCTCGAGATTCTGTAGCTTCAGAGTCATACTCTCATGTTCCTTCTTCACTTGCCTCTAAGTCCTTATCAGTTGAGCTGTCTTTTTGTTGTCCCTTGACAACCATAACTTTTCTCCTCTTTGGAGATTTCTGCTTGGACTCATCCTCGAAATCCACAATGACTGGTTCATTGTTCTTTGTCCTCCATCCAGCAGGAGTCATCTTGTATCCCATCTTTGTCACCATAGTTTCACCAGCAGTCATCAGAGGGATTTCTTATTTGATAAAGGCGTTCAATCCACCAATCTTGAAATGATCTATTATTCTATAGATCAAAGCGGCATATGGTAGTTGTCCTTTTGGCTTGAGAACAGACCTGTACATGTGTAATAGGACTGTGTGAGCAAAAGAGATCCTCTTTCCTGTCAGGATTCCCCACAGCAGTTTTACCTCATACTTCTAGATGTCTGTTTTAGAGGCTGCCTTGGGTCTAAGACATTCAATGATCACCTTGTGCATCATGATGTGTTTTAAGAGGAAGTCACTGTAGGCAATATGCGGCTTCGATTCCCTTGAGAAGCTTGATTTGCCAGTTAGGAAGCAAAAGGCTTCTTCTGCAGTGACATCTAGAGGTATGAAATCTCTCTTTCTGGTTCCCATGATAGATGCCAATTCATCAACAGCCATAATATACCGCTTTCTTTTCATCGTGAAAGCCAAGGAGTTGAAGTTGACAAACTGAAGATTTGAGTAGAAGTAGGCTACAAGATCAGGAAAGGTATAGCCCATATACGTTATGAATTGATCTATCTTCACCTTTTGTAGATGCTTCCTCAGATAAATGACGTTACTATCAAAGTACTTTAACTCAAACACCCTGTGAGGTATAACACATCTCTGTTTCATGAATTCAAACTTGTCTTTGTGAGCCTGATTCTGAAACATGAGATCAGGAAAGCTTTTATCCACATTAAACCCAATATTCTTCACAAAATCATTGAACAGAATGTTATCATCATCTTCAACCTTTGCCCTAGTTCCGCCAGGTCTTATAGGGGATGGTTTTCTTGACTTCGAACTAGGCTCTGTCATTTTCGCTTTTCCTTTTCTAGATGCCAACTCAGGTTTTTCTACAGCAATTAGATCAACTATTTTTCCAGGTAAACTAATAAACTCGAGCAATTCACCTTCACTTTCGAACTGATGAGCATTCAGCAATCTTCTAAGTTCATTGCTAGAATCCCCTGCTTCCTTAATACTATCGTACATAGGCTTAATAGAATGTGCCATTGCTTCTTTTCCTTCAAAAACAGATAAAGACAAACCTTTTGCCAATCGGAATGTCTCACGCTGTTCGTTGATTTGGGTTTCCGTAGGTTCGGAGCTGCTTGCAGTTGAGGCGGAAAACTTTCTCTTCAACTGAGGAGTCTTCTTCGAGTCAGAGGCTGATTTTGGAGCCATTGATACGTAGAAAGTTTGAAACTTTGGATGAACGAGTGTTGTTTTGAGGAAAAAATCGAGAACGAGAGATCTTGAATACGGTTTTAGGGTTTCGATTTGAGAGAGATTTGAAAGTGAGAGAACAGAGGTGACGGTTCGGTGTTTTATAAAAGAGGCGGTTATTTTTGGAAACAAAATCAATAAAAGAAAATTCTGATCTTCTAAAAAGAAATAAAAGAATTTCTTTAACAAATCAATTAATCATCGTCAATCAGATATTCGGAGATATATATTTATATGAGAAACTTACCTTAAAGAGAATTTTAAGAGTTAACTAACCTTGATTTATGAACTTTTCCAAAAAGATGTGAATTTCTTCTTATGCGCCTTTTAGCGTTCGTTCTGACGTTCCTTCTGACGCTCCTTCTGACGCTCCTTCTGGCGTTCCTTCTGACGCTCCTTCTAGCGTTCCTTTTGACGTTCCTTCTGACGTTCCTTCTGACATTTCTTCTGATTCTCCTTCTAACTATCCATGTTCTAAAATATACTTAAGAAGGAGGGTTAATGATGAATAATTCATTTCTAATAAAATTAAAAGTCTGCTTATCCAAAGGTTTAGTGAAAATATCTGCAAGTTGATTTTTCGTATCAATGTATTGAATGTTAACATCACCATTCTGAACATGATCACGTATGAAGTGATGCTTGATCTCAATGTGCTTTGTTCTTGAGTGAAGTATGAGATTTTTTGTAAGATTTATGGCACTTGTATTGTCACAAAGGATTTCCACAATTGATTCTTCAACACCATAATCTTTGAGCTACAAGTATTTGAGCACAGCAACTTCCAAGAGATACGTATTCTGCTTCAGCTGTACTAAGTGCCACTGTATTTTGCTTCTTGGAATACCATGAGACAAGCATGTTTCCCATGAGCTGACAAGTTCCAGATGTACTTTTCCTATCAATTTTGCAACCTGCAAGATCTGCATCTGAATATCTCTTTAGTATAAAATCAGAAGATTTAGAGTACCACAAACCATAGTTGAGATACGTCCCAATGTATTTGATTATTCTTTTGACGGCTGATAGGTGTGATTCTCTTGGGCTTGATTGAAATCTTGCGCATAAACAGACGCTATATAGGATGTCTGGTCTTGAAGCTGTGAGATAGAGTAGTGATCCAATCATGCTTTGATATAGTTTGGGATCAACTTCCTTTCCATCTTCATCTTTATCTAATTTGGAGGAGTGAGACATGGGAGTTTCTGTCTTTTTGCCATTCTCTAAACCAAACTTCTTCACTATTTCCAGTGCATACTTTTGTTGATATATGAAAGTTCCATTCTGAGATTGATGAATTTGAAGACCAAGAAAGAATCGTAATTCTCCCATCATACTCATCTCAAATTCATCATGCATTACTTTAGAAAATTTCTTGCAGAGAAGCTCATTAGAAGAACCAAATATAATATCATCAACATAGATTTGAACTAGAAGAATATCCTTACCTTTTCTTTGAATGAAAAGAGTAGTGTCTACATTACCTTTTGTAAAGCTATGTTGAGATAGAAAGTTACTCAACATTTCATACCAAGCACGAGGTGCTTGTTTCAGTCCATAGAGTGCCTAAAACTTTATTAGGAGGTTAGGTTACTAAAGGATAGATTTTTGAGTCGAATTGAAGGGTTTTATGAACTGATTTTTTGAGAGACACGAGAAAACCCAAATCTGCCTATTTTGATGAATTGAGCTTGAGCGGTTTCATGGCATGGAAATCTTGAAAACGAGGTCGAATTGAGGAGTCTTAATCTGATTGTGGCATGTGGTTGGGCCATTTGTCATGCTTCGTGGAAATTCTCATTGATTTGAGGGCATTAAGCGGATTGATTTACCTATCAAGTCTTGAAATGACTTATGAATGATCAAATTTGAGATTTGCTTGAATTGAGCCAAGTGATGCTCGTGTTTTACTAAACATGTTCGAACTTGAAATGTGTTTTGTCCAGTGACGGACGTCTGAAAAGAATGCCTTGAATAGGAGATAAATACTTGAGTTTGTTGAGTGTGTTTTTGATTAAAAATTGAGGCATGAATGCGTTTTCTAATGAAAACTAAGACTTTTGTAATTGAATTTTTATGAGTAAATGGCGTCTGGGATCGCCGAGGAAATCTTAAGTACACAGGTGTGTGGGATCGCCAATGGCGTGTGGGATCGCCGGGAAAAATTATATGTACACTGGTATGTGGGATCACCGAGAATTATAATTTGGCCAACGTATTGGGAGGGAGTTACTCCCATTTGACCCGACAAGGTTGTGCGGCTAGAAAGTCCTATACTGACACGATTCATCTCGATTGAAAATGGGCGTCGATAGTCGTATGGTGATCGAATCATCTCCAGGTTTGGACGCGAAAGTCTCATATGGACCGACGGGTCATATGGAGACCGAATCATCTCGCAGCCCCAAGATGGGCGGCCCAAGATGGGTGGATATGGAAAGATCTATTTTTCGAAAAAATCAAGAATGATTTTGAGAAATTAAATATGCCTCATGATTTGAAATTGGCCCAGAAAGGGGCGTGAGAGTAAATAACATGTTTTCTGGAAATTTCGAGGAATGATACTTTTGATAAAGAAGTGAAAGGTGCCTCATGTTTTGAGATGGCGTCGAGTTCTTGCTTCTGATTGAAAACCCTTCCATTGTACGAAACTTAGAGTTATCGTGATTTTTCTTGACTGAGTCAAGCTGTTTTGAGAGTACTGAAATGCCAAGTTTTGTCAAGTACCCTGTTTTACCATGCCAATACTTTTATACCCCAAAATACCCCATTTTTCAAAAGTGTCTGGAGGTACTAGCAGCCTACTATAGGGTTAGGTTTAACTTACTGGAATTATATATCTCACCACGTCGTGGGACAACATTTTTCAAGTCCCAGGCAATGGAAACTCAAGAAATAACATGATTGATATTTGAAGACTGAATTGGAGGAAGTTGTTATGAACCTTTTGTGGCCTTAGGGATTGCACTAAGAATTGTGGATTTAGAATTTTAACATTTGACATATATTAGACCTTAATGGGAAGCGTACCCTTTTGTCTTAAGTCATCTTGTGTTGTTTTATTTTTACGGAGATGTTCTCGCTTTCGCTTGCATGCTTCATATAGGTCTTTAAGTTAATGGTCGTTGGTTCTTGGGAGATTATCAAAGGTAACGGCTGGGATGCTCACGTGCTTGCCGAGCTCGGGGCGTGACAAGAAATGTGATATCATTATGGTAATTCTGAAGCATATGAGTTTATTATGTGCTAGTATGTGAAGTTGGTCTCAAGGTATATGATGTGCTTGACTGTGATTCTTATTCATGCCAATTACCTTAAGATATTTGATGTTTGAATGTTATATGCTAGTGCTTTGATGAGCTTCTGCCTATGGCCTTGTTGTATAGTCTGGGGGGATTGGCGGTCTGGTCTAGGTTTAGGGTTCATTTGCTGAGATTTATATCTCACCCCGTTGGGGATTAACATTTTTCATGTCGCAGGCGATGATACGTCAAGTTGGTCAAGGTTGGACATTCGAAGAAGGAATTGTAGGCTATGGATTTGCACTTTGTGATATTAGGGAATGTATTTTTGACTTGTGGTTGTAGAAACTAAATCTCTAAGTATTTGACCATGAAGAGGATTCGAGGTGTATTTTATGAATAAGAGAAGTGTACCATTTTGTCCTGAGTCCTCTTGTTGTAGATTTTGTATGGAGCTGTTTTATTGCTTTCGTGACCTTGTTTCATTTTCAAGTTATAATTGATTAGTCGAAGAGTCCTAGGAGATTAATGGCATGAGAGGCCTAGTTGATGTTCGCGTGCTCACCGGGTTCAGGGTGTAACATCCTCGTTTAAGTGGTATCAGAGCAAGGTCAGCTCGATCCAATGTGATTGAGATTTGGAGTGATAAGGAGTGATGACTTGAGGACAATTAGATAGTGAGACCTTTAAGATTAAGTATTAATCACGGAATCTTGAGAATTATAGGCTTGAACTTGTGTGGCATTCTAATGGTCTTAATGTTGACCTTAATGGATGAACTTGAGTGATGTTGTGATAGAGGTTCAGGTAGAAGCATGCTGAAATTAAAGAGACATAAGTGTTGACACCTGATTTTTGATTAGTCTTTCATAGTTTATTTTTAAAAAATTCATAAAAAATCTATAAAAAGTTAAAAAAAAAATTAAAAAATCATCTTTGGTAGCCTTGACCAAGCTAAAGGAACCATTTTTGATAAAAAAAAATAATTTTTCATATTTTTTAATATTTTTTAATATTTTCCAAAAATAGAAAAATACATGAAAAATGAAGAAAAATAGCGTTCGATGTCGTAAAAATATAGAAAAATAGTCAATATTTTTATTTTAATTTCTTTTACATTTTGAACTCATAAATAGTCAAAATTTAAGTTCAATTGCATGTGTTTCTTCACGACGCATAGAGTTGAATTTGGCAAAAAAATGTCATTCGAGTATTTTAATTTGTAAATTTCTACATCTTTTTTAGTCTTGACGTCCAATTAGATCGACCACCATCTACAATAAATGCCCCTTGCTGAATATTTTCGTTTTTGTTTCACATGATTTCATGGTGTAAAACGCCGAGTGGATCCCCAAATATAATCGGGTCGGCATGAGCTCGATAGCTCGTCCAAGACCAAACCAGGGCACGGCGAACCCCATGTGAGTACTCTCGAATTCCTGCGATGCTTCCTAATGCTTTTCTTAGGTTAGATCGAGTGTAGAACGGCTAGGACAGCTAAATCATTCTTGAGCTGTAATTGATAAATAGGGCATTACTAGGAATGCCATGTGATTTATTTGCATATTTAGATTCCTTGAGTTGCGCATTTTATTACTGATTGTGATTGCTAGGATAATCACTCCTATCTGCATGAATTTCTAGATTTATGGTTCATACCTTACTCATCCGCATGAATCTCAGGCTAGAAAATTCAATCAACTTAGGTGCCGAAAGGGCGTCAACTCTGACGGTTGGCGTAACTAAGTCCCCGAAACCATTTCTCTGGTTCTCGCAGAATTGAATAGAAACTCCCAACTATTCGATTGGGTGGTCCAATCATACCCTAAAAAAATGATTGGTGGCGACTCCATGGCATGCACACTTAGCACATGTCACTAGACCACACTGAAAGTCGATCACGCATACCTCCGTTGCGATTTGGGTAATGGGCCTTGGGAGAGGCCCGCGTCCGACCAGACAGGACGGCCCATTAGCCCTCGAGAGCCCGACAACCTCAAGAGGGTCGCGACAATAAGCATGGATTTTTAGCTAGTAATTGTGCTTGATGTTAGTAGAGAATTGCTTATGAATGAGGGGTCAATGGGATTGCATGACTGTGATTGTGATTTGTCGATGACCCAAGATGGGATATATGATTGAATATAGACAATTGATCTGTGAGATGCGATGGTCCTTGTGGAACTAGAGGTCTTCTATGGATAAGGCTTGAAGTGGAAACAAATGAGGTGTGATGAGTAGTGAGAACGAACATGTTGTGCATGTGTTTGTGGTTATGAAATGAAAGTCGATAAGGGTGTATGCATGAGTTCATCACTATCAGACTTAATAAAATGTCGTTTGGTATGGGACGAGTTGATGAGATACCTATAAACTGTAATGAAGCATGTTATAGGACGTGTGGAACGGGGCTTCCTCTGTAGATGTATGACTTGGGACAACCTGCAACGAAAGGGTCTGATGAGGACGGGGAGTGATCGCCGGGATAGAGAAGTCCGGACAAGGAGCAGCTCTTGGCAGGCTTCTAAGATAGCAATGAGGCAGGAATGACTCAAGTCATAAATTGAAAGGGAAAGCCTAGGTATCAGGTTGAGTCTGATTATGGTTAAGAGATGTATGACACGAGAATGATTCACAGAGTGAATGATCGAAAGTGGCATGGCATTTGTAATGACGCTTGTGATTGGCATGATTAAAAGCTTCGTGCATGGCAATAGATGCTATTTGAAAAGAAAATTGATGTTGTGATTGGCCTGATTGACATGTTTTGTAATTGGCATCATGCGATTGTTGTGGCCAAGGTTTAATTGAGAGATTAGACGGCGTGAGGAGTTTATACTCCATTGAATTGATGTCTTCTGAAATTGAGATAGCATGTCATGTTTGTGACAGAGTGACATATGCCTTATGCTTGAAGTATGAGTGTTTGACTCATAGAAGTGATGCCTTGAGTACTTGCTTGGTGTTGACCTAGTTGAGTTTTGGCCTAGTTGAGGCTTGCCTAGTAATTGGCTGTTAAATTGAGAAGTTGTCTCGTTGAGGCTTGCCTGATGTGTGGTTGCTGTTAAAGGATGATTTGGAATCCTTGGATAATGGACAACTAGTTGAGAGTTGTTTGGGAACCACTGGATAGTTACTGGTGATGAATCATGAGATGAGCAGCCTGAGACTACTAGACTTGAGTAGATGACTTAAGTCTTTGATTCCTGGAGTGAATCATAGTGGTTCAAGTGGCATGAGAACCTAATAAGGCTGAACGATCAAGGTACGGTCGCTAGTGGAGCGCTTGGCTCGAATATGCAAAATATGGGAAGATCCAAGAACTGAGTTGGATCATGAGAATTGAGTAGAATCGAGCGACCGCAGTATGAGTATTGGAAGAGAATATGGCTCGATTTGTTAATCGTGCGAGACCCAAGTGTAATAAGGGGGTCGTGAGAACTTTAAATGGAAATGAGAAAATTCGATGAGTAAGCAAGCTCGAGGAGGTGTTGCCGTTGTTGCCTAAGTCACTGTGGTGACTGCTATTAGTGCTGATGAGTCGAGTGATGGAAATCATGAGAAAGGTGACTCTGAGACTACTCATTTCCAAAGTGAAAATGTGGAGAAACTGAAATTGAAACCGCCTTCTTATAAATGGAGGGTTTTATGAGAAAACCTTAGAGGTTTTTAGTACACTGAAGAAAGAAAGTGACCCTGACAGTTATTAGCCTTAAGAGGCTGTTGTTGATTGGTGGAAGGCCACTAAAGGAAGAGTTTTCCTTGAATGTATGGTATCTGTCTGAATCGCTTTCGTTGGGTTGTTCAATGGAAGTAGTTTCTTGGGATTGTTTGATAGCAAAGGTTGTTTGAATCCTAATAGTCTCGTAAGGATCTAAAGGTGATCGACCACTACGAGACAAAGTTCTCAAGGTCATTTAAGCATATTAAGGGTGGTTAATGACCCTTTAAGTGAGGTGTGAGGTCTCTGAGTGGATTGGAATTTGAAAGTCTTATGGTTAGTTGTTATTCTTGAATCTGAGGAAATGTATTAGGTTTTAATGAAGGGATTGGATGATTGGAAGAAATATGAGTAAGAGAACTCCTGCTCATGGATTACGAGTAAAGAAATGTTCATTATGGAACATGGAATGTGCTTATGAAGATGGCTATTACCTTGGCGTAAGGCTCGTAATGAGAGATTGATGTTTTGTTTCTTCCATCGTGAGGAAAATTAAGGAAGAAGTTATGTCAGTTGTTTGACCTTGTTGAATAAAATATGATTGATTGGGGATGAATCGGGACCACTATAAGTGGTATTGTGTGTTATCACCCCTAAAGAGAAGGGTATCGTTCTTAAAGGGCGATTGGACCATGAAATGGTTGTTGAGGAAAAGGAAAGTGAATGGACTTAATAATCCTGGCTGTTCGTAATGTTAATGAATGGTTGAGTAAGCGAAAAGAGCGCTTAGAGTGTAATTACAAAGTGACTTGAGGTAGTCGAATTGAGTATTCGATACGTGAATTTGTGGAGACCGAGAAAGAACCTCGACTCCTTGGAACCTTGTCACTTGAGGTGACTGAGTCACTGGAAGAAGAGTGTCAGGCATGGTGACATTTGAATCCTAGAGTGGAGGTACCGTCGTTAGCGCAGACTCCAAGATTGACACTCTAAGGAATGGGAAGGACACGGTGAATTTGAAGTAAAAGAATGCCACATGAGTGTATAGTTTCCTTCAAAGGGTAAGAGACCCTAGTGTGGAAGGAAGAGGAAATGCAAATTGTCTTGATATTAAGATTGAGCGTCTGGACTAAGAAAGAAGACGCATAACTTGAATGATTATTGGAAGTGAAGTCCGAGACACTGTCCTGTAGACAACGTTGAATTCCAGGATAGTGTCGACGTTCAGTTGAATGGATGAAATCGAGACAAGGTCGCATTAGCTGGTTGTAAAACCAAGAGGTCAAAGAACTAATGCTTCTTGAGGAAAGAGCGACAAAAATGAACAAGATGTTGTATGGTCCCGGTGAAGACCCATAAGAGCAGAGAGCCAAGATATGAGCTCTCAAGTGAATGGTACCATGGACAGTTGGAATAATTCTACACATGGTAGAAAGAAGTTGATAATAGTCGGATTGAGTATCCCATGGATAATTGGATTTGTTATTACCGTCTTGAGAGACAATGATTAGACGCATTTAAGGAGTCGTGAGAAACATGAACAACTTTTAAGAGTATCCTATGGACTTTAAGTAAATGTTCGTTGTGTGCTAAATGTGAAGAGCACAAGCTGTGGATCTGATGAGGTAAGATTCCTCAGTCGTGAAATTTATGGGAAATGAAATCCCTATGGAGCCTTTGAGGATTGAAATGAGTGATGAATCGACTAGGGTCGATGTGAGTTGCTGAAACTTAAAGTTTCTTGGGATTGATGTATTGTTATAGATGGATCGTGGGAGGATTCCCCACGAGAGCTGTCCCATTGATGAAATGGGCTAAGGATGAGATGTAACGCGAATGGATGAATAAACGTGAAAAGAGTCTTTGAGGAGTTGAGTTAAGTTGATGACTACGTTGTTAATGGTGTTTTCGTTTGAATCAAAGGGATCAAGATAATCATAATGACATGATGTGGAAAGGAAAAATTTAGGCGTAACAAGGTGATCTGAAGTGGACATTGCATGTACGCCGTGGTAGTAAGTCCATATGAGTTGGAATGTTTAACGCATGATTGGAGTTAACTTGCTTTTGTCCTTGCGACAAAGTTCGGGAAACGTTGTTGGGTAGAAGAAGATTTCAAATCTATATCTACCACAAGAATATAAAGTATTAATTTCTCGAGAGGAATTGGACAAGAGGCAACGTTGATGTATGAGATTACTTATAGATTTGAGAGTGTTGCTTGAATAAAGAAAGACCTCGCAAGTTGTGTGAACTATAAGAGGTTGAGAGTAGGGGTGAGCATGGTTCCAAAGCTTCTTTAAAATAGATATGGAGACTTCTTTTTAATTTGGAGCATATTTTCTTTTTCACCAGTTCTTGCTGTCTCTTTCCACATTGGTAGGTTCCCGAGTACCCTGGAATCGGATCCTGAAACCTGTGACAGGGTAGGTTCCAAGTTCCAGGGTACATAGGCTAGGTTCTAGGTTTCGAAAAATGAGGAACCGGTACTAACGGGTAGGTTTCAGGTTCTAGGTGGAACCTACCCGGAACCTGGAACTGCTCACCCCTAGTTAAGAGCATTGATTGCCTAAAGGGAATTGAAGGAAAGTTTCATAGAGCGACGAGATTACCCAAGTGTTATTACTGCGATACTCATATCGCTAAGGAAGGATGGATTGATTAGCGAATGCTTATAATTGTGAATTGAGCGTTGTGTAATTGGTGATGGAGAGACATATCTTCCCTCGAGAAATAAGAGACTCAACTTCTAAATTGAAAGTTTACCAATTGACTAGTTTGATGGCTACTAGAAGAATCAAGCCTGAAAGTCAGAAAGGAATTACGAGGTTGCGAGGAGTGGACCCTAATATCTAAAGGATTATAGGAATGAACATAGCAGGAAAGAAATCCAGACTTTTGAATGCTTGAGAAAGAAATTTTAAAGTGGAGAATATAACCCTTGAGGTTCCATGGACGAGGGTATGGGTCCAGTATTGAAGGGGAACTTAAAGAAATGACCTCATCGGAACTCGAATGGAGAATTATGGTGTCCCTTGGGATGGCATAAGGATGTACCAAGATTTTCTTTAATACTATCGGTGATAAGGACTGAAAGGTAGATTAGTCTATCATATGGTCGAGCATTAGACATGTCAATAAGAGAGAAAGACATGACCATGAAAGTTGATGGATCACTTTGATCCAAGGGGATTTTCGAAGGAATCGAGAGGGCTATAATTCGATTTGGATAATGGAGGGCAAGTTGATAAAGCCCTTGAATCTCCGTTGGTACGAAAGGACGTTTGAAGAGAATGATATGCCATATGGTATGGACACTAAAGAGTGCATTCTGGCGATGGTTTATGTGACATTCTGAAATCCGACCCTTTTCAAAGCATGATTTCATGAGGCATCTTGTCAGTGCGTTTCAGTTAAACCTCACTCAGAGTTGGCCACTCTTGAGAAGACTGACCGAAGGGGAAAGGCTGAGTAGGATATAAGTATGTGGACCAAAGTACTCGACCATGGATCTGTACCTTGACCATAAGGATTGCCGAGGGAATATTTTGAGCCATTAGAGGCCGGTCTAGGATTGGTCACAGAACGATTTGCTAGTGTTATACAATTGGATCACGGGTGATTCCGTTTGACCATCGTATAGTTTGCAAATTAACCTAGACCGATTCCTGACGATCGCGTCCTTTGGAACTAGCGATTGACCCTTGCAATTACATGACAACCAAGGTCGCCATGACTTGAATAACTCTTAAACGTGACATTAGTCACGGGTCGATACGCGTAACTCCCAAGAGCCACTCGTTAGTTTGAGATACATTGGAATTGCCACTGACGGATTTTAGCCACGAATTGGACTTCGGGATTGGGCGTCGGATATTCGAGGATTCCAACGGGATTAAATTGGACGTCGCCTCATCAGGGACCATTAGGACTAGAATTCGTCCTTAGTATTTAGAAAAGTGAATTTCGGATCGACGATTAAGGAATTTCCTTTATACCCTTAGGTTAGTGAATTTCCTATAAGAACAAGCAAGGGAAATTTGGACTTTTGCCAACCTTCACTCTTGGCCGATCATTGAAGGGTAGTATGGTCATTTGGGCTCTTGAATTATTGAAGAAAGGAATGAAAAGTTGACTTGACTTTGGATTAGATTTCCCCATGAACCACTCTTGTCATTCCATGACACTATTCATATCCTTGCCCCATCAACCACTCCACCAAGTCTTTTCCCTCCAAATCTCCTCTCTTTGTATCACTCTCTCTTCTTCTTCCCCCTACACCATTCGGCCGACTCCCTCTCCTCCTCACTCTCCCATTTCTCTCATTCTTTCTCTCTTCCTCTCCTTCACGGCGAAGCCGCCGCCGGTCGCCACTCCTTCGGCGGCGCTCGCACTTACCTTGCCTTGGTAAGTCTCCCTAAGACTAGATCCTATGTGTTGTTTGGTTAGTAGATGAGGTTTAGTGCAATTTTGAGAAGAAATCCATGGCTAATCCGTAGAGTTGATGTTCGGACCTCCTTAAACAGATTTGAACCGCGGGCTCCCTCGCCATTTCCGCCGGTTTTCCTTAGCTCTTGGACTTGGTAAGTTATCCCTAACCCTTTATTAGGATGTTAGGTTACTAATAGATGTTTTATGGTTGGATTGGTAGAGTTCAAGGGCTATTTTTGTGAGAAAAATGTTAATACCCGAGAGACCGTGTAATCCCGTTTTCAGCGCGCGTCGAAAATAAAATGGGTCGTTCTAAGTCGTCCGGAGTCCAAATTGAGCTCCGTTTTCGCCCACGCGACCATAAGATCATGAAGAACGAGGTTCTAAAGTTAGATTGCTAAAACAGTAAACAGATTTATGTCAGTTTTTCTGAGAGTAAGCCTGGTCATGGAAAAACCAAACCCGCCATGAAATAGATGAACCGCACTTGGTCGTTTCTTGGATTAAAAATGGCGAAATTGAGTTTAAATGATGAAGTCCTATTCTGGCCATGAATGATCTTAGGGTCTTGAGCATGTGTTGAAGTCATTTTAATTTAATTTGAGCATGTGAAGTGGTTTAATAGACTAAACCGGAGTTTGAATGGGGAGTGTAAAATAATCGAATGCTCATGGATGACCTATGATCGTGTCTATGTACATTGATGGTTAATTGCTTGACTGAGTGATCTTGAGTGCAATTGGCCGTTGTAATGAGATGTATAAGTACTAAATCACATATTAACCTATTAAGGTTAAAGCATGACCCGAGAGCCGTTTTTACGGGGGGTCCTGGTAAACATATAATAGCCTGGGCGTTATGACGAGGGAGTTTACCAAATGCAAGTATGACTCGAGAGCCGTTTTTACGGGGGGTCCTGGTAAACATATAATAGCCTGGGCGTTATGACGAGGGCGTTTACCAAATGCAAGTATGACCCGAGAGCCATTTTTACGGAGGGTCCTGGTAAACATATAATAGTCTGGGCGTTATAACGAGGGCGTTTACCAAATGCAAGTATGACCCGAGAGCCGTTTTTACGGGGGGGTCCTAGTAAACATATAATAGCCTGTGCATTATGACGAGGGCGTTTACCAAATGTAAGTATGACCTAAGAGCCGTTTTTACGGGGGGTCCGAGCAGATGAATTTATTAAGACCTGGGCGTTACGACGAGGGTCCTGCCTAATATAATGTGATTATTAAGCTATGTCCCGGGCGCTACGGCGAGGGCTGAATAGCTAGAATCGAGTTATTGATGGATTGGCTTATTCGAGGAGTTGATTGTTTAGATGCCTAAAGTACGAAGCTTAGCTTAAATCGTGAAATCACATCTTGAATTGGACTGAATTGAGTGTCTATTTGTTGTACTTCTATTTACTGTCTTAAATGCCATGTTTATGCTTTCTATTAGAATTGTTTATTTTCATGTGTTAGGAGGTACTAATGGCCTAGTTTAGGGTTAGGAATGACTTGCTGAGATTTATTCTCACCCCGTCGTGGGACAACATTTTCAGGTCCCGAATGACGAGGTCCCTTGAATACTATGGACTGACTTTTGAAGATACCCTTTTGAAGAAGATGAACCGTTAACCTCACCTGACTATATTTCCCTTTTAAGACTTAGGGAGCTACTTTCTTATTTTTGGTTTGTACACGCCTATATAGCTCTGAAGGGTTAAACTTCATCTACCGTTGTTTTATTAAATGAAGTTGTATTTTGGGAGATGGCAAGTTGTAACCCTGTTATGTATTCGACGCATTTAAGGAATGTATGAAGTAAGTTTTAAATCCATATTTTCATCCTGAGTCATTGTGTTCGAAAACCAAATTTTTGTAAAGGAGATTGTTCGTGGCTTCCGCATATACATTTGGTATTGTGCTTAAGTCGTTCGCCGTTGATCCTGGGAACTACTCAATGAAAACGGCTGTGGCGGGATGTTAGCGAGCCCGAGAAGGGCATAGGGCGTTACAGTTTAGTAATAATGGTGATAGGGCAAATACAGATTGAGGACTGAAGGAAATAAGTCCTGGGGAAAGATGACTTTTGTCTGAAAGGACAAGTAAGAATGTTAAGTCATGGAAGGAGTTATCCTGAAGAATGAGAATTGTCACGCCCCGACCCCGGCGGGCACGCCAACATCTCACACAGCCGTCAATACAAATAAGATAACCCAGGATCCGACGACTATACTTTCAGAGCGTGATATGAGAAGCACATGCGGAAACGAAAATAAAATCCCAGACATAATAACAAACATAAGGTGACCTAGGATTTAAAAACAAACAAACAACACACATCGTCTTACAGTTAAAAAGGTCTAGTACATCAAAAGACAGAAGGGTTCAGAGGAAGGCACTATGGGACTACAAAAGAAACTTCCAAAAAGAAATTCAAAAACTTGACAAACTCGTCTTCATCTTCCTCCTTTTTCCTTCTTCATCACCTCCTGGGCATTCTTCAAGGCTTTGGGTCTGAAATGTTGGTCCCACGACGGGGTGAGATAATAATCTCAGTAAGTAAACCCTAACCCTAAGCTAGGCTATTGGTACCGCCAGGCACGTTTGAAAATATGCAAGTTTTGGGCAAAATGATTTTCACACATGACACTCAAGCAATTGGCATAATAAAACAACTTGGGCATATCAGGCACCAGGTTCATTTCTTCCATACTTTCATTTTCCAATATGAGTCTCTCAAGCCATACAGGCAGAATAAACATTCCATGCACTCTTGGCATCCCAGGCATTCCAGCCAATTCAAGCATACAGACTCGAAAACATATCAGGAATCATGTTTCAGTCTTTTATCTTCTTTACGCCCATCAAGGGCCGCCCTCCTTGGGCCGCGAGATGATTCGGTCAATCATATGACTCTCGACGTCTTATCGAGATGATTCGGTCATCATGACTCTCGCTGCGAGATGATTCGGTCTCTATAGCGACTCTCGACACTCCGCGCCATCGAGATGATTCGGTCGACTATAGGACTCTCGCGTCCGGACCTAGAGATGATTCGGTCACTACCTGACTCTCGATTCTTACAGCCTTCGAGATGATTCGGTCAAGGTAGGACTCTCTAGCCGCACGACCTCGTCAGGTCAATGGGAGTAACTCCCTCCCCGGCTCAATGCATTGGCCATAAAAACAAACAGTGATTCTTTCTCATTAAGCCATTTATCACAATCATAGGCAATTCATGGAATCATGTCATATCATCGCCATTCAAGGCACACGGTTCAATCCCAACCAATTCACCATTTCAAGCATATCATTCGGCCATCAAGCATATGCATATCACTACATTAGGCCTCATGCGACATCGAGTGCAAAACCAAGCATTAAAGCCTTCAATTGAACCCAATTAATCATCACATGCCCAAATTCACACACGGCATATCATCACCAAACAACCACAGCATCATATCGACGCTCCCTAGGCATGTTAAAGGGGCATTCAATCAAGAAAAGTCATCAATGACCCCAAACCACAAAAATACTCACCACGACCAGGTTCACTCTCGAGAAAACTGCAATTTTTCTACTGAATTTTTGGGAAAAAAAATTTCATGGTATTAAACTTCAAGATCTTACGGTCGTGTGGGCGAAAACGGTGCTCAATTTGGATATCGGATGAATTAGAACGAGCCGTTTTAAAATCGGTGTGCGCAGAAAACGGAAATTGAACGGTTTCGGGTCTCACGGGTATTTCTCACCAAATCAGTCCTTTAAACCCTTTTAATTCAACCAAAATTCCACCCTTTAGTGACTCAACATCCTAACAAAGGCTTAGAATCAACTTACCAAGCTAAATAAGCCAATAAACTCCTCCAAGAACCGCAACAAACTTCGGATCCTACACTGTTCAATGCCGGGCAGATTCTGTTCCAACAAGTTTCCATATAAACCAACCATCAAAACTCCAATATAACTCATCTATCCTTTGCTAACATGTAATATCATGTCTTATGGTACCTTACCAACAAATTTTGGGGCAAGGCGATACTTCTACGGCCTTCAAAGGCGCTCGGTTCCCAGACCCGTCGAAGAGGACAGATTCTGTCCTAGATGAAATCATCCAAATTCCACCATTAAAACCCATCTATCATCAACCAATCTTCAAACCAAACTTACTCAACCTTAATACTATGTCTTAAGAAGGTCTCACCTTAATTTGGAAGCAAGGCAAGCTCCCAAAGTCTGTCCAAAGGAGCTCACGCCCAGGTTCACTCCGAATCTGACCTTCGTCTACTCAAACGGAGCTACGGAAATATCTACTGGGTCAAAACGAGCTTATAATATGTCTATGGAAAGACAAGAAAATAAGCTTTCTAATGGCGAAAGAATCACCTCATTCTGATGTCGGACGACGGAGTTATGACTAAAACAGTGCGACAGATCTGTGCTGGCCGCGAGCTGGCAGGCGAGAGAGAAGAAAACACAAATGGGGGAAGAAGGAAGGAAAGTGGTCGTGAATTATGAGAGAGAGGAAGAAGAAGACCAACTTAGCTCAAACCTTGGTCAACTCACTTTGAATGGTAGGTTAAAAGTGATTAATAAATGATAAACCACAAGAGCTTGACACTTGTCTTCTTCTCAATAATTATCCAACCTTCTTTGACTTCCTTTGACCAAATTTTCTTCTCATTTTCAGCAGCCATAGATAGGGAGAGGAATTGTCCATTTTGTCCTTCATGAAGTCTTAAGGCAAGGGTAAATGGTCTAGGGGCAAAACGGTCTTTTCGCACTTTCAGTCCAAACTTCACTTTTCCAATTCGAAATTACCATTAGGCGAGACATTGTCAAATTCCTACTCGGAATTGGAATTCTCTATTTCCAATTGCCTATTTTGAGCTTCCATTTCATGATCATTCGTCCATCGATCGAAATTCCAGTTTGTCTCGAACTAACGGGCGGCTTTTGCAAACACTACGCGTATCGACTCTGTGATTCTCATCACACTTAGGATAACTCAAGTTATGACAGCTTTGGTTGTCATGTAATTGCGAGGGTTCATCGCTAGTTCCGACGGCGTCGATCGTCAAAGTTCGATTTAGGAAAATTTGCAAATTATACATTGGTTAAGCGGCTTCACCCGCGATCCAATCGTATAACGCTAGCATTGTATTCCTTAATCATTATCTGATCGGCCTCATTGGCTCTAAATGTTCCCTCGACAATCCTTATGGTCAAAGCGTCACTTCCTTTTTCGAGTTTCCTAGGTCCACGTATCTTGTTATGCGTCAGTCTTTCCCTTTTGGTCAGTTTACTCAAGATTGATCAGATCTGAGGGAGACACAACTGAAATACATCGTAAGGTACATTCACATTCAACAGCCTCAAAATGGCAGGAAATTCAGAATGTCACAATTCTTCCCCCCTTACAAAAATTTCGTCCTCGAAATTTGGAATAACCAGATCTATTCAAATAAATGGGGGTACTGGCTCCTCATCGCTTCTTCGCTTTCCCAAGTAGCGCCTTCCGTTCCATGGTGTTCCCAGATCACCTTGATGAGTGGAATCGTCTTGTTCCGCAAGACTTGTTCCTTTCGATCTCCAACTCGTATTGGCCTTTCCACATACGATATCTTATCGTCCACTTCGATGACTTCATGATCCAGTACATGAGTCGGGTCCGGTTCATATTTCCTCAGCATCGACACATGAAACACATTATGAACTTGTGATAAGCTTGGCGGCAAGGCAAGACGATAAGCTAAAGTCCCAATCTTTTCTAATATCTCAAATGGACCTACGTACCTTGGACTCAGCTTCCCTTTCTTTCCAAATCGAGATAATCCTCGCATAGGTGACACCTTGAGAAAGACATGGTCACCCACTTGAAATTCCAAAGGCCTTCGTCGCTTATCGGCATAGCTTTTCTGGCGACTCTGGGCCGTCTTAAGCCTTTCTCGAATGATCTTAACAGCCTCAACGGATTGTTCCACCAATTCTGGGCCTGTTATGCTCCTCTCACCAACTTCATCCCAACATATCGGAGTCCTACACACTCTACCATACAGCGCTTCGAATGGTGCCATTCCGATACTTTGCTGATAGCTGTTATTATATGCAAATTCCACCAAGTACAGTTTCTCCTCCCATCCACTTTTAAAATCAATGACACATGCTCGCAACATATCCTCTAACGTCTGAATCGTCCTCTCAGACTGTCCATCAGTCTGTGGATGGTACGCCGTACTAAACTGCAATTTCGTTCCCATAGCATTCTGTAGACTCTTCCAAAAATTCGCAGTAAACTTAGGATCTCTATCTGACGTTATTGTCACAGGTACTCCATGAAGTCGCACTACGTGTCGCATATACAAATCAGCATATCTCTCCATCGCGAAATCCTTTCGTACCGGCAGGAAATGAGCAGACTTGGTCAATCTATCCACTATCACCCAAATCGAATCGTGACCCCTTTGACTCCTCGGTAAGCCCATGACAAAGTCCATGGTGATATGTTCCCACTTCCATTCGGGAATTTCCAAAGGTTGCAACATACCACCAGGTTTACAATGCTGTGCCTTCACTTGCTGACATGTCAGACACTTAGCCACGTGCTTAGCCACGTCCACTTTCATCCCATTCCACCAATAATGCTGACGTAAGTTCTGGTACATCTTTGTGCTACCCGGATGAATACTGTAGTTGCTCCTGTGAGCTTCAGACAAAATATTTTCCTTAAGTTCCTCGTCATTGGGTACACACAGTCGTCCTCGGAACTTCAATGTTTCATCTTCAGATACTTGGAAGTCAGACTTCCTCTTGTCCACATCCATTTCCAAGATCTTCTGTATATCTGGGTCCGTGGATTGCAATGCATTAATCCTCTCCTGTATTTCTGGTTCGACTCTCAAAGTTGCCATCAAACTTGACAATCGGCAAACTTCCAACTTAAACTCTGAATCTCTCAGTCTTTCCAGTATAGACCATCCCTTGACCAACAGATGCGCAATGCTCGACTTTCGACTAAGGGCATCTGCTACCCTGTTAGCCTTTCCAGGGTGATATAGATTATCACAATCATAGTCTTTAAGCAATTCCATCCACCTACGTTGCCTCATATTCAATTCCTTCTGAGAGAATAAATACTTTAAACTCTGATGGTCCGTATAGATTTGGAACTTCTCACCACACAAATAATGTCTCCAAATCTTCAGCGCAAAAACAATTGCAGCCAATTCCAAGTCGTGCGTCGGGTAGTTCATCTCATGAGGTCTTAACTGACGCGACGCATACGCCACTACTTTCCCATGTTGCATTAGGACGCATCCTAGGCCCTTCAACGACGCATCACTATAAATCTCATATCCTCCAAGACCAGACGGAATCGTCAAAATCGGTGCAGTCGTCAACCTTCGCTTAAGTTCCTGAAAACTCCTTTCGCATTTATCCGTCCATTCAAACCGTGTATCTTTCTTAGTCAACCTCGTCAACGGAGTGGCTATAGATGAGAACTTCTCTACAAAGCGTCTATAGTAACCCGCCAATCCTAGGAAACTTCGAACTTCAGTAACCGTTGTGGGTCTAGGCCAATTCATAACTGCCTCGATCTTTGAAGGATCCACGGAGATTCCTTCTCCAGACACTACATGACCAAGAAATGCAACCTTATACAACCAAAACTCGCACTTACTAAATTTAGCATAGAGCGAGTGTTCCCTTAAGGTCTGTAAGACAATCTGCAAATGTCGTTCATGATCCTCATTGCACCTTGAGTAAATCAGAATATCATCAATGAAGACAATAACAAATTGATCCAGATACTCCTTGAATACTCGATGCATCAAATCCATAAATGCAGCTGGGGCGTTAGTCAACCCAAACGGCATGACGATAAACTCGTAATGTCCATACCTCGTCCTAAAAGCCGTTTTCGGTATATCCTCTTTCTTGATCCTCAACTGATGATAACCTGTCCTTAAGTCAATCTTAGAGAACACGGACGCTCCTTGCAACTGATCAAACAAGTCATCTATCCTTGGCAATGGATACTTGTTCTTAATAGTAACTTGATTCAGTTGCCTATAGTCAATGTACAAGCGCAATGACCCATCTTTTTTCTTCACAAAAAACACAGGTGCACCCCACAGCGACGCACTTGGATGAATAAATCCCTTGTCCAGTAATTTCTGCATCTGTACCTTTAGTTCCTTTAACTCAGACAAAGACATCCTATATGGTGCTTTCGAAATCTGCTCCGTCCCAGGGGCTAATTCAATCGAGAACTCCACTTCTCTTTCAGGTGGTAAACTAGGCAATTCTTGAGGAAACACATCAGGGAATTCACATACTACGGCTATTTCCTCCAACTTAGGCTCTTCAATCGTCGTATCCACCACAATGGCTAAGTAAGCCTCACACCCTTCATTCATTAACTTAGTCACCTCTAGTGACGAAACCAAAGAAATCGAAGTTCCTCCTCGGCTCCCCACAAACTCGAAACTAGGGCGATCGACAGGATGAAATCGAATTACCCTACTACCACAATCCATTACAGCCCCTTGTTTACTCAGCCAGTCCATTCCAATAATCACAGCCAAATCTATTCGTCTTTCACTACCTCCGATAACTATCTTACAATTCCGGCATCCTAGTGAAACAAGCACTCTATCCATTAAGGGTGTTGTCACATGCAAGATAACATCCAGCGGTTCCAATTTCATTTCAGTCAAATTAGCAAACTGGGCAGATACAAACGAATGCGACGCTCCAGGGTCAAACAAGGCATAAGCAGCATGATCACAGAGAGAGATCTTACCCGTGACCACGCCAGGCGTCTCCTCCGCCTCCCTGCGAGCTACGGCATACACCCTTCCTTGAGCCGGCGGCCTATTTTGATTGGCCTGCGGGGCAGCTCCAGCTTGTGGTCCTTGTTGAGCTCGTGGCGGTTGATACTGAGGACCATGTTGTCCACATTCCCTTGCCCTATGGCCCATCTTGCCACATTTGAAACATCCTCCCATTTGCCTTGGACATGGTCCACTTCCATGCCTTCGTCCACAGAGGCGACAACTCCAGTTGTTCTGGTGAGCAGGTTTCACGATATTCCTCTTAACTAGGGGCACAAACCTCCTATTGTTCACCATAGGACCTTTGCCCAAATTTCGATTGTCTCTGACTGGATTAAACCGCGGTCCTGAGGAAATTCCTCTATTCCTCATATCTCTTTCAATCATCTGGCTCCTGGTATAGATCTCATTGTAATCCCTCAGGTTCATTGAGATCATCTGGCTGCGAATATCGGGCCTCAATCCATCTCGAAACCTTCTCGCCCGATCCCACGGATTCTCCACCATCCTTGGTGCATACTTCGACAACCTTGCAAATTCCGCCTCATACTGATCAACAGTCATTTGATTCTGGCGAAGATTCTGGAATTCAGCCAACTTTTGTTCTTGGGCAGCTTCAGAGAAATATTTCACATTAAAAGTCTCGGCAAAGATCGCCCATGTCGGCTCAATCCCTTCAGGAAAAACCATTCCCTTGGTGGCCTTCCACCAATCATTCGCAGTTCCTTGGAGCTGGTAAGTCGTTAGGGTTACCTTCTCAGCTTCAGTGCACCCTAACACCGTAAATGCTTTCTCCAGCTCTTCAATCCATCTGGGGACTAACTCAGGGTCTCCTCTGCCATCAAACCTCGATGGTTTTAGCTTCAGAAATTGCTCCATCAATTGACCCATAGCACGATTCTCAGGGCCTTGCACATTGCCACCTCCCATTCCTTGGCCATTATTTCCATTCGCTAGGTTCACAGCAGTCACTGCAGCTTCAGCAGCTTGAGCTATTATCTCTGCTCTATCTTCGGCCTGTCGAAGGGCCGCAGCAGCCCTATCTTGGGCTTCCTTTCCCATTATCTCTCCAATTTGCTCTAGCGCCCTCAAGACTCCATCAACTCTTGGATCCTCGGCCTCTGGTGCTCTCGAGCTAGATGCTCCTCTAGTGTTTCTACCTCGGTTGCTCATCTCGCTAGTTTCCACAACACCTGGACCACTACAATTCCACTCAGGAATTAGAGACCTAAGTCACTAACTTAAGTCTAACAACTCCAGGCTACTTATCACCTCAACAATCACAGCTAGCCATTCATCACAACTCAAACAATTAGAGGCATCACAACAGGGAGATTTCACTCATACCTTAGGTCCAGACGCATCTGCGTGTTAGCAAAATCGCAACCAGCTTTCCAGCATATCAATATATCACAACCAGTCATGCCTGAACACAATGCCAATCACAAGCGCCAATTCATATGTCATGCATTTCGTGCCTAACTCTAGCGAATCCCATTAGAGTCTCACTACCAAACCATCCTATAGTCACCACTCCTTATCACTCCAGACATCGAAAAGATTTAATCGAGCTAACCTCGCTCTGATACCACTTAAACGGGGATGTCACGCCCCGACCCCGACGGGTACGCCAACATCCCACACAGCCGTCAATACAAATAAGATAACCCAGGATCCGACGACTATACTTTCAGAGCGTGATATGAGAAGCACATGGGGAAACGAAAATAAAATCCCAGACATAATAACAAACATAAGGTGACCTAGGATTTAAAAACAAACAAACAACACACATCGTCTTACAGTTAAAAAGGTCTAGTACATCAAAAGACAGAAGGGTTCAGAGGTTAGGTTACTAATAGATGTTTTATGGTTGGATTGGTAGAGTTCAAGGGCTATTTTTGTGAGAAAAATGTTAATACCCGAGAGCCCGTGTAATCCCGTTTTCAGCGCGCGTCGAAAATAAAATGGGTCGTTCTAAGTCGTCCGGAGTCCAAATTGAGCTCCGTTTTCGCCCACGCGACCATAAGATCATGAAGAACGAGGTTCTAAAGTTAGATTGCTAAAACAGTAAACAGATTTATGTCAGTTTTTCTGAGAGTAAGCCTGGTCATGGAAAAACCAAACCCGCCATGAAATAGATGAACCGCACTTGGTCGTTTCTTGGATTAAAAATGGCGAAATTGAGTTTAAATGATGAAGTCCTATTCTGG
Organism: Rhodomyrtus psidioides; assembly: GCA_021437785.1. Lineage (NCBI taxonomy): Eukaryota > Viridiplantae > Streptophyta > Magnoliopsida > Myrtales > Myrtaceae > Rhodomyrtus > Rhodomyrtus psidioides. Next base: position 165,458 of record JAILYB010000032.1, on the reverse strand, counting down.
CCATGAATGATCTTAGGGTCTTGAGCATGTGTTGAAGTCATTTTAATTTAATTTGAGCATGTGAAGTGGTTTAATAGACTAAACCGGAGTTTGAATGGGGAGTGTAAAATAATCGAATGCTCATGGATGACCTATGATCGTGTCTATGTACATTGATGGTTAATTGCTTGACTGAGTGATCTTGAGTGCAATTGGCCGTTGTAATGAGATGTATAAGTACTAAATCACATATTAACCTATTAAGGTTAAAGCATGACCCGAGAGCCGTTTTTACGGGGGGTCCTGGTAAACATATAATAGCCTGGGCGTTATGACGAGGGAGTTTACCAAATGCAAGTATGACTCGAGAGCCGTTTTTACGGGGGGTCCTGGTAAACATATAATAGCCTGGGCGTTATGACGAGGGCGTTTACCAAATGCAAGTATGACCCGAGAGCCATTTTTACGGAGGGTCCTGGTAAACATATAATAGTCTGGGCGTTATAACGAGGGCGTTTACCAAATGCAAGTATGACCCGAGAGCCGTTTTTACGGGGGGTCCTAGTAAACATATAATAGCCTGTGCATTATGACGAGGGCGTTTACCAAATGTAAGTATGACCTAAGAGCCGTTTTTACGGGGGGTCCGAGCAGATGAATTTATTAAGACCTGGGCGTTACGACGAGGGTCCTGCCTAATATAATGTGATTATTAAGCTATGTCCCGGGCGCTACGGCGAGGGCTGAATAGCTAGAATCGAGTTATTGATGGATTGGCTTATTCGAGGAGTTGATTGTTTAGATGCCTAAAGTACGAAGCTTAGCTTAAATCGTGAAATCACATCTTGAATTGGACTGAATTGAGTGTCTATTTGTTGTACTTCTATTTACTGTCTTAAATGCCATGTTTATGCTTTCTATTAGAATTGTTTATTTTCAGGTGTTAGGAGGTACTAATGGCCTAGTTTAGGGTTAGGAATGACTTGCTGAGATTTATTCTCACCCCGTCGTGGGACAACATTTTCAGGTCCCGAATGACGAGGTCCCTTGAATACTATGGACTGACTTTTGAAGATACCCTTTTGAAGAAGATGAACCGTTAACCTCACCTGACTATATTTCCCTTTTAAGACTTAGGGAGCTACTTTCTTATTTTTGGTTTGTACACGCCTATATAGCTCTGTAGGGTTAAACTTCATCTACCGTTGTTTTATTAAATGAAGTTGTATTTTGGGAGATGGCAAGTTGTAACCCTGTTATGTATTCGACGCATTTAAGGAATGTATGAAGTAAGTTTTAAATCCATATTTTCATCCTGAGTCATTGTGTTCGAAAACCAAATTTTTGTAAAGGAGATTGTTCGTGGCTTCCGCATATACATTTGGTATTGTGCTTAAGTCGTTCGCCGTTGATCCTGGGAACTACTCAATGAAAACGGCTGTGGCGGGATGTTAGCGAGCCCGAGAAGGGCATAGGGCGTTACAGTTTAGTAATAATGGTGATAGGGCAAATACAGATTGAGGACTGAAGGAAATAAGTCCTGGGGAAAGATGACTTTTGTCTGAAAGGACAAGTAAGAATGTTAAGTCATGGAAGGAGTTATCCTGAAGAATGAGAATTGTCACGCCCCGACCCCGGCGGGCACGCCAACATCTCACACAGCCGTCAATACAAATAAGATAACCCAGGATCCGACGACTATACTTTCAGAGCGTGATATGAGAAGCACATGCGGAAACGAAAATAAAATCCCAGACATAATAACAAACATAAGGTGACCTAGGATTTAAAAACAAACAAACAACACACATCGTCTTACAGTTAAAAAGGTCTAGTACATCAAAAGACAGAAGGGTTCAGAGGAAGGCACTATGGGACTACAAAAGAAACTTCCAAAAAGAAATTCAAAAACTTGACAAACTCGTCTTCATCTTCCTCCTTTTTCCTTCTTCATCACCTCCTGGGCATTCTTCAAGGCTTTGGGTCTGAAATGTTGGTCCCACGACGGGGTGAGATAATAATCTCAGTAAGTAAACCCTAACCCTAAGCTAGGCTATTGGTACCGCCAGGCACGTTTGAAAATATGCAAGTTTTGGGCAAAATGATTTTCACACATGACACTCAAGCAATTGGCATAATAAAACAACTTGGGCATATCAGGCACCAGGTTCATTTCTTCCACACTTTCATTTTCCAATATGAGTCTCTCAAGCCATACAGGCAGAATAAACATTCCATGCACTCTTGGCATCCCAGGCATTCCAGCCAATTCAAGCATACAGACTCGAAAACATATCAAGAATCATGTTTCAGTCTTTTATCTTCTTTACGCCCATCAAGGGCCGCCCTCCTTGGGCCGCGAGATGATTCGGTCAATCATATGACTCTCGACGTCTTATCGAGATGATTCGGTCATCATGACTCTCGCTGCGAGATGATTCGGTCTCTATAGCGACTCTCGACACTCCGCGCCATCGAGATGATTCGGTCGACTATAGGACTCTCGCGTCCGGACCTAGAGATGATTCGGTCACTACCTGACTCTCGATTCTTACAGCCTTCGAGATGATTCGGTCAAGGTAGGACTCTCTAGCCGCACGACCTCGTCAGGTCAATGGGAGTAACTCCCTCCCCGGCTCAATGCATTGGCCATAAAAACAAACAGTGATTCTTTCTCATTAAGCCATTTATCACAATCATAGGCAATTCATGGAATCATGTCATATCATCGCCATTCAAGGCACACGGTTCAATCCCAACCAATTCACCATTTCAAGCATATCATTCGGCCATCAAGCATATGCATATCACTACATTAGGCCTCATGCGACATCGAGTGCAAAACCAAGCATTAAAGCCTTCAATTGAACCCAATTAATCATCACATGCCCAAATTCACACACGGCATATCATCACCAAACAACCACAGCATCATATCGACGCTCCCTAGGCATGTTAAAGGGGCATTCAATCAAGAAAAGTCATCAATGACCCCAAACCACAAAAATACTCACCACGACCAGGTTCACTCTCGAGAAAACTGCAATTTTTCTACTGAATTTTTGGGAAAAAAAATTTCATGGTATTAAACTTCAAGATCTTACGGTCGTGTGGGCGAAAACGGTGCTCAATTTGGATATCGGATGAATTAGAACGAGCCGTTTTAAAATCGGTGTGCGCAGAAAACGGAAATTGAACGGTTTCGGGTCTCACGGGTATTTCTCACCAAATCAGTCCTTTAAACCCTTTTAATTCAACCAAAATTCCACCCTTTAGTGACTCAACATCCTAACAAAGGCTTAGAATCAACTTACCAAGCTAAATAAGCCAATAAACTCCTCCAAGAACCGCAACAAACTTCGGATCCTACACTGTTCAATGCCGGGCAGATTCTGTTCCAACAAGTTTCCATATAAACCAACCATCAAAACTCCAATATAACTCATCTATCCTTTGCTAACATGTAATATCATGTCTTATGGTACCTTACCAACAAATTTTGGGGCAAGGTGATACTTCTACGGCCTTCAAAGGCGCTCGGTTCCCAGACCCGTCGAAGAGGACAGATTCTGTCCTAGATGAAATCATCCAAATTCCACCATTAAAACCCATCTATCATCAACCAATCTTCAAACCAAACTTACTCAACCTTAATACTATGTCTTAAGAAGGTCTCACCTTAATTTGGAAGCAAGGCAAGCTCCCAAAGTCTGTCCAAAGGAGCTCACGCCCAGGTTCACTCCGAATCTGACCTTCGTCTACTCAAACGGAGCTACGGAAATATCTACTGGGTCAAAACGAGCTTATAATATGTCTATGGAAAGACAAGAAAATAAGCTTTCTAATGGCGAAAGAATCACCTCATTCTGATGTCGGACGACGGAGTTATGACCAAAACAGTGCGACAGATCTGTGCTGGCCGCGAGCTGGCGGGCGAGAGAGAAGAAAACACAAATGGGGGAAGAAGGAAGGAAAGTGGTCGTGAATTATGAGAGAGAGGAAGAAGAAGACCAACTTAGCTCAAACCTTGGTCAACTCACTTTGAATAGTAGGTTAAAAGTGATTAATAAATGATAAACCACAAGAGCTTGACACTTGTCTTCTTCTCAATAATTATCCAACCTTCTTTGACTTCCTTTGACCAAATCTTCTTCTCATTTTCAGCAGCCATAGATAGGGAGAGGAATTGTCCATTTTGTCCTTCATGAAGTCTTAAGGCAAGGGTAAATGGTCTAGGGGCAAAACGGTCTTTTCGCACTTTCAGTCCAAACTTCACTTTTCCAATTCGAAATTACCATTAGGCGAGACATTGTCAAATTCCTACTCGGAATTGGAATTCTCTATTTCCAATTGCCTATTTTGAGCTTACATTTCATGATCATTCGTCCATCGATCGAAATTCCAGTTTGTCTCGAACTAACGAGCGGCTTTTGCAAACACTACGCGTATCGACTCTGTGATTCTCATCACACTTAGGATAACTCAAGTTATGACAGCTTTGGTTGTCATGTAATTGCGAGGGTTCATCGCTAGTTCCGACGGTGTCGATCGTCAAAGTTCGATTTAGGAAAATTTTCAAATTATACATTGGTTAAGCGGCTTCACCCGCGATCCAATCGTATAACGCTAGCATTGTATTCCTTAATCATTATCTGATCGGCCTCATTGGCTCTAAATGTTCCCTCGACAATCCTTATGGTCAAAGCGTCACTTCCTTTTTCGAGTTTCCTAGGTCCACGTATCTTGTTATGCGTCAGCCTTTCCCTTTTGGTCAGTTTACTCGAGATTGATCAGATCTGAGCGAGACACAACTGAAATACATCGTAAGGTACATTCACATTCAACAGCCTCAAAATGGCAGGAAATTCAGAATGTCACAAGAATGCAATGAGACGCCGATACCCCAAAGGACTGGAAGGTTAGAAGGTTACAAATTTTGAGGACGGAATTTCTTTAAGGGGGGAAGAGTTTTGACATTCCGAATTCCGACCCCTTGGGGCTAATGACATGGATTGGAATCTCAAAATTGAAAATTGGACGATGAGGAATTCCAACATTAGCAATGAATTGAATGTCACCTCATCGAGGGTGATTTATATTGGAAAAATGGAATTTCGGATGGAAAGTGTAAAATTATTATTTTGCCTCTCGACCCTTGCCCTTGTCTTAAGAAATATAGAAGGACATTTTGGTCATTTTGGACCCCCATGGCTGCTGAATTGTATGGTCAAAGGAGTCAATGGATGACAAAGACATTCTAGAAGCAAAGACAAGTGTCATTTGGTGAGTGATTAAGCATTAATTGGCCACCAACCAATCTTATCACTTGCTTCTTCAATAATTGGTGTGGAAGCCTCTTTCTCTCATCCCTCTCTCTTCATTTAGACGACCATCCTCTCTCTTTCCTCCATCTTCTTCTTCTTCTTCTTCTTCTTCTTCTTCTTCCTCTTTCTCAGCCGAACAGCTTCAGCTCGACCAACACCAACCACCTCCCTTTCTCCAGCCATAACTTCTTCGTTCGATATTTGATTATGGTAAAACCACCTCCATTTGAAAGCCTATTATCTTATATTTCTAAGGACATATTATAAGCTGAATTTGGCTCAGTAGTTCTTCCCGTAGGTCCGTTTGAATGGACAAAGGTCAGATTGAAGCAGAATCTGATCGGTTTTGGGGAAGGAACTGTTTCGTGGGCTTGGGACTTCAAATGGCTCCAAATTTTTGGTGAGACTCTCTTGACTCATAGTACTTGAGTTGAATGAGTTAAGATTACAAGTTTATTTGAGTTTAGATGGGTTCGCATGGCTGATTTGAAGTAGTCTTTACGGAGCAGATTTCGACTGTATGCGGACCATGAGGAACCGAGCTGTTCAAGGGACCTTGAGACATTATTTTGCTTTAAAATCTTCGGTGAGCTCCCTAATAAGATTATGGCAAGTTGGTTTTGTGGTGAATGGAAGTTTAAAATTGAATTATGGGCTGTTGAAAGTGATTTTGTGAAGAATCGATTCTGCTATGTTCTGATTTGTAGAAATCGAACACTTTGGGGGCTGAGAATGGTGTCGCCATGCCTTTAAATGATCGTTAAGGCACCTTAAGATGTCAATTGATATGTTGGTAGAGTGTACAGTTGGTGGAATAGAGATTGAAAGAGTTTTAAGGGCTGTTTGAGATGAAAATGTGAGATGCCGACCAATCTACCCATACCGCGCACCGATTTTGAATTGAGTCGTTCTAAGTCGTCCGATATCCAAATTGAGCTAAGTTTTCGCCCATGCGTCCGTAAGACATTGAAGTATAATATTTTGAATTTTTTTCATAAAAATTCGATGAATCAATGTCAGTTTACTTGCGAATGAAGCTGATCATGGGGCTTAGGAAAGGGCAGTTTTGACGGAATGATATTTATGATTATTTGCCTTGATAGAAAGACCCTTGGCATGCTTAGGGGTATTGATTTAACACTATGAAGACTTGAGGATAATGCGTTGTGTGTGTGTGTGTGTTATTGAAGTAATTGTGCAAGGAAATTGAGAAATGATTGAGTTTCGATGTGGTTTTCCTAGGCACGCCTTGAGAGTCCTGTTCGGCCGTGGGCTTGCTGACCTAGGAGGGTCGTTTGAGTTGAAATTGCTAGCTTGATTAACGAGGTAAGTGTCCCTTAAACCTTTACTTGAAAGTTAGGACATTACTAGATGAGATTGATTGATGAATTGGTGTTTATTATGACCAATTAGAAGTTGAACGCATGGGATTGTTGTGGTCGATCCATATACCTTGGTGTGAGGTTGAATTGATGAATTCCATGATTGGAATGATGTAGTGTGATCTCGATTTTCACGAGGACTAGTGTGCGTGTGTGGCTTAATTGGTTAAGATGCAAATGAATCAGCCAGAGTGCCCTTGTAATGATTGCTTGCCCTTGTGTGAACGCATGGCCGGAGAACCCTTGTGCATCGTAATTGGCCAGAGTGCCTTGATGCTTTGTAAATGGCTAGAGAGCCCTTGTGAATCAAAATGGCCAGAGAGCCCCAATGATCTTTAAATGGCCAAAGTGCCCTTGTGATTACACGGCCAGAGTGCCCTGATGCAAATGAATTGGCCAGAGTGCCCTTGAGAAATACATCGCGGCCCGGGAGCCCTTGGCATTGAGAAATGTGATATCATTGTGGTAATTCTAAAGCATATGAGTTTATTATGTGCTAGTGTGTGTCGCGACCCTCTTGAGGTTGTCGGGCTCTCGAGGGCTAATGGGCCGTCCTGTCTGGTCGGACGCGGGCCTCTCCCAAGGCCCATTACCCAAATCGCAACGGAGGTATGCGTGATCGACTTTCAGTGTGGTCTAGTGACTTGTGCTAAGTGTGCATGCCATGGAGTCGCCACCAATCATTTTTTTAGGGTATGATTGGACCACCCAATCGAATAGTTGGGAGTTTCTATTCAATTCTGCGAGAACCAGAGAAATGGTTTCGGGGACTTAGTTACACCAACTGTCAGAGTTGACGCCCTTTCGGTACCTAAGTTGACTGAATTTTCTAGCCTGAGATTCATGCGGATGAGTAAGGTATGAACCCTAAATCTAGAAATTCATGTAAATAGGAGTGATTATCCTAGCAATCACAATCAGTAATAAAATGCCCAACTCAAGGAATCTAGATATGCAAATAAATCACATGGCATTCCTAGTAAGGTCCTATTTATCAATCACAGCTCAAGAATAATTTAGCTGTCCTAGCCATTCTACACACGATCTAACCTAAGAAAAGCATTAGGAAGCATCGAAGGAGTTCGAGAGTACTCACATGGGGTTTGCCGTGCCCTGGTTTGGTCTTGGACGAGCTATCGAGCTCATGCCGACCCGATTATATTTGGAGATCCACTCGGCGTTTTACACCATGAAATCATGTGAAACAAAAAAGAAAATATTCAGCAAGGGGCATTTATTGTAGATGGTGGTCGATCTAATTGGACGTCAAGACTAAAAAAGATGTAAAAATTTACAAATTAAAATACTCGAATGACATTGTTTTGCTAAATTCAACTCTATGCGTCGTGAAGAAACACATGCAATTGAACTTGAATTTTGACTATTTATGAGTTCAAAATGTAAAAGAAATTAAAATAAAAATATTGACTATTTTTCTATATTTTTACGACAGCGAACGCTATTTTTCTTCATTTTTCATGTATTTTTCTATTTTTGGAAAATATTAAAAAATATTAAAAAATATGAAAAATTATTTTTTATCAAAAATGGTTCCTTTAGCTTGGTCAAGGCTACCAAAGATGATTTTTTAATTTTTTTAACTTTTTATAGATTTTTTATGAATTTTTTAAAAATAAACTATGAAAGACTTATCAAAAATCAGGTGTCAACAGTGTGTAAAGCTGGTCTCAAGGTGCATGATGTGCTTGACTGTGATTCTTAGTCATGCCAATTACCTTGAGATATTTGATATTTGAATGCTATATGCTAGTGATTTGATGAGCTTCTGCCTATGGTCTTATTGTATAGTCTGGGGGGATTGGCGGTCTGGTCTAGGTTTAGGGTTCACTTGCTGAGATTTATATCTCACCCCGTTAGGGATTAACATTTTTCAGGTCACAAGCGATGATACGTCAAGTTGGCCAAGGTTGGATATTCGAAGAAGGAATTGTAGGATATGAATTTGCACTTTGTGATATTAGGGATTGTATTTATGACTTGTGGTTGTAGAAACTAAATCTCTAAGTATTTGACCATGGAGAGGATTCGAGGTGTATTTTATGAATAAGAGAAGTGTACCCTTTTGTCTTGAGTCCTCTGGCTGTAGATTTTGTATGGAGTTGTTTTATTGCTTCCGTGACCTTGTTTCATTTTCAAGTTATAATTGATTAGTCGAAGAGTCTTGGGAGATTAATGACATGAACGGCTTGGGCGATTTTCGTGCGCTCACCGGGTTCGGGGCGTAACACTCCTTGAATACTCAACGCATCAAGTCCATAAAATCGGCTGGAGCATCAGTCAATCCAAAAGGCATGACTGTAAACTCATAATGTCCTTACCTCTTCCTAAAAGATGTCTTCTATATATCCTCTTTCTTAATCCTCAACTGATGATAACCCGTCTTCAAGTCTATTTTAGAAAATACTGAGGCTCCCTATAACTGATCGAACAGGTCATCAATTCTTGGCAACGGGTACTTATTCTTGATGGTTACTTGATTCAATTGCTTGTAATCGATGTACAAGCGCAAGGACCCATCCTTCTTTCCTACAAATAACACTGGCGCTCCCCACGGCGACGCAGTCGGTCGAATGAATCCTTTGTCCAACAATTCCTGCATCTGAACCTTTAGTTCTTTCAATTCCGACAATCACATCCTATAAGGTGCTTTTGAGATTGGCTCCGTTCTAGGGGCTAATTCAATCATGAATTCTATTTCCCTCTCTGGCGCTAATCCCGACAATTCTTGTGGAAAGACATCGGGAAAATCACGTACCACGACTATATTTTCCAACTGTGGTTCCTCAACTGTCATATCGACTATTGCAGCTAGATAAGCTTGACACCCTTCATCTAACAGCTTTGCCGCCTCAAGCGACGAGACTAAAGGGATCAAGGTTCCTCCTCGACTTCCCACGAACTCAAATCTAGAGTGATCATCCGGATAGAAACGGATTACCCTGCTACCACAATCAACTGCGGCTTTTTACACACCCAACCAATCCATTCCTATAATCACATTAAAATCAAACATAGGCAACACAGCCAGATCCATCCGTTCCTCACTACCACCAACGACTATTTTACAATTAGTGCAACCTAGTGAAACTATCACTTTATCCTTTAACGGGGTGGTAACATGTAACATCACATCCAACGGTTTCAATTTCAATCCAACCAAATTAGCAAACTGAACAGATACGAAAAAATGTGATCCTCCAGGATCAAACAAAGCATAGGCAGTATAACCGCATAAATTAACCGTACCTGTGACCACGCCAGGCGCTTCCTCCGCCTCCCTACGTGCCACAGTATAAACCCTTCCTTGGGCTGCTGGTCGGTTCAAGTCGTTCTATGGAGCTACAGTCGGCGATCCTGCCTACGATTGCTGTCCTTGAGGTTGTGGTCCTGGGCTTGATTAGGACAATTCATTATCTGATGGCCCAGTTGGCCACACTTGAAGCATGCGCCCGTTCTACTTGGGCAAGGCTCATTTCCATGCCTTCTACCACAAAGGCGACAACTTCAATTCGATTGGTGCGGTGGCTTTCCAATATTCTTCCTAACTAGAGGAACAAAATGTCTATTGCTTGACATCGGCCTCTTGCTAAACTGGCGATTGTCTCTAGAAGAAGTAAACCGCAATCCAAATGCAGCAGCTCTTTCTTTCATATCTCTCTCAATCATCTAACTCAGTTCATATATCTCTTTGTAAGTTCTCAAGGTCATGGCTACCATCTGGCTACGAAGTTCTGGCCTGAATCCGTCTCGAAATCTCTACACCTTCTCCATTGGATCCTCTACCGATCTTGGCGCGTACCTCGACAATCTGGCAAACTCGGCCTCATACTAATCCACGGTCAGTTGATTCTGGCGTAGCTGTTGGAATTCCATCAACTTCCTTTCTCGCGCAGTCTCCGAGAAATACTTATCGTTGAAAGTAGCGATGAAGGCGGCCCAAGTGAGGGCAGTGCCTTCTGGAAATACCCCATCTTTGGTGGTACTCCACCAGTCATGAGCGGTACCCTCTAATTGGTAAACTGCTAGGACCGCTTTCTCCTCATCAGTGCACCTCAGAACTCTAAAAGCTTTCTCCAACTTCTCAATCCATCTAGGCGCCAATTCTGGGTCTCTAGTGCCATCAAACTGGATTGGTTTTAACTTCATGAACTGCTCTACCAGTTGGGCCATCTGTCGATTCACATTTCCATCTCCTTGGGCATTATTAGCCTCATTGCCTTGGCCATTATTTCCATTATTCCCATTGTTTCCCTGAGCCAGGTTAGCAGCAGCTTCTATTGCTTGAGCGACATCGGCATCTCTATCTTGGACCTGTTTGTCCAACAAGTCTCCTATTTGTTCTAATGCTCTTAGGACCCCATCCATTCTAGGGTCTTCCTCTACTGGTGGCCTTGAGCTAGAAGCTCCTCTCGAACTTCTATTCTTGTTGCTCATTCTCGCTAAGTATTATATCACCTGAACCATTATAATTCCACCAAGGAATTAGAGGCCTAAGTCATCTACTTAAGTCCAGTGACTCTACTCTACACATCAAGGTAAAAATCACAGATAGAAGCAATCAATTATGCGGCGATATTCAAGGGCACACAGTCATAGTTTCATAATCGTACCTCAAGTCTAGACGCATCTGCAACTTAGTACAACCAAAAATCAGGTATCTATTCACCAATCAAACATCCAGCAACAACACCCGGTGCTAAGTACGAAGCTTTAGGGTCTTATAATCACCAACGGTGATGCCAATCCAATATGCCAATCACATGTGCCAATTCAAATGACATGTATTTCGTACCTAACTCTAGCGAACCCCCTAAGGTCTCACTACCCACTCATCCTAAACTCATCACTCTTTATCACTCCAATCCTCAACCAACTTGAATCGAGCTGACCTTGCTCTGATACCACTCGAACGACACTGTCGCGCCCCGCGATCCTTTACGACTATGCCACATCCCACAATGCCGTTATCTTATCAAAGTAACCCAGGATCCGAACGGCCATCGATATGTGAATGATTACAAATGCGCATGCAAAAACATAAACAACTCCGTACACAAATAAATAAGATGAATTGGGACAACTACAAACCCTGCATATCACAAAACATCAAACGTTCCTTGCAGACGACCAGGATTGGGGACAAAATACAAAACACATGACAAGGATCGAAGGGACTAAAGGACCACATCAAAAGACAACCATCTAGGTCCTACCAAAAAGCCTATAACCTAAGAGGACATCCAAAAAGAACCATCATCTCTTATGACCTCTAATCAGCACCACTGTCATCAGCTTCGCCTTCGTCGGGATCGTACTCGGAGAAGTTCTGGAACTTGACCTCCATGGGATCATCCTCCTCATCATCTTCAGAAGCGGATATCTCTATCACCTCTATGTCTTCCTCGACTGTCGGGGTCTTCTCGGGGATATTCCTAGACTCCACTACAGAATTATCTCTCTTAACCTCAACAAGGGCAGGATGACACCATAGTGGAATCGCATCCCTAGGTACTTCCGAAGGCTTCAGTGGTCCAATGGTCGTATCCCAGTACGAAGATACCAAGACTCGTATCGATGAGGCCTCCAGTATGGTTCTCCTTCGTCCACCCAAACAGTAGTCCTTTTTTTTGTATACACCATATCCTCATCTACAGGGAATTCCTCGATAGATGTGTCCATGTCTATCGGGGTACCAAAACGGATGGGAAGCATATTTAAGGCTTGGGGTCTGAAAAACAAGTTCTGCAATGAGGTGAGATTTACATCTCCACAAGTTAACCATAAACCTAGACTAGGCTGTTAGTACCTTCAGACATCATTTAAAAAGAAAGCATGCAACACATCATCAAGGCAATAAGCACATGGCACTCAATGCATCATAGGAAAACATCATGATTGGCATGAAACGATCATAGTTCAAAGGCAATCACATCAATAAGACCAAGCTTCTCATACTAGCACAATAATAAATTCATAAGCCGTCTCTCATCATTCGAGGGCTCACTAGCCAATTCAACTTTCAAGGGCTCACTAGCCAATTCACTTCTCGAGGGCTCACTAGCCAATTCATTTCTCAAGGGCTCACTTGCCAATTCACTTCTTGAGGGCTCATGATGGAGTATAGTTCAAATAAGCAAATACCTAATCATTTATCATGGAAAGCAACCATGGTCGAGCACTCATAATGCATGGCATGACTTGCACAACAAGGCAATCAATCGAACAAGGCATTCTCTTGCCAATTCAAGTATGGATTTCACACATTCGTCACCCAAGAAATCAAATGCACACGACCATGCAATGACACGTATCAATCGAATATACCTATTGCAATTTCAACCACAATATCATAATTTCTCCCCAAAATAAGCAATCAATGTTCGGTTAACTCAATTCTCAATTGGCATTGGTCAATTACGCACATATGACTCACGAATTCATCAATCGAACCTCAAACTCGTCCCTTAGTACCCTAACGTCCTATAAGGGTTTAGGGGTTTCTTGCCAAACTAATCAAGCTAGGAATCTCCACCAATGATAGCCATAAGCTTCGGTTCCTACTCGGCCAAAACAGGGCAGTGCGCGTCCCAGGGGAAATCACACAAAACAACCTTCAATCCTCTTCTAAACTCAATTCTTCATGCACACACTTCGCCAACACATCAATCCACGTCCCTAGATGTCTTACTGAGAGTTTTGAAGCAAGGCGACACCTCAATGAGCCTTTAAGTGGCTCGGTTCCAACACTAGCAGCAGGGGTCAAATTCTATTCTTGCAAAACCAAGTAATTTCAGCCATTAAAACCTATCTTAAGTCCAACAAATCTTCACTCTCAGCTTGCTAAACTCTTATACTAGGTGTTGAGGGAGTCTCACCAAAAATTGAAAGCTAGATGAACCCTTGAAACAGTTGCAATAGGGTTCTCTCTTAAACCAGATCCGGCGGCCAATTGCTGAACGGTGACCTGGGGTTCATAGAGGAGAGATTGAGGAAGGTCGTGGTGGTCGGGGTTCGACTTGGCGGTGGCCAGAGATGGAGGTCGAGAAGGGCGAACGGGCGGCAGCGGCGGGTCTTCCACGGTTGAGAAGAAGAAGATGAAAAGAAGAAAAGAGAGAGATGGGAAGAGCTCGGCCAAGAGAAATGAAGAGATGAGGGAGAGTGAGGCTTTCTTCAATCCCCAACTTGGTCAATGTTTGAATGGTAGTTGAGAAAAGACTCTAATTAATGCTAAGTGGATAGATTACTTCTCGTGATGACACTTGGCCTCATCTTCATAATATCTTGAAGTTCATTTACTCTTATACCCCTCCAATTTTCGGCCGCATTGGGGATTGACAAAAGACCAAAATGCCCTTGTTCAATTCTTAGGGAAATGATATCCTTCCAAGGGCAAAATGGTAATATCACACTTATTGTCCGAAATTTCATTTTTCCAATATAAATTGCCCTCAATGAGGCGACGTCCAATTCCTTTCAAATGTTAGAATTCTTCATTGTCCATTTTCCAATTTCGAGATCCCATTTCATGGACGATTTTTCGTTAATCGTAATTTCAGTTTATCTCGAACTAACGGGCTGCTTTTGCAGATGCGTATCGACTCAGTGATTCTCATCACACTTTGGACTTCTCAGGTTACTGCAACTTTGGTTGTCATGTAATTGCAAGGGCTTATCGCTAGCTCCGACCGTCTCGATCGTCAGAATTCGATTTAGGAAAATTTTGCAAATTATACGTTGGTTAAGCGGAATCACCTGTGCTCCAATCGTATAACACTAGCAATGGATTCCATAATCGTTATTAGATCGGCCTTTATTGGCTCTAAATACTCCCTCGTCAATCCGTATGGTCAAAGCGCCATTTTTTATTCGAGTTTCTCATGTCCACGTTCTTTGTCATGTGTTAGCCTTTTCTTTTTGGTCAGTTAACTTAAGATTGATCAGTTTTTAGCGAGATATAACCGAAATACATCAACAGATATCCTTTTTATTCAATAGTCTCGAAATGGTAGGAAATTCAGAATGCCACAGAAGATCGGGCAGGGTGATGATGAATGAGCTGAAGAATTGCTAAAGGAACGGCATGCTGAACAGCCAATCACCGGGACTTGTCACGACTTGTCGAAAACCTCTCTCGAGGGATCCGACTGGTTTAGAGGTATTGCCATCGGTCAATGACGTGGACTCTCCCAAGTCCTACCTCGAGTGACTTTGGATTTCTTTTTGTGACTAGCAATCTAAAATGCCATTAAGAGTCGCCACTAGCTTATTGGGGTCAGCTAGAAACCAATCGAGACACGGGAGTCTTATCTCGATTCCTACACAACTATAGCTTCTGAGTTCGGGGACTTGTTTACTCTAACTAGATAATTAGCGCCATTTCGGTACCTACCTAGTTAATATTTCCTAAGGTGACTATACATTTTGCACATCATTTTAAGGTTATCAGGTATCTAACTAGTACTAAATGATCATGCATAATGTTTTTATGTCATTTCATGCAATTACCTATTTACCCTTAACCTAGCAAAAGGAAAAGCGATTAACATGCAATTTTTCAAAAGACAGTGTTATAATAAACACTCAATCAGGTAAATATGTCAAATAAAGACTAGAATAAGCGCATGCAATCCAAATCTATAATGGCGATATTTTAAAAAAAGTAACTCCGACACGTGGATCGGATATGCAAAAATGGACCAAATTGGACGTCGGTCTTCAATCACCAAGCCCCAATGGGCTACCATCTCCATGGGCATCATTGTGGACCGGCACATCGGGAGCACATGCAGTCAGTCAAAGTAGATAATCAGCAAAGTTCGGTCAATTAAAGGATGAAACGAGTATTTCGAATTAAACTCTAATTGCCGCACTAATCTATCCTCGAAACATGGTAATAGCAAGACATTTATCCAGATATACACATGCAAAATTTAACTAAGCTATGCAAATAAAAAGCAAGCATACAAAGCCTAATTTAGACAATATAGGCAAATTGAGGCATATTCTACCATTTCTTATTTTTAGGTATTTTCTTAATTTTTTACTTATTTTTAATTTTAATTAAATTATTTTTTAATAAAAGGGAGCCGGGTCCGGGTCGGGTTCCCGGACCCGGGCTTGGATCAGGCCATCGAGCCTGATCTGGCCCGCATAAGAGGACCCAACTTGGGCCCGGTTGGCTCAACAAAAGGATCAGGCCCAAATTTCTTTTCCTTGTACGAATTGGGCCCCTACTCACCTTCTGGCCCAGCTCCCTCTTGCCTAAAACGGCTGCTCTCTTAAAAAATAACCCAGGCCCAAAAGCCTTTCTTCTCTCCAGACCAGCCCATCGACCAAAGGTGTTTGCGCTACTATTCATCGTCATCTTCGTTGCTTCGCCTTTCTTCTCTGTGGACACCCGCCGACGCCTGCAATCGAGAAAACCCGGGGGACGAATCGAACCAAGCGACAACTTCTACAACGCACGTCGACGATGGTGTCCACCTGACACTACCGGCTCGCGCCACCTTCTCGCCATTGCCCCGTCTAGAGTCGCTCATCACACCACCACGAGATCGCGCCCCACTGGATCTCCTGGACGCCAACCGATTCTGCTCGTCCACCGTCGCCGGGTCTCATTCGGACGGAGCTTCTCGCCACAGACTATAGGTCAGCTTATACAGCACCGGGACTACCGAGGTTCACTAGGCCTACCACTGCCTTAGGTCCGACTCATACTCGCCTATGTCGACTTCCTCTGGAGCTTCTTCACCGCACGCCTTTTGGGACTCGCTTCGTCAGCTCAGCCGGTATCACCTTCGACATTGGGCCGCTACCATTGGAAACTCGTGTGGTCTTCATGCACATCCCTCTGTTGGCGTCGTCTCCGGATACTGACATCCTCGGCCGTCGCTTGTCACCTCCGGACGCCGACGACAGCACCATGCTTTGCTCGCTTAAACTCGTTCGCCAGCTCTGCCCGTGAGCCGCGTCCGCTAGCGCTAGCGCCGCCCATATCCAACCTTGCGTCGCCACGGCTCAAGCTTCAGTCGCCTTCGTATCCAACGGGACTCACTCGTTAGTTCTGCTCGTGCGTCGCGTCCTCTACTGGTCCGGCTCACTCTGCTTACGTTCATTAGTTCGGGGTCGCCTTGCTGTCGACTTCGGACTCGAGCGCCACCTTCACTCACGCTCGTAACGTCACTTCTCTTGCTCATGAAACTCCATTGAACGCCGGGTACATGGCAGCCACTAACACAAACTACCAAACCTATCTCACTTTGACACGAAGCCGAAGAAATTTACCGAAAGGACAGAGAAACGAACCACCTCTGGACGCCGGACCTTGCTACAAACGCTACGAAAACAAACACCCAAGGCTGGAATCCCTCCGAGCTAGCGCCAGGCATGGCCGCAGATCATGCTACTGACTGCGGACGCCACGGACGGCTGTCCACACTTAACGGACGCCCGAAAAAATGAAACCGTGGAGGGACTGACTTAGGTGTTTCAAAAGACAGGTGACAGGCAATGGTTTGTTCAAAGGCGGGGTGTGCTGGTGTAGCTATCGGCGAGCAGCTATTGGCCGAGGCGACTAGTCGTGCGATGACACCGTGGCTGCCTCCCTCCCCTGCGCCAACTCTCCCACTCTCTTTTCTTTTCCTCGGACCGAAGTCGAGCTCGCCTCTTTCCTCACCGAAGAAGAAGCACCGTGGAGGGACTGACATAGGTGTTTCAAAAGACAGGTGACAGGAAATGGTCTGTTCAAAGGCGGGGTGTGCTGGTGTAGCTATCGGCGAGCAGCTATTGGCCGAGGCGACTAGTCGGGCGATGACACCGTGGCTGCCTCCCTCCCCTGCGCCAACTCTCCCACTCTCTTTTCTTTTCCTCGGACCGAAGTCGAGCTCGCCTCTTTCCTCACCGAAGAAGAAGCAGCCTCCCCCCTGGCCACTGAAGAAGAAGCCACCTCAAGCCTGCTCGCCCCCCGTCCTCTTTCGCTCCTGCCAGTTCTTTTTTTTTTGTCCTTTTCCCCTCTTCACCGCACGTTTCTTTTCATGTAGATAGGCATCAACCGCCTGATGTGGACATGGGTTCTTGAAGGAAACGTAAAGAATACTGACTATTAATGAATGATGTGAGTTCTCTGCATAAGAGAGACGTAACCGTGTAGATGAGAGCCCCCAGTGCATGAATGTGAGCTGGCATACATAAAAATAGTGGAAGAGGTGGGCTGTCCGCTTGGACCTACACAGGAAAGGAAATCTGGGGCGAGAATGGAAGGGGCATGCAGGCCCAAACGCAGGGAAAAAATGCGGGCCTAATCCGTCCGCATGAATATAATTGATCCGGCTCGCGCGCATTTTTACTATTCTTTTTATTTTATTTTTTATTCTTGCCATAAAATTATATATATAACATATTTAGCAAATTTAAAATATTTTACTTTTTTTAATATATATATATATATATATATATATATATATATAATACGAGACCGCCAAAATTAGATATCAACAGCGGCCCCTCTTGGAATGGGAGCTCAGAGAGGTTCCATTTCAAGACAAAAGGACACCTAATTTTGTCAGTAAACTAACCTGATAGTGCTTGGGAAAACCACCAAAGCATCTATCAAGACCAAAATCGAGGAGACTCGCTCGGAGAACTAGCTCCGGGGCTCCGCACCTCTCAGTACCTACGCATGCAAGGTTAACGACGACGTATATACGATATGGGCTTAGCCTTCACTTGAGGTACCTGCACTTGCAAGGTCAATTCAAACAAATAAAACTCTGAGACTACAGTGTAAAAACATGGATTTGGTTTGGCTCGAGGAGACTCGCTCGGGAAACCTGCGCATGCAAGATTAACAACAGGGCTCTGCGCCACTCATAACCTGCGCATGCAAGGTTAATAAAAAACATACTTGGGGAAACCCACTCGGAACTTGCGCATGCAAGGTTAAAACTCCAGGGCTCCAAGCTTCTTATAACCTGGGCATGCAAGGTTAACTGAAGCAAACAGGCTTAGGGAGACTCACTCAGAACCTGCACATGCAAGGTTAAAACTTTGGGGCTCCGTGCCTTGGTAATGTATTTGTTCTGGGCTTTAAGGCTCACCAGGTTTGAGGGCACTTGCTCTGAAAACTGGCTCCGGGGCTCCATGCCTCTCCGTACCTGCTCAGACAAGGTTAGCTCAAACAAACACACCTCTGTGATGACCGTAAGAAAGATACGGATTTGGTCTTCAGCGGGAAATGACACGATTCAGAGTCTTCGACTCGTGAAAAGGCGATTTGAAAAGTCGCAAATCAGAGTCTTAAACTCGTGAAAAGGTTATTTGAGAAATCTCAATTCAGAGTCTTAGACTCGTGAAAAGGTTCTTTGAAAAGTCACAATTCAGAGTCGTAGACTCGTGAAAAGGCTATTTGAAAAATCTCAATTCAGAATCATAGACTCGTGAAAAGGCTGGAAGGAAAGGTCATAGTTCACGGTTTCAGACCCATGAAAAAGCGATTTGAAAAAGTCACAGTTCACAGTCTCCGACCCATGAAAAGGCTATGAAAAAGTCACAATTCACAGTCTCCGACCCATGAAAAGGCTATAGAAAAAAAAAGACTCAGTTCACGGTCTCTGACCCGAGAAAAGGCTATAGAGAAAGTAACAGTTCACGGTCTCTGACCCGTGAAAAGGTTGTAGAAAGAGACACAATTCACGGTCTCCGACCCGTGAAAAGACTATATAAAAAGGTCATAATTCACAGTACTTTGACTCGTGAAAATGTGATTAAAAAGACATAATCCGTGCTATTTTTTTTTTAACCACGAAAAAATGACTGAGCGTTATATCTGCTCACCAGAATGAAGAAACCTAACTACAGGGCGGATCATGGGAAACGAAAGTTCACCTAGTCTGTCCAAAGAAATTTAGCTTCACAAATAGTAATACCAATGGGGAAAGAATCTACTCCAGGGTTGAACTTACACTTCGGCCTTTGGAGTACGTTCTCTAGATTGGATGAGCAAGCTATCGACCTCCGCACTTGCATGCTGATCGAAGGTTGTTGAATGAAGTGAAAATGTTGTCTGCGAGCTCTGCACCTGGATTCACACTCGCACAACTTGGCTCTTGACAGCTGTCGCGACCCTCTTGAGGTTGTCGGGCTCTCGAGGGCTAATGGGCCGTCCTGTCTGGTCGGACGCGGGCCTCTCCCAAGGCCCATTACCCAAATCGCAACGGAGGTATGCGTGATCGACTTTCAGTGTGGTCAAGTGACATGTGCTAAGTGTGCATGCCATGGAGTCGCCACCAATCATTTTTTTAGGGTATGATTGGACCACCCAATCGAATAGTTGGGAGTTTCTATTCAATTCTGCGAGAACCAGAGAAATGGTTTCGGGGACTTAGTTACGCCAACCGTCAGAGTTGACGCCCTTTCGGTACCTAAGTTGATTGAATTTTCTAGCCTGAGATTCATGCGGATGAGTAAGGTATGAACCCTAAATCTAGAAATTCATGCAGATAGGAGTGATTATCCTAGCAATCACAATCAGTAACAAAATGCGCAACTCAATGAATCTAGATATGCAAATAAATCACATGTCATTCCTAGTAATGCCCTATTTATCAATCACAGCTCAAGAATGATTTAGCTGTCCTGGCTGTTCTACACTCGATCTAACTTAAAAAAAGCATTAGGAAGCATCGCAGGAGTTCGAGAGTACTCACATGGGGTTCGCCGTGCCCTGGTTTGGTCTTGGACGAGCTATCGAGCTCATGCCGACCCGATTATATTTGGGGATCCACTTGGCGTTTTACACCATGAAATCATGTGAAACAAAAATGAAAATATTCAGCAAGGGGCATTTATTGTAGATGGTGGTCGATCTAATTGGACATCAAGACTAAAAAAGATGTAGAAATTTACAAATTAAAAGACTCGAATGATATTTTTTTTGCCAAATTCAACTCTATGCGTCGTGAAGAAACACATGCAATTGAACTTGAATTTTGACTATTTATGAGTTCAAAATGAAAAGAAAATTAAAATAAAAATATTGACTATTTTTCTATATTTTTACGACATCGAATGCTATTTTTCTTCATTTTTCATGTATTTTTCTATTTTTGGAAAATATTAAAAAATTGAAAAATTATTTTTTGTCTAAAATGGTTCCTTTAGCTTGGTCAAGGCTACCAAAGATTATTTTTTAATTTTTTAACTTTTTATATATATTTTTTTATGAATTTTTAAAAAATAAACTATGAAAGACTAATAAAAAATCAGGTGTCAACAGCTGCCCCTCTTTGAGAGGAATTTCGTCAGAGGTTTCTCTCAAAGACAAGGTGACACCTGTGTTCCGATCGACTCGACTGGGAAAAGAAAAGAAAAGAAAAGAAATCATGACATCCAATTTTCATGCCCATCAATGTGTGCTTTTCCTTAAAAAGAGATGTGCTCATTCAATTCCCTGATATGATGTAAGAAAGTTAAGGAGTAGATAGACTTCCCTTCCCCTTACCTGCCGAATGCTTGCGGCATTTGTTGTGTCTGATGGGTTCAAGTAGATTCCTAAGGACTCGTCATCGGAGTGTCATAGGGATGTTAAGCTCTGACATGTATGGTAGGTCAAACCATAATGGGATTCCTAACTGATAGGAACCTAAGGAAGACGCATCCCACATTTGGGAATTTGCCAAGGGTTTTGATCCGTGTGGTGGACTAAAGTAGAAATGGCTTGCCTAATGTAAGGCTTATTAGGGAAAACAACTCCTCCCGCGTTCGGGATTCATCAAGGTTTTGATCCGTATGGTGGATCGGACCATTGGGTTGATCCTTCAGGCGGTCTCTACCAGTCCTTTGACCCTTTAGGCGGTTTCTACCATTCATTGACCCTTCATGCGGTTTCTACCATTGAGTTGACTGTCGCGACCCTCTCGAGGTTGCATGAAAGGCTCTCGAGGGCTAATGGGCCGTCTAGTCTGGTCGGACGCGGGCCTCTCCCAAGGCCCGTTACCCAAATCGCAACGGAGGTATGCGTAGTCGACCTTCAGTGTGGTCTGGTGACATGTGCTAAGTGTGCATGCCATGGAGTCGCCACCAATCATTTTTTGGAGGGTATGATTGGACCACCCTATTGAATAGTCGGGAGTTTCTATTCAATTCTGCGATAACCAGAGAAATGGGTTCGGGGACTTAGTTACGTCAACTGTCCGAGTTGACGCCCTTTCGGTACCTAAGTTGACTGAATTTTCTGACCTAAGATTTCATGCAGATGAGTGGGGGACGAGTCCTAAATCTGGGAGTTCATGCAGATAGGAATGACTATCCTAGCAATCACAATCAATGATAAAGTGCACAAATCAATGAATTCAAATGTACAAATAAATCACATGGCATTCCTAATAAGGCCATATTGGCCTAGAGAAGCATCAATCAGGCTTAGGAATGATTTAGACATGATTTTGCCCATCAGGGGCAAAATCGTAATTTTGAGACAAATGGGACAATTTGCCCAAAAAGGACAAAATCATCATTTCGGAATGAATCCGGAGTCAAAAACAGGTTTGGTCACTCAATTGACTCATTTCCTATTTTTTTGGCAATTTTCGTGATTTTCGGGAATTTTAGAAACCGATTTACCATTCGAAGGGTAAAATCGTCATTTTCTAAAAATGGAAATGAAATGTGGAAATCTTAGACATAAGGTTTAGCCACCCATCTGGCCCATCACCAAATTCTAAGCAATTTCCACAATTCATCAGAATATCAAAGACGATTTACCCTTTGAGGGGTGAAATCGCCATTTTGGATTAAATGGGAGAAAATCCCAAAAATGAAAACAAATCAATTTTTTTTTTATGTTTTCAGCCTTGGAAAATTTTTAGATTTTTTTTGGAATTTTCTGCAATTTTTCTCAATTTTTTTGAATTTTTCTTTAGTTTTTTATTTGTTTAGCATTTTCTGATCGATTTTTTTTATTATTTTTTTAATATTTTCGAAAAATATTTTAATAAAAAGCATATCATTGGCAATAGACAACACTCAACCAGATAAATAAGTTAACTACTGAACTGAGATAAATACATGCAAACCAAATCTATAATGGCGACATTTTAGAAAAATAACCCTGATATACGGATCGGGTACGTAAAACATACCGGATTGGACACCGGCCTTCAATCGCCCAGCCTCAGCCTGCGACCATCTCCATGCACATCACCTGTCGATCACCACATCAAAATGTCAACAATCAATTTTACAAGTTTTAAGACCGGCAATAAATAATAATAATTTAAAAAAATAAATCCAGGCTCGGAAACGGGCCGATTCGCTCAGCCATGGACCGGCTATGGGCTCAGCCACGGCCCCAAGATCACGGCCTCGGCCCACAGCTTTGGCCCACGGCCTCGGCCATGGGCTCGGCCGTGGGCTCGGCCTTGGCCTTGGCCTACGGCCTTGGCCCACGGCCTCGGCCCACGGCCTCGGCTATGGGCTCGGCCGTGGCCCAAGATCACGGCCGCTCGACCCACGGGATCGGCCCACGGCCGGGATCGGCCCGAACACGATGGATTCGTGGCCAAGCGGCGACGACGAAGAGCGACGACGTGGCGGGGGGGGGGGGGGGCGAAACAGAGGAGGAAGATGGAGGGGGATTGCGGTATCTAGGAGCTCCACGAGGTCGCGATAAACAGCAAGACGGACGGGATCTCGGCATGGCGTCGGAGGGTGGCGGAGCAAGGTGGTGGTGAGGTGGTAGCTGGCTCGACAAAGGCGGCCGGATGTGTGGTGTCGGTGAGGTGGGGAGGTTCACGAAGAAGAAAAAAGAAAAACCAAGAAGAAAAAGGAGAAGGAAGGAAGGAAGAGGAGAGGGAGACGAAGGAGGGGGAGCCGCGGATCAAGAGGGCCGATCCTCCCTCTCTCTCAATTGAGTGCACTCAAGTGCACTTGAGTGCACTTGAGTGCATTCCAAAAAGAGAGAGAGAGGAAAGAGCAAAAGAGAGAAGGGGGGAGCGTGTGAGGAGGGGAGGAGCGGTAGATGATCAAGGGGGTGAGAAGAGAGCGTGAGAAGAAGAGGAAAAAGAGAGGAAGAGAGAGATTTTTTATTTTTTATTTTTATTATTTTTTTGCTTTTTATTATTTTATTATTCCCCATCATTACTCAAACTTTTCTTTTCTCTTTTACTTTTCTTTTGAATGATGATGTTTTCACTCCTTTTCCTTTTAATCATTACTAATATTTTTGCCAAATTCAATTTTATGATGATCAAAGAACACCTAAAATCAAACCTGAATTTTACTATTTATGAGGTCAGAAAATGGATAAAATAAAAATAAAAATACCGACTATTTATATATTTTTTTGTGACCTCAAATATTATTTTTCTTGATTTTCTTCTTTTATTTTTCTTTTTTTTGTATTTTTTCGAAAATTTTTAAAAAAATGAAAATTATGAAAAATATTTTTTTGGTCAAAATGGTTCATTTAGCTTGGCCAAGGTCACCAAAATTGATTTTTCAATTTTTCAACTTTTTATAGATTTTTTATGATTTTTTTTAAAAATAATAATAAATAAATAAATAAATAAATAAAGCAAAAAAGGTTGATCAAAATTTAGGTGTCAACATTGACCCTTCAGGCGGTTTCTACCATTGGTTGACCCTTCAGGCGGTTTCTACCATACATTGACCCTTCAGGCGGTTTCTACCATTGGTTGACCCTTCAGGCGGTTTCTACCATACATTGACCCTTCAGGCGGTTTCTACCATTATGTTGACCCTTCAGGCGGTTTCTACCATTGATTGACCCTTCAGGCGGTTTCTACCATACATTGACCCTTCAGGCGGTTTCTACCATTGTGCTGACCCTTTAGGCGGTTTCTACCATTGATTGACCCTTCAGGCGGTTTCTACCATTGAGTTGACCCTTCAGGCGGTTTCTACCATTTATGAAATTCCAAATTGATATGAATCAAAGGATGACGTACCCGCTCTTCGGGGCTAGTCGGAGACTCGATCATTCTGTGGATCGGTCTTAGAAAAGATTTGCCTACTAAAAGGCCTCACTTAAGGATGACGCACCTAGTCTTTAGGGTGGCCAAAAGTCCTGCAGAAAGCTTAGACCTGAAAAAATTTTCCTCGCCAAGAAGATGTTAGTAATCTTTAGGAAGACAATAATTGTCTAACTGACAAAATTCTACGACTTAAGTTTTAGTCATGAAATGTGCATTTTGATTGTTGGAGGTTATCCAAAACATTCCTGCCACATACAGATGTGATCATAAATTCCTTGCACGGAAACTCTAGATCAAATAATTTGAAAATTTTAAAAAGAGTTTGCTCAAAACATCCATTGGAGTATTTCTCATCCAAGAAGGCTCCTCACTGCTCTGTGATAATGATCTTTAATAGGGAAAGTGCTCAATTTCCTACCGACCTGTGCCTGGGTTTCAGGATCATTTGCAACGCATACATTTCGATCAATCAGGAGGTCTTTCACGGGACTGTAGTGTTAGGCTTGGATATCGGTTTCCAATGGGGACTCACTTTTGAGTCAAGGCCGTTGAACGAAATTTTTCACTATCTGCTCCGGGTTTACAAGTCAAGAACCCTACAAAATGAGAAAGAAATAGTCTTGCTCGTACTTCTTTGAGATAAGTTATACATTAACCCAAGTGTCTTAGTCAGAGAAGACTGCTTCAGGATTGTAACATTGGAAGGATTGGGGACCGAAAAAGGCTTGTTTTTTGCTTAGAAATTGTGAAGGGTTTGACATTGGTGATCATTGCAAATTTGCCACATGTCCTTCGAAGAACATCTCCATTTCTTGAAGTGTACACTCCTCTTTTAGAGCGCACAAGGATGTTTAAAAGCGTCTCTTGTTGCATTAAGAGACCATTTGTTTGTGTGTTTGCTATTTGAGCACGACATCATTTGGGGAGTAGTCATCTTGATCTGACTCCTTTGGAGGGTCTTTTCATCATCTCTCTAGACTTTACTGGGGATATTTTGAATGGACATCGGCCTTGCTTTTTACCAGGCACTTTGCTTTTTCTTGATGTCTAGGGATTTTTCTTTTCCCCTTTTTTTAATCCCGTGTTTTTCTTTTCTTTTGGAGCTAGGATTTTCAGCAATCATGCTAGATATGCAACTTAAACTTTGGCATGCTTCCGTTCCTAGAATGATGTTGCCTTTGCTTTGGAATATGCAATGATCACCAATAGGTTGATGAAATGAATTTGCTGGCTCAACATGGTCATGCAAAGGATAACAGTGTGTAGGATAGAGAAATGAATTATTCTCGTCATCCTATAACACTTGGATTATCATATAAACAACACACAAAGATTTATGTTAGTCCGAGCAAGAAAATTTCTAACCATTTACTTTCTGATATTGTTGGACTAACCTTCATTTGCCCCAATGTGGGGTGGTTCTTGACAGGGTTGAGAATGAAAATCGCCGTTCAATGGGGTTCTCAATGGGCATATGTAGTGTTTGGAATGAAGAAATAAATGCCTCTGTCATCTCGATCCATGTAATCGTTGCGAATGACCTTTATGTCCATAGGTTAAGGTTTCTCAATCATTTCCAATCTCCTCATCTCTCAAGTGTGTATGGGACGTGTTTGGATTAGGCTCGCTTCTCTTATGAGAAAATACCCTTTTGAACAGTTCAAACGACTCTTGTTGGAAAAATTCATTTCATTTCATCAAGATTTATCCTTCAAAGGGATTTTGTGATGCACCATATATGTGTAATTCATGTTCAGACAATCTCTTGTTTTAAAACATGAATGTCAATGAAGTAAGAATTCTATGTCTTTTTAGATGTGAGAATCGAATTAATTCTGAAAGTTTTTAATCTCCAATGAATTGGGAAAAGGGATACTTACCTGCCCATCGAGGCTGGAGATATAAAAGGGATATGTCATTGTATATTCTAAAACTTTGCAAAAATTGGAACGATACATCTTACCCTTCGTCATATGCTCCAACGAGTGTACAAGGGTTGTGAAAATCTGCACTTCACATAGTAACACAAGATTGTTAGGTGTTCTAAAGTTCTTTCGACTTCTTGATTTTTAGAGAAAAATCAAACTTACATGTCTGCCCTGATGGCGAGCTCCTGCCAAGGATAAATATTAAGCATTATTTTGGGTTTCCAAATTCAAAACAAATTGGGACGATACTACTTTACTCTTGATTTGAATTCCATTCTGCATGCCAATGTGGGGATTGCAGAAGCCGGCCCTCAAGCTTGTGGCCATGATTTCTTCGTCTGGTTGGGCAACGAATCCACCTCAAGGATTTACGTCGGAGGAGATTCATTCATCTTTTTGGGCGTGTTTCATGCGCTGTTTTGTTATTTGAATGCATGGCTTCTTGGGTGCCTCGTCTCTATTCATCACATGAGAGGAAAATCAGAGAACATTATCCCCGCATCTGATTGAAAATCATTTAGGAACGATACGTTCTTTTTACCAAATGGGTGGCTCCGCGGCCAAATGCGTTTTACGTTGAAAGGATGGATTCCATTACGCTCTGCGGATGATAACTATCGCTTGGGGGACTTGCCCCACGGATTAAACGATGAATCTGATGTCTTCGGCTTCGACATGCTTTCCGGATGTAGGAATGGTTTGCCCCCATTTTCAGTAGAGATGGGTTTTGTCGAGTGGGCAAGATCAAAAACTCATCCTAGATTTGGCTTTAGTCGAAGGTTGAAATCCCGACCTTGGATAAGCGAATCATGATTCATCTCCTTCTGCTTCGGATTTGTCATTTGCGCGCTTCATATTTTACAATACCAACTTCGCCGCTTGATGAAAATGAATCGATGATTTTCGAATTGCCCCAAGTTCTATAGTCATCTGCGTCGAATCTCTTTGAACTTCATCGAGTGATAGACCAACTGATAAAACGATTTTTCAATCCCGAGATCGAACTCCTGACGTTTCGTACCACTGCCATTTCACTGACTACCAAGACACAGCACTATTGGCGTCCCTAACTGGTTCATTTTTTGTTATAAAATTCTCGAAGCAGTTAGCGACCCCCATTGAGAATGAAACAAGCTCAATTTAGAGTTCATAACGACTAAAGGTCCCTTGGAACGATACAGAGCTAACCGTCTTTGAGCTCGCTCGGGCTTTTACTCACATTTTCCTATGTGAAGCCTTTAAATGTTTTTCTTCGTGGCGTTCAATTGATTCGTCTCGACTCTAATCTAACAAGGGATTGTCGCACTCGAGCATGATGATGCTCGCAGGTAGTACTGATCGCTGCCCCAGATTAACTCTAGGCATTAAGGAAGATTATCTCGCATGGAAGACTTTATGACAGAAAGATTAATGATACATCCAGTCACATGTGCCTAGGTCCCTTGAAGATTCTCGGTGATCAGCCAGTTACACCATGAATCAGATATATAATCGCCATTTTGGATCATAACTTCATAAGTCCATCAGTTTTAAACTGATCGATCCAGATATGGAGCTCCTCATCAAGGAAATCTTTTGATTCTTCGAGCAACTGATATTCGGGTTGACCATCATCGCTTGGCGGCGAAGGATTCCTGTTTCTGTTGTGAGCGATCTGATTCTTCGAGCTAGAACCTTCGTCATTGCTCGAGATTATAAGAGGATGATTGATCGGTTCACTATCAAAAGCACCTTCCATTTAGGGATGGGAGAAACAAAAATCCTCAGAGCATCCCCCCGCTTGATCTTCCGAAATCATACGCCCAAGCCAGGCAGATCTTTGAACACTAGGCGCAATATGTTGATCGGCGATAGGAAGAGCACTAGCGAAAAGTTGCTGCTCAAACCAAGGAGTTCGTACCTGCTGCACTTGTGGCATATACTCTTGAGTGGTGCTGAGATGATTCGGGGGAATATTCTGATTAGCGCCCAAGTAGTCGATGGTGCTGCTACCAGCTTGGTCGGTGCCTAGATTCGGCAGGGTATTTCTTACTTCAGGGGCATTGTAGTTGTGGCCATGCCTAATGTTTAGGCACAAGTTGAGTTCTTTCAGGTTCAGTGCTGTGTGGCGCTGTCTTAGCGCCCTTCTGTAGCTCTTGAGGTGACTCGCGACTCCATCTTTAGTGAGTCCTGGTATGTTCATGATCTCAAGTATGCGCGTTGGATATGCTGAGTTGATCCCTAGTTGCTGAACCGCACTAAGGAACTTGAGATGAAGCTCGGGAGACCAATTGACCCTCGTCTTCTTGCGACCCGGAACAGTGTTGACAACTTGGCTATTGCTCTCTGGCCTATTTCCAGTAGGATTTGATCGAGCCGGAAATTGTTGTGGAGGGAATTCATCAGCTTTGGATTGGTCGGTCGTGATAGTAAGCTCATCGTTAAGGAAACTCCAATCATGGTGACGCATATCCCATCCTTTAGAAGGCATCGGTATTGACTTCGTAGAATTGATTTGTTCATGCATATCTCCAACAAAATCCGATTGTATCAAAGATGGTTCGAGGGAGTGGGGTGGTGAATGAGCATTTTCAATCCTCATATAAGGCTTATCAAGGAACATTTCACCGAGAGTGACAGGGCCACCGCAATTAAGGCAAGCGATAGTGCTGGGAGCTTTCTTATACCTCATGTTCTCCGCTCGAAGCTTTTCGTTTTCCTCCTTTAGAATCGCAAGTTCTTGACGTCTGTGTTGAGCCCTCAATTTGGCTCGCTTATTTTGAAACCAAAACTTGACCCTCAAAGGTTTCATCCCTAGCTTCTGGCCCAATTCATTTCTTTGTTTCATGTTCGGGAGAGGGCATTCACTAAAGAAAGCTTCAAGCTCTTGGATTTCATTCTGAGTGTGGCACTGGCGACGTTTCCTTTTCCGGGATTGACCATCGCTGCTGCTGTTGTCGTCGCTGCTGAGATCCTGAACTTCGTTGCCGAAAGGGTTGGGTTCTGTGGTTCTGGTACCAGACGCGATCCTAGAATCTTCGAGATCTCTCAATAGTTCATTTTCTGAGATTTTTGGATCAGTCGCCTCTAGCAACTGACGGTAACCCTCAAACATGTTGGATCGAAAAATGTTCGATCAATTTTTGCTCACTCAGGGTTCTCTACTCTCTCATGTATGCTCACTCTCTCTAAATTTTCTTTTGAGTGGTTCTGTATGCCTAGGAAACGTTCTTTAAACATGGATGAAGATCATCAGGCAAGCGTTTCTCCCAAGATTTCGTATTTCTCGCTTTGTCGTCTTCTTTCTTCTTTTCAACGTGGAGGGACACCAAATCGATTTCCTTTTCTCAATATCCACGTCTGTCTCCCACTTATTTTCAAAAAGGTGGAACTACGCTCGCCTCCCGCTCAGTTTTTTAATATGATGGGACCGCCAAATCCTTTTGCAACTTTTTTCGATAGTTGCGCTTAACTCTCGCTCAATTTTAATATGGTGGCACTGACATATCTTTTTACAGCTTTTTTAGATTTATCAAACCTGAAATCGCGGACTGGGACGGATCTGATGGTTCGCCGAAAGAGCCACCATTGCTTTACCCAATTAACTTGGCTCCATGAGCATTATTGCTGTGACCTTTCTTCATCCTCGAGTTGCTATAAAAGGAGGAGTTAATGCAGAGAAGATTAACGCTCTTACATAATTTCCTTTTCGTATTTTAATCACTCTACCACACCCATCTTCTTCTCCCTCACTCCAACGAAAATGACCTCCTCTCCTATTCGCGCTTTCTCGGCTGAAATTTTGGCCCAGTGGGAAAAACTCTATAACCTCATAGGTCGAGGCTATGCTCATATAGCCGATCACCCAAAAATTGAAGATGAAATTCGCATTTTGCTCGTGGAAATAGACACCACCTCTATCGAGGGCACTAATTTAGAGAGGGAATATAGAATCTTCCCAACCCTCTTTATAAACTTTTTAGAGACTTATTGTGTCGCTCATCGAGAAGTTACCGTGGCTCACGTTTTACGAGCTCGCTATGAGGATCGGTCCAACTGCTTGGTGTTGGCCAACCTTGTGGCCGATAGTCACAGAAAGGCTGTTGAGTTCGCCAACAAGCGGGTCTCGATGTTGCTTCGCGAGAGGGGAAATTTGGTGGAGCGCTTGGCCTTATCCCTGACCACCTATGAGCACGACCGTCGTAATGTCGTGTTGAAGTTTCAATGTGAGTGACAGGAAGAAAGGCTTGACAGCATTACCGCGGATATAGCCCATGGGAGAGGACTAGTTCGGGACTTGGAAATAGCCGCCGAAGATCACGGGACCAAGGTTGCCGAGCTTAAAGGGGAATGTAAACGCCTTCTTCTTAAGCTTGTAGATCTCGAGTCTCGAGGTGGTGAGTATAGGCAAAGCATCAATAATATGGAGGGCCAACTGGGTTCCTTTGTGATGCTAATTAGGGCTCATTTCGGTTTTACTTTTCCACCTCGATGATCTGTATGATCTGCTTTTAAGGTCCCTCGATTGAGCGAAATGAATGAAAGCTCTAATATGTGTGTCTCAACTTCTGTATGGCTGACTTTCTCGAACACCTGACCACTCTCAACCTAGGCAAGCTGCTCTTTGACATTGATGATTCGAGCGTGTACATCTTGATTTTTTAATCTTGCTTATGATCGAATAAATGAACCTCCCACCGCGTTTATCCACAAAAAGACTTCTCTTCCCTACCTGTTTTTAACTACTTAGAGATGCCCCAGTTTCGATCTTTGAGACGTAACTTCAGAATCACCTATTCCAAATCGTCATCTTCATTAGATGATACCTCAATGATGTCCATAGCAGGCTCTTCTTGTCCACTTGGCGCTCGTAATGGGATGACACCATCTTCGTCTTCCATCAAGAACATTGGGAGGAAAACACACCTATCTATCCTAAAAAATGGCATTTAATCCAATCACCGGAATTATGCAATGAATATAATGATTATGAGCTGTAACAAGTTTGAGGGATAGAAAAGTCTTACCAACCAAACTTAAGAGAAAATCAAGCTTCTCTGTACAGTGTTAGGTATACTAACCTTCCATAGACAAACGCATGAGACAAGTGAGGGAAAACTCCTAAAAATCAAAAGATAGGGCTTGGTACCTAAAGCCAAGGTTCTCACCTCGAATTCTGGGAAGAGTCGATTCCATTGCACAACTATCGTTGCATTGGGACTTAATCCATAGTTCGAAGTAAGCGGAATTGAAAAGTGGATTACCCCATGTTTTTCCTCACGGAGATTCCATTTTCAATTCCTTCTATTGTGTTCCTAAAGAGGGCGCCTGGGGTTTTAGGCGCAATTGTGTGTATTCATTGTGTCGTGCTAAAGCAATAAACATGCATTTTATTTAACAATCACCGCTTCAATATAAATATCCACACAATCATACATCCAAAACTCTTGCCTGCATAAAACAAAGTTAACAAGCACTTCACCCCTTATTTCTCCCGTCTACAAAAACATCTAACACATTCGTTAGCATATACACCTCACTTTCGAGAGCATCTGCATAAAATTAGGTTAGAAGAATCAATCAACTTTTTAATCGGCTCAAGTCCACTAAATGGTTAAGAACCAGTCCCCAGCGGAGTCGCCAGTCTGTCGCGACCCTCTTGAGGTTGTCGGGTTCTCGAGGGCTAATGGGCCATCCTGTCTGGTCGGACGCGGGCCTCTCCCAAGGCCCATTACCCAAATCGCAACGGAGGTATGCGTGATCGACTTTCAGTATGGTCAAGTGACATGTGCTAAGTGTGCATGCCATGGAGTCGCCACCAATCATTTTTTTAGGGTATGATTGGACCACCCAATCGAATAGTTGGGAGTTTCTATTCAATTCTGCGAGAACCAGAGAAATGGTTTCGGGGACTTAGTTACGCCAACCGTCAGAGTTGACGCCCTTTCGGTACCTAAGTTGACTGAATTTTTTAGCCTGAGATTCATGCGGATGAGTAAGGTATGAACCCTAAATCTAGAAATTCATGCAGATAGGAGTGATTATCCTAGCAATCACAATCAATAACAAAATGCGCAACTCAATGAATCTAGATATGCAAATAAATCACATGTCATTCCTAGTAATGCCCTATTTATCAATCACAGCTCAAGAATGATTTAACTGTCCTGGCCGTTCTACACTCGATCTAACTTAAGAAAAGCATTAGGAAGCATCGCAGGAGTTCGAGAGTACTCACATGGGGTTCGCCGTGCCCTGGTTTGGTCTTGCACGATCTATCGAGCTCATGCCGACCCGATTATATTTGGGGATCCACTTGGCGTTTTACACCATGAAATCATGTGAAACAAAAATGAAAATATTCAGCAAGGGGCATTTATTGTAGATGGTGGTCGATCTAATTGGACATCAAGACTAAAAAAGATGTAGAAATTTACAAATTAAAAGACTCGAATGATATTTTTTTTGCCAAATTCAACTCTATGCGTCGTGAAGAAACACATGCAATTGAACTTGAATTTTGACTATTTATGAGTTCAAAATGAAAAGAAAATAAAAATAAAAATATTGACTATTTTTCTATATTTTTACGACATCGAATGCTATTTTTCTTCATTTTTCATGTATTTTTCTATTTTTGGAAAATATTAAAAAATTGAAAAATTATTTTTTTTTTGTCAAAAATGGTTCATTTAGCTTGGTCAAGGCTACCAAAGATGATTTTTTAATTTTTTAACTTTTTATATATTTTTTATGAATTTTTAAAAAATAAACTATGAAAGACTAATAAAAAATCAGGTGTCAACAACAGCCACTTGGCGTCATCTCTATTCTGGGTTGTTAGACTTGCCAGATTGAGGAAGCTTATTATGGAACTGGTTTAAGGACGCTAAAGCTCGCCTTACCTGTCCAAACAAGGTTAGCATAAACAAATACTAACACCAATGAATATCTATGATATGTTCTTTCACAACTCGAAACTTGCCATAGATAACCGAATTGCTTAAACTGGGTCCCTGCACAAATCAGAACTTATGAAACAAATTCAGAAATGACGAGCAGATGACATTAAATGCATGGGCGAATGAAGCAAGTCTACTCGCTGGGGAAGCTACTTGGCACAACATGATGCTGAAAGCTTCTCACTCAGTTAGAGGATAGTGTTAACCATTAAACTCCATGGGGAAAATCAAATGATGAGAGAATTCTCGCTCTCGAAAATGGTTTTTTTTTAATACTTGCAGTTCATGAAGGATGACAATTTCGCTTCATGAAAAGGGTTTATTGAGCATGTCAAGCTAAGATCCCTAATCTGAAAGGGCTTCTCACACACTCTTGCTGGGGGATATCTATTGATCCCAATTGCTCACTTGGGAATTTGGGATAAAACCTCTCAATACATCGCACTATTTTCGTGTCTAAGGTTTCGGACATATTCGCAGCGCATACATTCTTAGTCAATCTGAAAGGTCCTTCCGGGACTATAATGTTGGCTTGGTCATAGGCTTATACAAAGGGTTTTTCCTGCTTTGAGGCCACACTGGAGGAAACATTTGAAGTTATTACCTTCACCGGGTCTACAAGTCAAGAACCTGGAAGATAAGACAACAAATGATTGGCTCCACTCCTTCGAGCGGTAGCTTCTTTGCAAAGCCTTCATGTCGACGTGAAACATCCCAATCGGAAGAGTCTTCAGATGGGTTGTAATGTCGGTTCAAGGAAGGCTTATAAGGCTATGACTTCCTTTTTCTTGAGGGGTTTAGGAGTTGGTGACCATCTTGGTGTCTTCAACAACCTTTCTCCGTTTGGGGAAAGCATTTAACTCTGGGGATCACAATATGTCTCGAGAGTCCATCGGCTATCCATTTCTCTATTTTGCAACAAAAGAGACTCACTCTATTTTATGTATTTATTTTTATTTGAGGTGAGTTATATGCTTTTATGCATTTGACTACTTTTTTCTTTGGGTTTTGGCCTTGCTTTTACTAGGCACTTTGCTTTTTTAGCCCTCTGTTTTTCATTTTCTTTTTTCTCTTCTTTGCTATTTTCATGAGTTCTCTAGACTCTCGAGTCATTCCACAATGACACCGATTTTCTAGTGAATCATACATCTTGCCCCAATGTGGGGAGATGATCACCACTCGGGTTTTAGAAAAGAATGATTTCAAACTCAACTTGGCTAGCAAAGGGTGTTTAGTGTTTGGGTAGAGAAAGAAATGCTCTTCTTCATTTTGGGATGCTTCAAGCTTCCATGAAGATTCACCTGAAGCTGCCACAAAAAAGTTAATGCAAGTGAAGGCAATTAAATCTTTCTTACCTCTCTCTCCGTTGATTTTCAATTGCAATCTCCTGTATCTGCCCCAATGTGGGGTGGTTCTTGATAGGGTAATTTTGAATGTTCTCCTTATTCAGGCTCAACGGGGCTAGCAAGGGATATATTGTGTGTATGGGGAAAAGAAAGTAACACCTTTCGTCACTTCGACCCATGTACACATTGCGAATAAATCATCAACCCTAAAACATGAATGCCATTTTTTCCCCTCACTCTCAGAGTGTGTTAGGGACGTGTTGAGACAGGGTTTTCCTATCATCTTAATCACTCACGGTTGGCATACTCAATACCTCAGTTTCACTCAGCAAAATCATTTTGATCGAGAGAACCTGCAACAAGATTTTGATGTAAAATGCATGCATGCATGAATGGATGCACCAGTTCAATGAACATGGATGCTTTTCTCTATATGATGATGAAATATTGACTTAGGCTCCAAGTCGAGATGAGATATTTCAGTGATGCTTATGGACTGAACATTTATTTTGATCTGATTGGAGATGAAATATTTGAACAGTCAAGCTCTCTACAGAAGTTTTAGGAAAGGGATACTTACATGGACTGCAGTGGCCAGTCGATCCTTTGTGTCTACTCCTCTGAGGATATATGTTAATAGAGCCACATTCAAGATAAATGGGAGAACAAATCCTCACTGACCCACTGTTGGGGAAATGACCTTCTACATCCTTTTTCAGGAATCCCAACTGGGGAGTATTTGCATGATGATCTTGCTAGGAATCAAATAACATGATAATTTTTCTGAGCAACGATCACTGCAATTATGGGAATCACCTCCCGTAATGAAACCTGTCAGTCTTATCAGCAAAGTCAAAATCTATATTTAAGACTTACATAAACTAAGATAAAGAAAACTTTTAGGGAATGGCAAGATTCATGTGCGTGCTTTGACTCCTTGTCTGCGATCTGTACAAATTGAAAGTTGTTGACTGCGTTTCTCCGACTGCCAGCTGCTCTATCACGGCTTCGTGCCCATATTAGATGCTGGATTTGATCACTTCTCATTCCAGAATGTCATTCAAATTAGAACACCTAGGGTCTTTACCTAGGAATGCCCAGATTCCTAACCTAGGACTTAACATGAAGCAAGACATTTAGAGAATCCTTTTTCTTGAAGGGTTTCAAGGAGGAGGATACTTACCTGATCCACACTGGACGGTTGATCCTGCAATCATGTAAAGGAAATCACGTTAGCGAGTATCCTTTTCAAAAATGACAACTTGAAACGATACAACGTTACGCTCATGTCTACCCTTCTGGGGATTGATGGTTTCCCGCTCGTTTAGGTTCATCTCACCATTCTTTTGGCATGCCCCATTTTTATCTTTTCGTTTGTATACTTTTCTTATGAGAGAGTTTCTCATCTGATTTTTCCTTTCCTTTAAGGGAGTTGCCTACGGCAAGGCGATCTGGTAACCCTGTCATGAACAGCAAGAAACATGTCATTGCTTGGATTCTCAAGGATTGAAGACTGGAAACGATACAACGTTACCCTCCATCGTGGTCAATTCATATGGCTGAAGCTGCATCCTAGCTTGACCTCAAAGGTCACAATGATGCATGAGTGGGTTATACAATGCACATGGAGCTACTGGAATCCTCTTGTAGCTTTGTCACCTAGGAGACAACTTTGAGGAATATCAGCTTGCTCTAACTACGCGATGTCTTCGATGCATCCTCACTTTCGATGAGAGGTTCGATCATCTGTTGGGAATTGTCTTCATCCCTCAATACATGGTAGTGAGTGGATCTGATTGTCCCCGTCATCTTCGCATGTGCATCAGGATAGAAGTCCTAATTGCAAGGGTAGCAAGCTTCGCTATCTGTAATAGCTGAGACTCCCTGATTCTATCTTTTCGAGCCGACTGACAGCTACTACTCATTCACCTTAATTGGCTGGCCAATCCAGATTTCTTTCATCCTGCCATACTTGATGGAACTCTTGACATGATCTGCAGACATTGGCTAGCAGACTAGATGTTGATCCATCTCGGGATTTAACTAAACTGGATGTTGATCCACGTTAACCAACTAATTCTCTATACTTGCCCCTCTGATTGCTTCGTCTGAGCTTGTCAAGTAACTCTTCAAGTTTATTGAGGAGTAGAAAATAATCTACGATCGCACGACTCACTCTTTCTTATGTATTGTGGATTATCTGAGACCTGTGCATGGGCATTCGCTCCAACCCTCGAGTATAAAAATTTTCTCGGCTACTCGTAGGGTTCGTCTTTTCGATGTCCATGTCTCATGTCAGAGAGGGAAAACATGTCAGATATGTGATTAAAATGGATAAACTGGAATCGATACCCAACTACCATGCTCTTCGATTTCGTGCTTTTAGGGTGCTTTACATCTCCCTTTTGTCTGCTTCACCATTTGGGTGTTTGGCACTATTTTTTTACCGACTTCGTCACTTAGCGGCAATGGTTGAATGGATCAATAGCGCTCAAGGTTCAAGTATCACCCGGGATTCCCTACCTTTCCAGGTTAACTCATTTAAACTTTATCGAAAACTGGGCTGCTGATGCCAGCATTGTGAGGGAATGTTGATTTGGGTGGTATTTTCACCATTTTCTGCAAAATAAAGGGAGTGCAAAAAGTTTTTTTTGTTAATATTTACATACACACACACACACACACACACACATACATATATATATATATATATATATATATATATATATATATTGATGCCGACCGCGGGATTCGAACCCGGGGCGCTAGGACCACTTTCATTCCCCCTACAACCAGGCCAAGGCGTTGTTGGCGTCCTTGAAGTCCCTTACTTTTTATTTAAGCGCTAACTCCCGGACGTCACGCCTCTCAAAGCTGCGTCGGACGGCCATGCTTTGTACTAATGTCGAGTCATTTGACAATTCTCTGTCTGTAATGAAATAAACTCATGTTAGAATTGAAATAATTAAAGGTAAATTGGAAACGATACATATTTACCCTTCTTCAGGCTCGCTGAGCTTTGTCGTTCCCAACTTGAAGCTACTCAAAATCCCTTTGGAAGTACTCGGAGGGGGGGTGCCACCTCCAATTTGATTTGCCTTATATCAGTTTGATGAGGCATACATGTACTCAATGAACAGATGAGGAGAACACTACTCTCATGTCTGAGGGTTCGCCAGGTATTTTGCTCCACTACGACATGACTTTTTTATTGTCGTTACTACAGATTAAATGATTTCGAGACGCACTTCTGATAGCATTGACCGTGACAGATGGCCCACAGTCTTTTCTCGTCGATCAGATTTAGCTGTTCATATCTTTGTTGAATCCATTCGGCTTCTGACAATTTCAATTGAGACAGAATCCTCAGTGATGGGATCTCTATTTCCACTGATAGCACCGCTTCCATACCATTCACCAAAGAGAAAGGAGTTGCCCTAGTTGAGGTACAGATCGACGTCTGGTATGCCAATAGTGCATAGGAGAGCCTCTCATGCCAATCACTATAATTCACTGCTGTCTTGGACGGGATCTTGATATTCTTGTTTTCCGCTTCCACTGCGCCATTCATCAGCGGGCGATAAGGCGAAGAGTTCAAGTGGCGAACGCGAAACTCACCAAGGGCCTTGTCAACAATTTTGCTATTAAGGTTTGAGCCATTGTCGATGATTATAGTCTCTAGTGCCTCGTATCTGGCGAAAAAATCTCGACGTAAAAACCTGGCCACATTATTGGCTGTGACATTGACGTATGAGTTGGCTTCAATCCACTTCGAGAAGTAATCGATGGCCACGAGTATAAAACGATGCCCATTCTAAGCTTTGGGATTAATCGGTCCTATGACATCGACCCCCCATATGGAGAAAGGCCATGCCTCAGACATCTGGTGTAACTCGCTTGGTGGAGCAGCAATTCTATCTCCGTAAACCTGACATTGATGGCAGGAACGAACATGCTGAACACAATTGGCTTCCAAGGTGAGCCAATAGTACCTCAACCTCATGATCTTCTTGCTTAGTAGATGGCCGATCATATGGGAGCCACATTCACCTCCATGGATTTCACTCATCAACTGATTGGCCTCCCTGGTATCGACGCATCCCAATAGAACTGAGTCATATGACCTTTTATACAACGTATCGCCGCTGAGGAAGAACTTTGAAGACAGTTTCACCAAATACTTTATGTCTAATGCCTCATTCCCCTCAAGGAACTCCCTTTTTTGTAAGTAGGCCTTAATGTCATGGTACCATGGCCTGCCGTCTGCCTCTTCCTCTACTAGCAGGGAGTACGCTGATCGTCTCAGGATCTCGATTCTCAATGGCTAGATGTATGGACCTGCCGTCACTCGGAACATCGAGGATAGGGTGGCCAAGGCATCTACAAATTGATTTTGGATTCTTGGGTTACGAGTCTTCCATTTGCCTTATGTATGAAGGATAATAAGGGTGGAATCGCCATAAACCTGTAGTCTTCGGATATCCATCTCCATAGTAGCCTTCAGCCCGAGGATGCAAGCCTCGTACTCAACAATATTATTGGTGCATGGGAACAATAATTTAGTAGCTACTAGATAATGCTAGCCATCCGGGGAGATAAGGACAGCCCCTGTGCCCGATCCAGACAGGTTAACAGCCCCGTCGAAATACATGACCCACCTTACTGCAGCCACCAATAGAATACGGTCATTAAGAGGGTTCATCTCATGTTCCGATTGTGGCGTCATTACATTCTCTGCTAACATGTCTGCTATGGCTCGACCCTTTATAGACTTATGCGTCATGGTCTGCACATCAAATTCGGAAACAAGAATTTGTCACCTATCCAACTTACCTACCAGCGCAGGTTTCTCCAAGAGATACTTGATGTGTTCACATTCAGTGACCATGCTAATCTGATAATGAAGAGTATATTGCCGCAATATATGTAACATGCAAACTAGAGCAATGTGAGTCTTCTCAACCTCCGGATATTTGACTTCGGAATCAGAAAACTTCCTACTGAGATAGTATATCTCACATTCATTTCCATCCGACGGTCTTTTCTATGTCAATACAGCTTCGAGGGAATCCTTGTGAATAGTCAAATAGAGGATCAATGGGATGCCGGAACAGGTAGAACCAAAATCGGGGAATGGGTCAAGTAATGTTGGATCCTCAAGAAGGCCGACAGACATTCAATATCCCACACAATTTTAGCATTCTTCTTGAGCAATTTGAAAATGGCTTGGTAGTCTCTAACAGTTGGGATATGAATCTTACAGCATAGTTTAATCTCCTTAGTAAGCTGCGAACCTCCTTTACAGAAGATGGGGGCCGCAGATTACATACGGCCTTCACCTTGGAGGGATCAAACTCAATGCCTCGACTGCTTACGATGAAGCCCAATAACTTCCCAGACTTTGCCCCAAAAATGCATTTTGCTGGATTGAGATGTAGCTGGTATTTACGCATGCGCTCGAACAGCTTACGAAGGATCGTAACATGGTCCTCTCCCAACCACGATTTTACGATCATGTCTTCGACATAGACTTCAATTTCGTTATGCATCATATCATGAAATAAGGCCACAATGGCTCTTTGATACGTGGCTCCCGCGTTTTTCAGGCCAAAAAGCATGACCTTATAACAAAATGTACCTCACGGGGTTATGAATGAAGTTTTGCTCCTATTCTCCTCCTTCATACGGTTATGGATACGGCCAGAAAAATCATGCATAAAAGGGAACAACCTGGATTCCGCTTTACCATTGAGTAGAACATCAATGTATGGAAGTAGAAATTTTTCCTTCGAACTATCCCGATCGAGATCTTAATAATTAGCTCATGTCCTGATTCTACTGTACTTCTTTACCACGAGACAATATTTGCTATCCACTCAAAATGGTAAGCAATCCTTCTTCAGCGGTACATTTGGATTGATTGGCAAAGTGTCGCAGAGTGCCCGAGCTTAGCCTTGGCGTGTCGGTGTTGGACTAAGCAATCGCATCTGGAAACTCTTGGAGAAAATTGACCAATCGAGAGGCTTCTGCCTTCTGCAACCCTGCCCCATTTTTTACCTCTACAACACTATCCGTATCACCTAGACTTAATGCCACGATCGGATTTGCTGGTAGCGGCTTCGATTTCCCTTGGCAGTTCCATTTGAACTCTATCACACTCGGGTCTTCGCAGTCATTTGTCTGAATTTGAATTCCTCCTTGAGAATCTGAGTCATATGTGATCTCATCTTGAGCCAACAGAAAACCCTGCTTGACTTCATGCGCTCCTCACTTGGGCCATTCCTCGATTTTACCTATGAGGGAAAAAAAATGATGCATTAGCTTGCATTTCAAATGAGTTCGACCTTGGGAACAAAATACTCCCTTTTATCTCGAGTAAATGATTCAGCTTGATCGTCTTTCCTTCGTATGATGCATTGTCACTATGGTTGAGTACAATCCTTCATCTACAAAATGGGAAATAGAACAAGTCACGTTCATTCTCAATTGAGTTACGTTAGGAATGATACACATTGCTACCAAAGTCGAATGATTCTTTCCGATCCAAATTTGTTGGTGAGAGTCATCACATCCATAACAGGTTATGCTTCCTTGGAGAAACTTGCCCCATTAGGGACTCTGCATTTTTCTTTCAAGTGCTGCTCGTTCAACTTGAGAGAACTTGGCCTGCTTCTCCGTCATCGGCAAATGTCTTTTACCAGAGCATCTTATTTCACGAGGCATCAGTGCTGGACTATTTTCGATAGCAAACCGTGGTCCACAGCATGACGATCGCGTCTTTGGTCTTGAAGTCACGAATTTGACATAACTTAAATGGGATGACATCGGTCTGCTTGTCTTTGAGCTATGAGATCCCCTTGACGAAAAATCTCGAACAGAGGCAAAGGCTTCATCTGCTTCAAGTTCTTTCTCCGAGGTTTTCTTGGAGAAGAAAGTGATGGTGTTGAAGGTCTCGTGCATGACCTGCTTTAGCAACTCCAAAGAAAGCCTTTCTCGTAGGATCGGAAAGATCATCGGTCTTGTTGCTATTCTCTTTGAAGGAAGAAAATGATGGTGAAGAGGGAGGCCTCGCCGGCTCCAGCCTCTTGATGGTGTTAACAGAGATGACGACCTCCTCATGGATCGGCGTCGATTTCTCGAGTAGCTTGGACTACACCATCATGGTCATTGTCATGACTTTCATGTTTTATCTGCAAGAAGAGTATACAAGATGTTACTCCACAAATCAATTTGGATGCTACTTTGAAATGATACATCTTCTTGTATTGGATTGAATAATCTCATCATGTTTAGCGACTAAGGGCTGCCCCAGGTGTTGGGTCTGCTACCACACTCCTCCTTTAAGAAGCCTGTACTACGGCGTCCCATTGGGCTTTTCATGGTAAGGAGGGTTGATGTTCACATGGATAGATGCATATCGTGTCTATTCGGCAGACCTTCAGGTTTATGTTAAACCCTTCTTGATTTGAGTTGGGTGACCATGATATTTCATACTCTCGAGCTATTCTGTGATTTCCTCTTATTAAGCACTTCCTGCATTTTAAAGAAGAAATTGATCAATTGCCTGTAATGATTTGAACTAAGACCAGAAACGAGATATGTCATATTCGTTTGTTTGTCCGAAAAGCTACAGCATTCATTGTTCTATCGAGTCTGTTCAATGATCCCTTTCGATTTAAAGCGATTGCCAGCTTTTTCGACTCGAACATGATGATGTCCCCATTTTGTCAGTGGGAGGCTAGCCGTCACATTTGAGTCCTCAATTCGTCACCTCCAGGTGGGTGATTATCTGACATCTCTATCGAGTCCAGCTCTGGCTTATTTAACTGCACATGCAAAAAGGGAACAATATATAACATATGATTCAAAATGAAAGAGATTAGGAACTTCATTTTCATTCACACAAGGGCATGATGGCCGCTATCATTAGAGTAGGTCGCCATCCTTCGGGAAACTGCCCCAGATTGGCTCTTCTTGTTCATTTTGGCGCATCTTTCGCTGATCGACTCTAGCTCGAAAAACGACGAGGAATGTGAGTTTCCCATCCTGTGAAATTGAGTGATAGGTCACCGATTCATTTGGAAGTGGGGCCTTCATGCTTTCCATCCAACACAGGTTTAGCATTTTCAAGGCTTGCTTTCCGATGCAGTCTTTGCATGGTCAATCAAGAGAATCTCAAAGAGTGACCATCATACATGTCCTGCGATAAGAAGACATCAATGTCAGTATACAGATGAAAATTGATCTTTTAATGAGG
Organism: Rhodomyrtus psidioides; assembly: GCA_021437785.1. NCBI lineage: Eukaryota > Viridiplantae > Streptophyta > Magnoliopsida > Myrtales > Myrtaceae > Rhodomyrtus > Rhodomyrtus psidioides. Next base: position 122,290 of record JAILYB010000032.1, on the reverse strand, counting down.
TCGTCTCTTACATGAAAATGAGGCGATGAAACTTGCCCCCACAATCTAAATCTAGAGGCATCGATATTTCGCTGCAATTTCATCATAAGAGGAGGCGCAATGATCACAAAAATTTTCAACTACGGGCTTAGTCCACGTAGGGCGTTCAATTGATATTCGTGAATTGCCGAAAATAAAATTCGGAGGGAACTAATAAATAAAAGAATCTTACTCACAGTGATTGGCGAACAATACCTGTCAATGGCATAGACATGCGCATGCTAACAGTGAGGTTTGACACATAAAGGTAGGATATGCTAATGGTTAAAGGTTTCCACCACAACGAAATGATATACCGCCCCCAAAAAAATGTTGACAGTACAATTGGGTCGGGGCACATATTTCGAGGCGATGAGCGGGATCAAAAATGATCATGCCATTTGCAGACCTGCGTATGGCCTGATGTATTTCTGATACCTCCTAAAGGTTCCCTAGAGTCGCAGTCGGGGTTTGACCGCTGGATGTGTGTGCGAAAAGTGTAGTGTATGAGAAGCATATACAGCAAGGTATATCAAACATCGCTTCAATATATATAGAAATAACATACATTCTCACGACTCCTTGCAAAACAGATAGGTCAACAATCACTACACCCCTTATAACTCCCAACCTGTAAAAACATCTAACACAAGGTTAGCAAATTAACCTGATTTTCCTAGCAGCGCTGCAAAATGGAGATCAAATTAGATAACAATCAACTAGTTATTATAGCTTAAGTCCACACATATTCAATCAATATATCAAATACGTCCCCAGCGGAGTCGCCAAGCTGTCGCGACCTGTCGAAAACCTCTCTCGAGGGACCCGGCTGGTTTAGAGGTATTGCCATCGGTCAATGACGTGGACTCTCCCAAGTCCTACCTCGTGTGACTTTGGATTTCTTTTTATGACGGGCAAACTAAAATGCTATTAAGAGCCGCCACTAGCTTATTGGGGTCAGCTAGAAACCAATCGAGACACGGGAGTCTTATCTCGATTCCTACGCAACCAGAGCTTCTGAGTTTGGGGACTTGTTTACGCTAACTAGATAATTAGCGCCCTTTCAGTACCTACCCAGTTAATATTCCCTAAGGTGACCATACATTTTGCACATCATTTTAAGGTTATCAGGTATCTAACCAGTACTAAATGATCATGCATAATATTTTTCTGTCATTTCATGCAATTACCTATTTACCCTTAACCTAGCAACAGGAAAAGCGATTAACAGGCAATTTTTCAAAAGACAGTGTTATAATAAACACTCAATCAGGTAAATATGCCAAATAAAGACTAGAATAAGTGCATGCAATCCAAATCTATAATGGCGATATTTTAAAAAAAGTAACTCCGACACGTGGATCGGATATGCAAAAATGGACCGGATTGGACGTCGGTCTTCAATCACCAAGCCCCAATGGGCTACCATCTCCATGGGCATCATTGTGGACCGCCACGTCGGGAGCACATGCAGTCACTCAAAGTAGATAATCAGCAAAGTTCAGTCAATTAAAGGATGAAATGAGTATTTCGAATTAAACTCTAATTACCGCACTAATCTATCCTTCGAAACATGGTAATAGCAAGACATTTATCAAGATATACACATGCAAAATTTAACTAAGCTATGCAAATAAAAAGCAAGCATACAAAGCCTAATTTAGACAATATAGGCAAATTGAGGCATATTCTACCATTTCTTATTTTTAGGAATTTTCTTATTTTTTATTTTTTATTTAATTTTAATTAAATTATTTTTAATAAAAAGGAGCCGGGTCCGGGTCGGGTTCTCGGACCCGGGCCTGGATCAGGCCATCGAGCCTGATCTGGCCCGCATAAGAGGACCCAACTCGGGCCCGGTTGGCTCAACAAAAGGATCATGCCCAAATTTCTTTTCCTTGTACGAATTGGGCCTCTACTCACCTTCTGGCCCAGCTCCCTCTCGCCCAAAACAGCTGCTCTCTTAAAAAATAACCCAGGCCCAAAAGCCTTTCTTCTCTCCAGACCAGCCCATCGACCAAAGGTGTTCGCGTTAGTATTCATCGTCATCTTCGTTGCGTCGGCTTTCTTCTCTATGGACACCCGCCGACGCCTGCAACCGAGAAAACCCGGAGGATGAATCGAACCAAGTGACAACCTCTACAACGCACGTCGGCGATGGTGTCCTCCTGACACTACCAGCTCGCGTCACCTTCTCGCCATTGCCCCGTCCAGAGTCGCTCATCACACCACCACGAGATCGCGCTCCTCTGGATCTCCTGGACGCCAACCGATTCTGCTCGTCCACCGTCGCCGGGTCTCGCTCGGACGGAGCTTCTCGCCACCGACTCTAGGTTAGCTTATACAGCACCGGGACTACCGAGGTTCGCCAGGCCTGCCACTGCCTTAGGTCCGACTCATACTCGCCTATGTCGACTTCCTCTGGAGCTTCTTCACCGCACGTCTTTTGGGACTCGCTTCGTCAGCTCAGCCGGTATCACCTTCGACACTGGGCCGCTACCGTTTGAAACTCGTGTGGTCTTCATGCACATCCCTTTGTTGGCGTCGTCTCCGGATACTGACATCCTCGGCCGTCGCTCGTCACCTCCGAACGCCGACGACAGCACCATGCTTTGCTCGCTTAAACTCGTTCGCCAGCTCTGCCTCTGAGCCACGTTCGTTGGCGCTAGCGCCGCCCATATCCAACCTTGCGTCGCCACGGCTCAAGCTCCAGTCGCCTTCGTATCCAACGGGACTCACTCGTCAGCTCTGCTGGTCCGGCTCACTCTGCTTACATTCATTAGTTTGGGGTTGCCTCGCTATCGACTTCGGACTCGCGCACCACCTTCACTCACGCTCGTAACGTCACTTCTCTCGCTCATGAAACTCCATTGAACGTTGGGTACATGGCAGCCACTAACACAAACTACCAAACCTATCTCACTTTGACACGAAGCCGAAGAAATTTACCGAAAGGACAGAGAAACGAACCACCTCTAGACGCCGGACCTTGCTACAAACGCTACGAAAACAAACGCCCAAGGCTGGAATCCCTCCGAGCTAGCGCCAGGCATGGCCGCAGATCATGCTACTGACTGTGGACGCCACGGACGGCTGTCCACACTTAACGGACGCCCGAAAAAATGAAACAGGTGACAGGCAATGGTCTGTTCAAAGGCGGGGTGTGCTAGTGTAGCTATCGACGAGCAGCTATTGGCCGAGGCGACTAGTCGGGCGATGACACCGTGGCTGCCTCCCTCCCCTGCGCTAACTCTCCCACTCTCTTTTCTTTTCCTCGGACCGAATTCGAGCTCGCCTCTTTCCTCTCCGAAGGAGGAGCAGCCTCCCCCCTTGGCCACTGAAGAAGAAGCCACCTCAAGCTTGCTTGCCCCCCGTCCTCTTTCGCTCCTGCCAGTTCGTTTTTTTTGTCCTTTTCCCCTCTTCACCGCACGATTCTTTTCATGTGGATTGGCATCAACCGCCTGATGTGGACATGGGTTCGTGAAGGACACGTGAAGAGTACTGACTATTAATGAATGATGTGAGTTCACTGCAGAAGAGAGACGTAACCGTGTAGATGAGAGCCCCCAGTGCATGAATGTGAGCTGGCATACATAAAAAGAGTGGAAGAGGTGGGCTGTCTGCTTGGACCTACACAGGAAAGGAAATTGGGTCGAGAATGGAAGGGGCATGCAGGCCCAAACGCAGGGAAAAAAATGCGGGCCTAATCCTTCCGCATGAATATAATTGATCCGGCCCGCTCGCATTTTTACTATTCTTTTTATTTTATTTTCTATTCTTGCCATAAAATTATATATATAACATATTTAACAAATTTAAAATATGTTACTTTTTTTAATATATATAATACGAGACCTCCAAAATTAGGTGTCAACAGGACTAAGCAGAGAGGCAAGACAATGGCAGCCAAAAAGGCCTTGCGTCCAAAAAGTTCAACCTCAACGGACCCTCTGCTTCTGTGTCTTCAAGCGTCCTACAGGTTGTTCCTCCCGATATTAGGGAATTGAAGACGTCTATGAGTAATATCATGCAATATCTGGTCAAGTTGGAGAGGACCATCATCAATCTGGATTGCTATAACCCCCTTCATGACCTTCCTGAACCAACTCTATCTTTGCCCTCCTAGAAACGTAAGCGCACAAGCGCAAACTGACCTCACTTGCTGATTGCACATGTTTTTGCATGTTTCTGGTTGCCCTATGCTTTTGAACATGCTCTGTGACGATGTATGCACCACTTTCCATGATGAAATGCAATGAAGTTATTCATATCCTGTGCATCATACTCTCGTCCTATTTATCTTTTTGCTGATGATAAAAAGGGGGAGAGTTATAACCCTGTGAAAATAGGAAGTGCTAAAATCGAAAACATGAGGTTTTTATAAAATAGGGGGAGCTAAGGAGAAATGCCTAAGAGTTCAAGTATAAAAGTTCCTTTTCAAGATGCATATATTGAACTGTTTACTTTTGAAACATCTTGAAATTACGACTACTTAAGTCTGATCAACTTTTTTCAAATCAAAAGATTAGCTCAGTAAGTCTTTCTCTAGATTCAGTTCCAAATCTTTTTCGGAGAAAACCCTTATCTGCAAATGCGCTTACATTCGAAACATTAGCCATGCAAATCTTTACTTATTGCACTTCATAAAAATACTGTCTTACACTATATCTGCGAGATAGTTTTGTCATCATAAAAAATGAGAAGATTGTTGGAGAAACATCTCATAAAACATTTTGATGATTTCCAAACTATCCTTAGGTATTTTATTTACCTTTGGTGTGCATATGTATATTAATTATGGCTAAGGATCACGAGATGGCCATCGGATAAAAATCGCATGAAGAACAAAGCAATTTCTTGAAAACAGGCGCTGAGGCTAGATGTGGCCTGTTGGAACCGGCAGTTTCAGTTCCTAAAAAAGCTGGAACCAAAACCAGCCCATGAAGAGCCGGTCTCGGTTCCAGTTCGAAACCAGCGGTTCCTGGCCAGTTCAAGGAACCGTCGGTTCTGCCAATTTAACTTGCCCATATCTTCTTTTTATAATTTATTTTGCAATATGGACAACGCAAATGAATGTAGTTGAGTGGTTTGGGGCGCTTGCTTCAACTAAGAAAATGTGGGTTCGAATCCCACTTTAAGCAATTATCATTTTCTCCATTTATTCTTTTATTTAAAAAAAAATGGCGGTTCGAAATCGGCTTGGAACCGCCAGTTTCCAAGCCGATTTCGAAATTTGTGGAACTGTGGGCCCGGTCAACCGGCCAATTCCAGGCCCACGGTTCGGAATGGCCATGTCTAGCTGAGGCCCTCAAAAGATATGGTCATCGAATGTATGATATCGGTACTTGAAAGATCAAGTGAAATGAGGAGTATAAAATGCCGCATGCCAATATTTTGAAAGAATTTGTTGAAGTCATTCGCACGAGCTGAAAATGGCCAATGGGAAGATTTCTGCCTTCTCGGATTTGTAGAATTGTTAGGGAGGAACAGCGAGTTAGCGCCTATTTTGGGAAAGTCTCGTCTGACGTACGAAAGTGATCCCAACGTATTCCAAAGCTGTCCCTTCAATCTCCAACTGCTCTTTTGCTCCTTGAGAAATGGTCCAATGGCTATTTTGCTGAGGCCAATATAAAGAGGAGGTTGGGAAGACCAGGAGCAAGAAGAGAGAGAATGTGTGCTGATTATATATCTTGTTCAATTGGCCCATAGGAAATTTGCCACACCACATTGTCCTAGTTGAAATTTTTAGACTGAGTTAGGTCCAGCTGTCTATCAAATTAAGCTCAGCTCACTCATCTCTGACTCTAAATGCAAATGACATGATTGAAAATAAATATGCAACGCATGAAAAATTATTTTTTGTGAGAACTATGACTAATTCTCATTTTGGGAAATAGATGAATGAACTTCTAAAATCAAAATGTATGTGTCAACATGAGAGAAGGGTACACAACAAGACAATGGAAAATGGCTGGCCCATGCATTGATTGACAATGGCTCTGCCTTTAACATTTGCCCCCTGGCTACTTTGAGGAGTTTGGGCATTAAATAAGAGATGATCCGAACTTCTAAAGCAACTACCAAAGCCTTCGATGGAATGAGGAAGAATGTGGCTGGCGAGATTGAGATCGACGTCTTCATTGGCCCAACCAAGCTCTCCATTGACTTCTAAGTCATGGATTTGTCGAGCGCCTTCGGATTTCTATTGGGAAGGCCATGGATCCATACAATAGGAGCGGTACCTTCGAGCTTGCACTAGAAGATATGATTTGTAGATGATGGAAAAGTGATTGCCGTCCATGGAGAGATGGATCTTTTAGCCTATCGAAATAGTGATATCCCTTACTTGGAGCCTGAACTAAAGTAGGAGGCGAGTTACCATTCCTTAGATCTTGTGGTCGTGGTCTACACACCTATTGGGACTAAGCTGAGTGTCCATTTTCTATCTGAGTTTGATCTTTAGCCGGCCAAGGTGATGCTGGCATATGAATTTGTTCCTGGTGAAGGCTTAGGCAAATTTGGCCAAGGTATCCCTACTCCTTCACAGTTGGAATCTAATGAGCACAAGATTGGCTTGGGGTATGTTCCTGATTATGCTATTACTTCTACTTCAAGAAATTGCTAAGGCCGAGGCAAAAGCTGTGAATGCCGTGGAAGCTGAGGTAGCTCCTTTATTGGTTCTTACACCTGGAAAGGCAGGTCAAAGATGTTCGACAGTCCGTTGAACGAGTATTTCTGTAGAGGCTCCAAATGGCTAGCGAGGGAAGGGGTATTTTCAGCAGCGGATCCAAATCTGACCAACCCCTTTCTCGATGACGATATTGTGAACATCATCATAGAGTGGCTTGACGATGATGCCATTACTTCTGAGTAAAGAAAATTCTCACCCGTTTTTAATATTGTATTTAATTTCTTGCATTGTTGATTCATGCATTTCAATTCTGTTTCAATTTTTTCTTTTGGTTCAGTATTGTCGCATGAGAATGTTGTTGTGGCTATGTTATCACCTAGAGGGGGTGAATAGGTAATTATTGTGCAATTTTCGAGATTTAACGAGAAATTTGAATTGCACAAATGTTAAACTCGGATCTCAAATGATCAAAACAGAATTTATCACAGTGTGTGCTGAGTGTACAATATAACTATCAGAAGATATAAAATAAGATCAGAGTAAGGGATAGAGAAAACTACACATAGGGTTTATAGTGGTTCGGCTTTGGTTAAGCCTATGTCCAATTCTTTAGCTATCAGCCAATCGGTTGGATTTCACTAGTGTTGACACCTGATTTTTGACCAAGTCTTTTTCAGCTTTATTTTGAAAAATAACAAAAAACTCCATAAAAAGTCAAAAAATTACAAAATCAACTTTAGTAACCTTGGCCAAGCCCAAGGAACCATTCTTGACCAAAAAATAATTTTCCATATTTTTCACATTTTTGGTATTTTTTAGAAAATAGAAAAAATACTCAAGAAATCAGGAAAAATAGCATTTGAGGTCACAAAAATATGAAAAAAATATCTAATATTTTTATTTTTAATCCCTTGTATTTTTGACCTCACAAAAAGTTCAAAATCGGATTCAATTATAGGTGTTCCTTTGTAACCCATACTATTGAATTTGAGAAAAAAAAATACCAATTGAGTCTTTTAATTTGTAATTTTAACATTTTTTAGAATCTTGACATTCAATCTAACTGTCCCCTATTTCAATTTGACCTAATTGTTCGGACAAATTGCTCAATTGCAAACTTAATTGCATTTTAGTCCTTGAATTTGAGCATACTTGAAATTACTTTCAATTCAAGGGCTATCATTACAAATTGAACATGCTGCCCAATGATTTTTATCATTCTGAATCGATTGGGATAGTTAATTTGGCCCAATTTGGTCATTTGAACCTTCAATTGCACAATCCATAATTTTGCAATTAAATAGAAATTTGGGGTTTTTATAGAAATTGAGGTGAAATTTTGGGCAAAACCACATTTTTAGATAAAATCCATGCCCTAAACTCAATTCTGAAATTTAATTGCAAAAATTCCCAATAGATTTGCACTAATTTTGAAAATCCCAAATTGGAACCGGTTCGGACCGGTCGAACCGCCGGTCCGACCGGTCGAACCGGTCTAGAATAGTGTCATCGTCTTCCTCAGGCCTACGCACGAATGAACAATACAAAGTTGAATTTCAACAACAAAATTGATCGACCAATCAACCATAATCGGAGAGGCATTGTTGGGCGTTTAATCCTTTAGACCATTCCCCAGCGATCGGGACCGGAATGGTGATCAACGACCGCCGGAGCAGATAGTAATCGGCCGGTCAAGACGCGAGACCTACGAAAGTCAACGAGTACCAAATGCAAGTCGAATTCATGCCAAATGCAACCACTGGAGGTCCCGAACGGAATAACTACTTAATACCCGTCAATTGCCAGTGGCCGGTGACCATTTCGCACATGTTCTCACGTGCGAAGGTCACTTGTTCCAACTTCCCGATTCGGCGCCAAAACTGAAAATGGTATATAAGCCAGAGAGCCTTCGCGAAGAGGAAGACGGTTGATTCAGTTAGGGAGAGGGGAACTGAATCGCACGAGAGAGAGAGAACGCGAGAGAGAGCTCGTTCTCCGACCCCCTGTCGTCGAGAACTCGAGCTCAATTGCAAGGCGCCGGTTGGGCCGTCTCCGGCCAAACCAAAGCCAGAGAAGACCGTTTGAAGTTCGCCCAGAGCGCCAGGAAGCAATCGCCACCGGCCACGCCCCGCGAAATCGCAAGAACAGGTAAGTCACAGCTTCGAGTTCTTCATCGAGCTTCAATGGCAGATCTTGCATTTCTTGCCCATTCTTTCAATTACTATGTGCATTTCACTCCTTGAACATCACTGACCATTGTCGCATCTTCATTTTGCATTGACTTCGCTCACATACCCCGAATCGAGTCTTCAAACTTAGCCCCCCATAACCAGCCCATGCTCATTCTTGCCCAGCCAAATCTGGGCCGAGCGAGCTCAATCGGAACTCGAGGTAAGTCTCCTGAACATCAATTGATGCTATCCTGTGATAGAATTGCAATGATTTTGTGTTAATCAAGGAATCGAACTCCCATGGCCGTACTCGGCACTATGCTTGATACTCATGATTTAGCGAATGAGATGTTGCAATTCCTAGATATGTTAGAGTAGAGGCGATTTCGAGTCGATTGGCGGTGGTTTCGCGCGATTTCATCAAGGTTTCACCGTTAGATCGACGCCGGAGTTCCTCAGCCGTCCATATTGTCGAGGCCGAGAGGTTGAAGACGATGCTGACTTGGCGAGTCAACGAGTCAAAACGCTTAGGTGGCGGTAGGTCATTGGTCCACGTGTCAATACAGTCAGCTCGGCCGTTGGAGGTTGTTGTTCAAACGGGGAGATCCAACGGTTGAGATTAATCGAGTCCAACAAGTAGTGACCGTCCGATTAGAAATTAGGATAATTTGAAAATGATTTTAAAACGGAATAAAAAAATGGCTGAAACGGCGTCGTATGGGTTAGTTAGTAGGCGACGTCGTTCAGGCTAGTAGGATTGGACGGTTCAGATTAAGTCTCAAGTTCTAATCGCGGCCGTAGGTTTAAGTAGTCCGATCAGACGGCCCTGATCAAGTCTTCGCCCAATCTGGACCGTAGGTTCTGATAGTCGGATCCAATGGGCGCAGATTTGTCATGTGGCGCAATTAGCACCCTTGGATCAGGTCCAAATAATTCGAAAATAAAAAAGATTGAAACGGCGTCGTTTTGAGAGGCGTTGGTTCAGCGGGTCCGGGTCTGGGCCGGGTTCCGACCCGAGTGGGTCGGGTCGACCCGGCCCGAATAACCCTTTTTTAACAAAAAAAAATCGGAAATTGATTTTAAAAAATAAAAGAAAATCAGGAAAATCCTAGAATATCCAAAAAATGCTAGAAAATTCCAAAAATTTCCAAAAAATGTGGAAAAATTGTGGAAAAATCCTAGACACTCTAGAAACCCCAAACAATCGAGGATTGACCACATACCATTGGTCAACCCTATTTTTGGGGTTTCTTATCCGTTCTTCCGAGACTTGACGATATTACCATTTAGGGGTAAGTCGCCTCTGCTGTATATGCGAGATAAGGCCGATAATGTCAAGGTAAGAATTAGGGTCAGGTAGGCGACCAACTCTTAGGCTTGGGTTTTCAAGTCCCGCCTCTTTTCTCAAAATGACGATTTTGCCCTTTTAATGGGAAAATCGTCTTTCTTGTTCCAATCGAATCCTGAAAATTGTTTAAAGTTAGGGTTTGAGTCAGGTGGACGACCAGCCTTAATATTTGAGATTTTCAGTCCTCGTCTTTATTCGAAATGACGACTTTACCCCTCTAAGGGTAAAATCACTTTTAAATACCAAAAAAATCCTGAAAATTCCCAAAAAATGGGAAATGGATTGGATTGATAGCTAATCTCATTTCCCCCGTCTTTTGACTTCCCAATTAATCTAAAATGACAGATTTACCCTTTCGAGGTGAATTTTCCCTGAATCATTCAAAATTACGATTCTGCCCCTCATGGGCGAATCATGTCCAAATCATTCCTAAGCCTTGATTGAGATTTCTCTAGGCTAATAGGGCCTCATTAGGGATGCCATGCTGATTTCATGTATTTTATCTGCATGTACTGGATCCTTGATTTGCGCACTTATTTCTATTGATTGTGAGTGATAGGGTAGTAATTCCCTCCTACATGAACTCCTAGATTTAGGATCTGTACCCCACTCGTTTGTATGAAATCCTAGGATCAGATAAACCATTCAGCTTAGGTATTGAAAGGGCGTCAACTTTGATAGTTGGCGTAACTAAGTCCCCGAACCCATTTCTCTGGTTTCCGCGGAATCGAATATAACACTATTAACTATTCGATAGGGTTTTCGATCGTACCCTCCACGAAACGATTGGTGGCGACTCCTTGGCATGTACACTTATCACATGTCATTAGACCACACCGAAGGTTGACCACGCATATCCAGCCGTTGCGATTTGGGTAATGGACCTTGGGAGAGGCCCGCGTCTGATCAAGCCAGGGATCGGGCAGCCCATTAGCCCCCCCCTCCCCCCCCCCCCCCCCGCGAGGGAGGGTCGCGACAGATTGGCGACTCCGCTGTGGACTATTCGAAACCAGAATCTCTGGTTACGAATTCCAGAGGACTTGAGCCGATTAAAAAGTTGTTTGGTTTATCTAACCTTATTTTCTGCAGATGCTCTCGAAGGTGAGGTACATATGCTAACCATTGTGTTAGATGTTTTTACAGATTGGAGAAATAAGGGGTGGAGTGATTGTTGACATTTTTTCCTACAGGTTGGAGTTGGGAATGTATGTTTATTTTTATGTACATACTTAAGCGGTGTTTTGATACAAACTGCTGTGCATGACTTTGCATTGTGATGATCACGACACATTGCACACACTGGCGGTCAAACCCCGACTGCAACCACCTTAGGTCACCTTAGATAGGGAAAGGGTGCAAAAATGATCTTGTGTTTGATGACACTTGAGACTTTCATATTCGTTCCCGCCTACCATCTGCATTGGCGATATCTAGCCCCCTTGGGTAGGTACCCTTGAGGAGGAATCTGCCTCATGTGGATCGTGGGAGCCTGAGCCGTAGGTTCCTCACCTGATTTTCGATTTTTTAAAGTATACCCACTTGTCTCATGCGCGTGTCTATGAATGGTTGGTATACCTAAAATCGCCCATTGATACAGGGGTACATTCCCCATTCCCCCAAGTATGGTTGGTAAGGCATTTATTTCTAATGTATTTTATTATTCCCCGCTCCATAATATGACTCATACATTACATACATTCATATGCATTCGCATCATGAAAATCACTCAAGTGACTAATTGAAACAACAATGATAATAGGGTAGGATGTCGCTGTTCCCTAAGAGTTTGACAGAATTGGTAACCTTCGAGTACCTAAGGAAAGTCACTCGCCCTGGAACAAATACAAGGCTACACTTCACCAGATTCGTGCATGGCCGAGAGTTGACTGGACGTAAGTTGGGATATGCCGAAGATTGCCAAACTCGTTACTATGTCAATAACCTCAGATTTAAGCGACAAACGGACGAGATGATTGAGAATTATCTAGAGATGAAGAGACAGCGTCACAACCAGTCGGCCAGGGAAGAATGTGCCAATCGGAAGGCCAAACGACAGGCTAATAAGGACATACCCATGATCACCTTTTGGGGAAAAAGAAGACGTCCCGCTACCAAGACAAAGTCGAAGCGCATCATGCATGCTCAAGAAGGTGAAACTCGAGAAGGCTCCTGAAGTCATCATACCATGGACCAGAGAATGGCCAGAGAAACTACGACGTTTTGTCCAAAGCATTGAAGACAACCCCCATACCATGGACTAGAGAATGGCCAGAGAAACTACGATGTTTTATGGCTTTCTTGTTTGAAGAATTTCTCTTTACCTTTCTTTCATTAGGCATCCTGATTGTAATAAAAGTTCATTCCACTTTGTTCATTTGATGTATTGACCAATGGAATGTGACATTACTGTTTCCCTTAGTCACTGAGTGAACCTGACTAAATTGCATAATTCACTTCCCTGAAATTCAAGTTAGGCTTTAAGTCAGGCCTTCAAGACCTGAAAAAGTTCCTAATTTCCATTTCTTCAATTAAACTATGCAATTAAGTTAGCCCATGCATACCTCATGACATCTGCATAATCATGTGTTTAAAGTAATTTTTGACGATTGACATTTTTAAATCATTTGCATATTTTAGACTTGATTGGAAAGAATGATATTCAAGTATCCAAAGTTCCCCGAGCCGAACTTCAATCGTGGTGGGATAGCATGGGCGAAGCCAGCCAGAAGTATGCTGAATCACGACTAGGATACCTATTAGACCTGCTGAAGATTGAGTCTCCACCCGCCTTTATCCAAGCCATGGCACTCTATTGGGATCCTACCACCGCTACATTTTGCATGGAAGGACTGGAGATTGCTCCCACTATCGAGGAGTACAGTGTCGTCATCGGAGTTGAGTTCACTCACACACTCGTCCGACCCCCCATAGGATTTGAACCCCTGAGTCAGGTGGCTGAATTCCTTGACACAAGCCTAAGCGAAGTCAAAGCAGACGCAAAAAGCAATTCTAGACGAATCTCCCTATCTTTCCTTATAGACCGATTTTCCCGCCTCCCTGCTGCTAAAGGGACCAAATCTGGTAGAGCCTTTGTCTTGGCATTCTTCAGCTTTGTGCTGTTCCCAATCTCATCTGTCACCTTCGACCCTATCATGGCTGTAGTAGCCAGACAAGTCTGTTGTGGGTGGGATTACTCAAACATCATCCTTGCCGAAACCTTTCTTTCCTTAAATCGCTTCAAGAAAAATAAAAAGGGAATATTTAGAGCCTCTAGTGATCTTCTGTATCTATGGTTCACATCCCATATCAGACAATTCCACATCCGCATGGGTTTCACTGAAATCAACCCTGATGCACATCCTCTTAAAACCTTTGTGAGAACACATACACGTATTCCTAAGTTCAACTTCATAGAGTGGAAAAACTTCCTTAAAGTTCTAAAGCCCGAACAACTCCGATGGCGGCTAAGGTTACCAACGCTAAGCAAAGTCAGATTGGCTTGCGATGACAAATGTCCAGTCCCTTTGCTAGGATTCACGGGCGCTACCGCATACTATCCAAAGAGGGTGATCCGACAGTTTGGGGCGCTACAGGAGATCCCTTCTCCACCACAACCTGGTATCTTTTCTTTTGACATACCGAGCAAGAATCTCATGGAGGAGGAGAAAAGACAGTTTGAAGCCAAGGTGACATCCATCATCCGCTCCTTGAAAAATTCACAGGCCAAAGAAATAAGTTGGCCAGAAAACATGACTCGTGAAGAAAACATTCATAGAGCCACTGCGGGATACATTCATCACTTTAAAGCAACCAGACGAAGCCTTGTCGAGCCCTACGTACCCTAATACATGGGACCGAACGTACCTAGAATAGAGCCGTACGTACCCGAAGACATGGGACCGCTGTCGTATTCAGAGGATGAGGAGCCCCAGACTGAAGAGAGGAATCTATACTGGGATGATGAAGATACCTTAGACCTCAAGCGTCCTAGACTTGAATAGGTTATTCTATCAAGTGTAAAATAAGCAAACATTGTGACACCTTCTCATACATTCTCATTTCTGTGTGATGCTATTTTGGATACATGAGCATAAATGTGAACATGTTTTGCGAATAAATAAAAACTATCGTCAGAAATTACGCTTCTATTAATTTCATGAATTCTTGTTGGAAAATGATTAAAAGAACTACTTACATGAGGATAAGGCTCACGAGGTAGCTCTTTTTCTCATCTACTGACAAGAAGCATGCAACTGAAAGAATTAGCTGCTTTTTTTTGTCGAAGACAAAAGAAATACTCATTGGGAATCCTTCTGAAACAAGTACACTCCCATCACGGAATTACCAACACATCATTTCCATACTCGCCTTAAGACAAGAATGGAGCAACAAGAATTGACTCCGCGTGTGGGCATGTTAGAATCTCAGATGACTGCCCTAGCAACTATGATGACCGACATCAAGGCAATGCTAGAAGCCACCCAAGCTAAACAAACAACGGCTCATAACCAGAACAACTCAGGTCCTTCTTTTGTACCTGATGCAGCAGATAAGGAGGTGATGAGGGATACCCAACGTGCAGAGGAGGACATCCATGAACCAAACAGCCGGTCACAACAAAAGGCCTCGCCTGTTGTTATCAACCTCGAGAAGGAAGAGAAGGGGAAGCAGGCTGTGAAAACTGAAGTAGAGGCTAAAAGATTGGCCAAGATTGAGGAATGCTTGAGCAGCCAGGGCTATGAATTAGCTCGCTTCGACAAAATATCTCCTTTTGCTAAGGTAGAAACTCCTCATGACTATAAGGAACCAGAGTTCGTGAGAAAATATAACGGGACAGGCTGTCCCCGTGCCCACCTCAAGTATTACCTACGCAAGATGGCACACTATTCGGATTAAATTCCACTGTTAATGAACACGTTCCAAGAGAGTTTGGCTGGCGCCGCTTTGGCTTGGTTCATTGAGCTAGACCTAGAAGATTATGACGGATGGGAGGATCTTGCAGAAAACTTCCTCAGACAGTACAAGTTCAATACGGCTACAGCCCCAACAAGAGAAGACCTTCTGCGAACTTCAAAAGCGAGAGGTGAATTAATCAGAACATATGCCCAAAGGTGGCGAGCCTTGGCTACCCAAGTAAAGCCATCAATCCTAGAGGATGAGCTGATTGATTTATTTCTAAAAGCACTCCCTTACGAATACTTTGACAGGCTGAACACTTCCAGATGTCAAACATTTGCATACTTGATTAAGGTTGCTGAAAAGCTAGAATGGGCCTTGAGAGAAAGAAGGCCTCATGAAGCTCTACTAGGAAGCAGTATCCCTTAAAAAAGGAGAGAGAAGCCGGACTTGACATAGCATTTATACTGGATCCCCACAAGCCCAAGCCGTTCGGCAATTCTAATCAAACCAAAGGAGGACCGTCCTGGTCGGCGCCGAAAGTACAAGAGCCTAGAAGAAGACAGCCCCAGAAGCAATTTTCTCAGCTCCCGAGGCCTTTATCCAAGTTACTCCCGATGCTGCTAGAACAACGCCTGATAGCGAAAGAACCGCCTAGGGCAAACCCTGTTAGGTATCCTGGCTTTGATGAGAGGCAAACCTGTGTCTACCACATGGGCGAGAAGGGACATAATGTGGATAACTGTTATATCCTTAAGCTGAAGGTACAAGCTCTGATTGACAGTCAGCTTCTGAAGTTTGACAATGTGGCCCCAAATGTACAAGAAAACCCACTTCCAGATCATCAAGCAGTAGGAGCGATATTCATTGAATGGGAGGAAAACTACCTTAAGCTGAAAGTGGACATACCTACGCTGACCGACCTTCTAGCAACCGCTTCGTCATACCCAAAAGCAGGAGAGATCTCTGCTGACGTAAAAAAGCTATGTATCGCCAAAATGATGAGCTTGGGGATAATGTCCGAAATTACCGATGAAGAATTCGAAGGAGTCGAAGCTTTTCTATCTTTGGAAGGAAGTCACTTCGTGATCAAAACTGAGCGAGGTAACACCTGGGACATCCCGCACGAGAATTTGATAGACAGTCTTGGGCCGATCACTCAGTCAGAAGAAGAATTCGAAGAGGATGAATTGGAAGCCAAGAGGCGAAGCCTAACAGATCGCAAATTTATGGCCGACGCGCTTGAAATGGGCGAAACTGTAGACAACCTTGGTCAAGATTCTGGGGGGGTACAACTTCAAAGTGAAATATTCAGCCCTTCCCAGCTTTTATCAGAAATTTGAGGATATCATACCGAACGGATGGGGAGGTATGGATGATCCCTCTCAACCAGAAACCTTAAAGGACATGGAAATTTTTTTTACAAAAGGCTTTGACAACACCGTATCAATGATCGAAGCCGCTACAACCATAGTAATCAGATTGGAAGAACTTGATAGCCTGAGCGAGGTAGATGACTACCCAGTCAAGCCTGTTGTGATTCAATTGCCGCAAGAAGAAACAGACAACACGGCTGAACCAGAGACGTCTTATCGGACGGTGGTAACCATAGAAGTCCCTCCGGTAGAAAAATACGATCCTAAAGCAGTCCATTGGGACTATGGAACAAAGGAAGTGGATGCGGTCATGAGGTCTGGACGATTTTATGCCCCCAAGGAAGGCGAATCCGAAAAAAAGGAGGTCTCGAAGGAAGACGCAGAAAAGCTTACATCAATCATAAAGACCAGCGAGTTCGAAGTAATAGAGCAGCTGAGGAAGATGCCAGCTCAAATATCCATGCTAGATTTATTCATCAATTCAGAGAAGCACAAAAACGCACTGTTGAAAATACTTAACGAAGTACATGTCCCTGAAACGATTAACGAGGTACAATTAAGGGACTTTGTAGGGGCAATCCTTTTAAAAGACCAATTAAGCTTCTCTGATGAGGACTTCCCCATTGAAGGAAGAGGGCACAACAAGGCCTTATATATCTCCGCGCAATGTAATGGGAAAAGAGTGGCACACGTATTGATCGACAATGGATCAGCCTTCAATATTTGCGCTTTGGCTACCCTGAGAAGGTTAGGAATCAATGAAGAAACGATTAAGGCATCCAAAACAGCTGTAAGAGCTTTCGATGGAATGAAGAAGATTGTAGTGGATGAGATTGAGCTTGACATACTCATCGGCCCAACAAAATTCTCTATAAACTTCCAAGTAATGGATCTGCCCAGTGCATTCGGATTCCTGCTAGGAAGACCTTGGATCCATATAGTAGGAGCCGTCCCTTCGAGCTTGCATCAAAAAGTACACTTTGTAGTGGATGGGAAGGTAATTACCGTATAGTGCCATTCCTTATGTTGAACCCGAAGTGAAGACAGAAGCAAGCTATCATTCCCTAGAACTAGTAGCGACAGTTCATACCCCGGTAGGGACAAGGTTGAGAACCCCCTACATCTCAGAAGCCAATCTTTTACCAACTAAGATGCTACTGGCATATGGGTTCAACCCTGGAAAAGGTCTAGGTAAACACAGTCAAGGGATAAATGCCCCCTGCAGTTAAAAGCTAACCCGCATAGAATGGGCTTGGGGTATCAGAAATATCACCAGGATGAATCTGTCCCGGAGGCAGCAGGCCGAGGCCGAGGCAAAAGCTTGGGACGTCGGGGAGGCCGAAACAACCCGAATGACTCGTTCATAGGTTCTCCAACTTGGAAAGGCAGGTTTCGAATATTCAATAATCCTTTAAATGCCTACTTCAATCAGAACTCTAAATGGTTGTCTGAAGAAGATATCATTTCACCGATAGAACCAGATCTGACAAATCATTTTCTCAAAGATAACTCTGTGAATGTCATCATGGAGTGGTTGGATGATGAAGCCACTTCCTCTGAGTAAAGAGACTCTTCCCTTGTCTTTAAATACTGCATTTAGAGCTTTCTGCATTTTTATTGCATTTTCTTTCCTTATCGTACGTATAGAGAAACGCCTTTGGATCTCCGGCCGTTGGTCCAAATAGCACATCTTGTAACGCGGCCCATCTTGCATTCAATAAAACCACGCATATTTTGTTAAGGACATATGGAACCACGAATCAGCCTGATGATGATGTTAGTCTTCCGCACAGAAGCTTGAGGCCTGATTTGCCATATGATTCCTAATTTTCAAAAGATTTCCACGGGGCCAGGATGTCCAATGACATGAGGATTAGTCCCGTTTATACCTATTTCGAAAACTCTTTCAAAAAGACTTTCCATGGTCATACATGTCATTCTTAAGGAGTACGAACTAACCATACTCATGACATTTCAGGCATATCATCTCAAACATGCATACCAGGTTGTTACGAGATTCAGATTTCTCCGTTAATCATTCTTATAGCATTGATGAAGATGAAGACGAGGGTTATGCGTCTATCCGCAGAGATTGGAATGCCTTTGAGGAGTCGACACCTCCTACTTCAGAAGAACCAATCATTGTTAATTTGGGAGACGCCGTGAATATCAAAGAGGTCAAGATCGGCGGACATTTATCCCGAGATAATAGGCTCGAATTCACTAAATTACTGAAAGAATATCAAGACATCTTCGCGTGGTCTTATGCTGATATGCCAGGCCTAGATCCTAAGATTGTGGAGCATGCATTACCCACGGATCCAGGTATCAAACCTGTCAAGCAAGGCAGCAAACGGATGAAGGCCGAGTTGGAAGATAAAATTAAAGAAGAAGTCATGAAACTTCTCGGGGTAGGCTTCATTGAAACTATCCCATACTCAGACTGGATTGCAAATATAGTCCCCGTCATGAAGAAAGATGGCAGAGTTCGGATCTGCGTAGATTACCGAGATCTGAATAGAGCGAGCCCAAAAGATGATTTTCCTCTTCCTCACATTGATGTGTTGGTGGATAGCACAGCAGGTTATGAATTATTCTCATTCATGGATGGATTCTCGGGATACAGCCAAATCTTCATGAAACAAGAAGACAAACCAAAGACTACTTTTACCACACCCTGGGGGAACTTTTGCTACAAAGTCATGCCCTTTGGATTAAAAAACGCCGGGGCTACCTATCAGAAGGCCATGGTCACATTATTTCATGATATGATCCACAAAGAAATTGAAGTATATGTCGATGATATGATCGTCAAATCCAAGAAAGGGCAGGATCACATACAGGTGTTAAAAAAATTATTTGAGCGCCTGCGCAAATATAAGTTGAAGTTGAACCCTAACAAATGTGTGTTTGGGGCAAGATCTGGGAAACTTCTCGGATTCATAGTCAGTAATAAAGGCATTGAGATTGATCCTTCAAAGATTCAAGCTATCCATGATCTGTCAACTCTCTCTACAGTAAAGGAAGTGAGAAGTCTTCTAGGGAGACTGAACTATATTGCCAGATTTATCAATCAGCTATCTGATGTGGCTAAGCCAATCTTCAAATTGCTCAAGAAAGGTGCGAGAGTGACATGGGATGCAGAATGCAGTAGGGCATTCCAAAAGATTAAGAACTATCTAATCTCCCCTCCGGTACTTGTGCCACCAATTCCTGGTCACCCATTGACCTTATATCTAACTATACAGCAGGAATCTTTGGGAGCCTTACTCGCCCAAACAAGCTCGATAGATGGTAAAGAAGGGGCCATCTATTACCTAAGTAAGAAATTCACACCATGCGAAGCGAAATATGTACCAGTTGAAAGGGCCTGTGTAGCAGCGGTATGGGTACTTCGTAGACTAAGGCAATATACCCTACACCACCACATTCAACTCATAACAGAAAACGATCCTGTCAAATACCTCATGGAGAAACCCGCTTCAATAGGGAAATTAGCAAAATGGCAAGTGATGCTGTCTGAATTTGACATCAAATGTTCTCCGCAAAAGTCAGTAAAAGGAAGAGCTATAGCTGACATGCTGGCAGAGAACCCGTCAAGCGGTGAGCCTTTTAAAGTAATAAGAAGAGAAGATCAAATTCTGAACTTAGCAGAGGACAAGTGGGTCATGTATTTCGATGGTGCTGTTAATCTATCAGGGGCAGGCACTGGGGCAGTACTGATATCCCCCGATGATCAACATTATCCTGTGGCGGCAAAAATAACATTTCCATGCACCAACAACATCTCAGAATACGAGGCGTGCATTCTAGGCCTACGATTGGCCATTTCTTTGAAGATACCTAGATTACAAGTTTATGGAGATTCCATGCTCATCATATTACAGACACAAGGAGAGTGGAAGACAAAAGATGCAAAGCTCATCCCGTATCACGAATACCTTGAAGAATTAACACTTGAATTTGAAGAAGTGTCATTCGAGTACCTATCGAGATCTTATAATCAATTTGCAGATGCGTTAGCCACCCTGGCCTCAATGTTGCAAACAACTGGAGGGTTAGATATAGAACCCCTAAGGATTGGCACAATTGAAAGGCCGGCTCACTGCATACTAATAGAAGAGGAATTTGATGGAGAGCCATGGTATTACGACATCAAGAACTATCTCTCAAAAGGGGAGTTTCCTGAAGGATGTCGGGCAGGAGACCGGAGATACATAACCAAGATGGCCAGCAAGTTCTTCCTCAGTGGACAAATTCTGCACAAAAGGTCGTTTGATTCTACTCTGTTAAAATGTGTAGATGCCAAAGAAGCAAATATTCTCATGAAAGAGATCCATGAAGGTATGTGTGGGCCTCACATGAACGGCCACCTCATCGCCAGGAAGATTATCGGCTTGGCTATTTTTGGATGACCATCGAATCAGACTGCTGCCAGCATGTCCGGTCATGTCACCAATGCCAAATATATGGTGATAAGATCAATGCACCCCCAAACGAACTACACCAAATGTATGAGGTTTGGCCTTTCTCTATGTGGGGCATAGACATGATATGACCTATTAATCCTGTGGCTTCAAATGGTCATCGCTTCATTTTGGTAGCAATTGATTACTTCACAAAATGGGTAGAAGCCAGTTCTTACAAGAACGTCACTGTAAGAAATGTGGCAAGATTCGTCAAAAGAGACATCATTTCCCGGTATAATACCCCTCAAGCGATCATCACAGATAATGGGTCTAACCTGAACAGCAAGATTGTCAATGATCTACTGGACCACTTTGGTATTCAACATCTGAATTCATCCCCCTACCGCCCGCAGATGAATGGGGCAGTGGAAGCAGCCAACAAAAACAACAAGAGAATCTTGGCTAAAACAGCAGAAAACTACAGGGATTGGCCATTGAAGAAATGTGCCACAGAAGAGAAGTCTTCAGAAGTTACCTCCGGGAGAATCGTTCCCTCGAAAAAAATTGTGACAATCCTCATTGAAAGATCAAGTGCTCAAGAAATTGCAGTGATCCCTCTTGTGCTGGCAATAAGAAAAGCAAGCACTTCAAGAAGTTCTCCTTTGAGAAATTCTCTTTTGGCAGACGAAGACCTAAGAAAGGCAAGTGGAAGTTCCTTCGAAAAAAGAAGCGGCATCACTCCTCTGCTTCTGGTTTCAAGAAAAAGAAGAAATCCGACCGATGCTACATCTGTAGCAAGAAAGGGCACTTTGCAAAAAACTGTCCTCAGGCAAAGCGCCAAGGAAGCTACATGATCCAAAAGATCTCCTCCACCACAGGAATCCCCTTGGATGATGAAGATATTGAGTCTGTCTTCTCTGTTGAAGATGAACCTTCACCCAACACACTGTTTGCCCTCCAAACATATTCCTCAGACTCTGATGAATCCCCAGGTGATATTTTTGCATTCTTCCCTGATACTATCTCCTACTCCTTCCATGTCCAGCCCGTTTTCCACTCTCCATATATTCCCATCTAAATCCACACCCCAGAAAATGACAAACCCGTCCAAGTCATTGCTCTCATTGATACCGGCGCGGCAACATCACTCATGGATATAAAAGTACTCCCAGAAGAATTCTGGACGCCTTACACAAGGTATTTCCATTCTGCTTCCGGAGATACTTTTACCACAAAATTCCGCAGCAAAACCATCACCCTCCAAATATTTCCAGGTTGTTCCATATCCACAAAAATCCTTGGTTGTAATTCCCCAGATAAAGACCTCATCATTGGTTGGGATGTTCTAGCCCAGCTTTCCCAGCTCAGAATTAAACCTACTGGTTTACAATTTGGTGACCACTTTCGTGAATATGTGGATATCCAGAGACTTTTCATCATTCAGCCAGAAATCCTTGATCCGATTACCCAAAGTCTCTTATCCTACTGTTCTGAATCTCATTCTCAGTTTGTCCAAACTTGTTCAAATCCTCTTTGGAAAAATCCTGACTTCTTTGTCAAACTCCCATTCAAGAAAAGCGAAGATGTTAATCCCACAAAAGCCAGTCACTCTGGTATGAATCCTGAACATCTTGCTTTGGCCCAGAAGGAATGTGCTGATCTGCTCTCTCAAGGTCTCATTGAACTCTCTGATTCACAATGGGCTTGCGAAGCCTTTTATGTGAACAAGCGAGCAGAACAGAATCGTGGTAAGCTCAGATTGGTGATCAATTACCAGCCCTTGAACAAATTCCTCCAAGATGATAAATTCCCTTTGCCTCACAAAAACTCTTTGTTTGGTAGCCTAGCCCAGGCTAAGATCTATTCAAAGTTCGACCTGAAAGCAGGTTTTTGGCAAATTGGCATTCATCCTGATGACCGTCGTAAAACTGGTTTTTGCATTCCAAACCAACATTTTCAATGGACAGTTGTCTCCTTTGGTCTTAAAACAGCCCCATCCATTTTTCAAAAAGCCATGTGTAGAATTTTCCAGCCCATTCTCCCACATGCCCAGATTTACATTGATGAGGAATCTCATTGTAAATTACTCTCCCAGTTCGTTGAAATTGTCCAGAAACATGGAATCATGCTTTCCCAAAAGAAAATGATCCTTGCTCAAAAGGAAATTGAGTTCCTTGATATGCATTTGAAAGAAGGCACCTACTGTCTTGGTCCTCACTTTGCAGAAGAACTCCAAAAATTCCCCTTTGAGAATTTGACAGTTAGCCAAATCCAGACTTTCCTTGGAATTGTCAATTATCTCCGAGACTTTGTGCCAAAAATCTCTAAAGCACTTTATCCTCTTCAGAGGATGTTGAAGAAAAATGCTCCCCCATGGGGACCGAAGCAGACACAGGCTGTAGCTCATCTCAAAGAAATTTTGCAGCATCTTCCTCCTTTGCAAATTCCTTCCACTGGTCAAAGAATTTTTGCAAACGAATGCCAATGATAAGTATTGGGCAGCCATTCTCCTTGAAGAAATAAAAGGTAAGCGCTTCATCTGTGCTTACAAAAGTGGACGATTCACTCCCGCAGAGATGCATTATCATTCCACTTTTAAGGAGATTCTCGCAGTCAAATATGGTATCAAGAAATTTGAATACCACCTTATTGGGCATCACTTTTTGGTCGAAATGGATATGTCTTTATTTCCCCAAATGCTCAATTTCAAGCAGAAACAGATTCCCCATCCGCAATTGTTAAGATGGGCCGAATGGTTCTCGAAATATTCTTTTGATGCTAAACACATAGCAGGCAAAAAGAATGTCCTTGCAGATTTCCTGTCCAGACCCAAGCAGCCAGCTGAATCCATCAACATGTATGTCCGCAGAAATCCATTGGATGCAAGAAGATTTCGTACCACACCAATACGAGATACACCATGGAATACTCTCACTTATCCTCTAGAAGTCCCAGGACAAGTTGCAGAAAATAATTTCTGTGAGAATCTGAAGTATTACATGAATGAGTACCAAAACCGCATATTCAGCACTTGTGGTGGATTAATGTTAGGACCACATGGTCTTAATCCTGATTATCCATTTATCCATATTTTGCGGTGGTCTCCTGATCAAGACTTCCCTGAAGACCTCAAATGGTTCTTTTGGTATTTTCTCAATGTATATGCTGTTGCCATTGAATTTCCCACAGACAAGATTGTTCGAGTCCTGTCCAGAGCACTCATGGGCGATTTCTCAAACCAAAAAGCTTTGACAGAAATGCTCACTTGGTTCCAACCTATAGCAGCATGGAAACAACACTTCATTTTTCAGCGAAATTGTGAAATTTCTGACCCAGAAAGACACACCACAGTCCTTTTTCACAGACCTTGGGTTTTCTTTAGCCCAACCGGAGATATTCGAGAAAAGCCATTGTATTATGGCACCACTACATTCAAGCCCAATCTCCATCGACAAGTTTTTCGGATCTACACAACACTTCCCAAGTCCATCACACTGATGCAGTATGAGTATAGAAAACTCCAGCGAGTCCTATGTCAAGAAAATCATGAAATCCCTCTTGAAATTTGGCCATACCATCACATGAACCACTCGTGGGATAGGCCGAAAGTACACCCTCAGGTACTTCAAGCTCTTGAAGATTATAGAAGCAACCAGCCAAGTTCGTCTATGGACACTGACACTCCTGACACTCATGACCCTTGGGGAGGACATTTGTCACAAAACCCATACCCTACACCAGACATTGCATCCAGCACCCAGGACCAGCCATCCAGCTCGTACACGTGGCCTCAGCTCCAATTATGGCCCCAGCCTCAGATGCCATCCAGCTCTAATCAAGGCACGCGACAAGATCCACCAGACCAAGTCACTATGGAAGATATTTTGTCAGGCGAAAGATACGCGGCAGAACAAGAAGATAGTCCCTCACTCACTGAAGACGAAGACCTAGACGTTGGACTGTCCCAGCTCGAAGAACAGTGGTATTGGAATAAATTCAAAAAAGGACAAAGACGGCCCAGACAGCTCTGACTCTGACGATGCCAATTATCACCCAGATCCAGATCGTCGTCGGCTTTGAACTACCCAGTTTCACGTGCATGTAATAAAAGTCTGAGATGACTTTGTTTCGTCTAAGTCATCGTTTTTCAGAATGTTGTAAAAATCCTCGTGCGTTTGTTGTTATTAGGTGTGCTAAAAGTCCTAAGAAGTAAGTATGCATGTTAGAATAATGATCTGCAGAATCAGAAGACTTTTTGCGAAAATTATTGTTCACGTACTGTAGCAAAATCACTGTAGCAGACACTATTTGTCACTGTAGCAGTGTAGCAAACACTGTTCACCCAAAGACTTTTTTAGTTTTTCGTCGTGAATTCGTCCGTCATGTTGTCAGGCGTCCCTTTGCATGTAATTTGCCTATAAAAGGCCCCCGAAGGCATTGTAAACGGGGAGAAACCACCTTATGTGAAATATCAATATGCTTTCCAATATCATGAGTTTCTAAAGTTTCCCTTCTTCTCCTTTCTCATAAGCATGGTCTTTCGCATATCTGAATCCTCTTGTTGACTCAGTAGTACGATTGGTTTGGTTTAGTATGCTCTTCAACTTGCCACTATGTGGAACTTGTTGAACCAGAAATATCTGGCACCTTGAGGGTTGAGCTTCAAGAATGGGCTTGAGTGAGCAAACATGCAGTCCCCTTTTAAAGCCAGGAGCGCCGTGTTTGTGGGGATAGCATACCTGCTCGTCTCGCCCAGGCTTGCCCTTCGCCTTAATGGCTTACCAAACGTCAATCAGGACTTCTATAGGGGCAACTCCATACAGTCTGGTGTATGGAACGGAAGCAGTTCTACCCGTGGAAGTTAAGATCCCCTCTTTGAGAATCTTGTCAGAGGGTAAACTCTCCGAGTCAGAGTATTTCAAACACAGATATGAACAACTGAATTTAATAGACGAGAAGCGTCTTAAAGCCATTTGCCATGGACAAACTTACCAGAAGAGGGTAGCCAAGGCATTTAATCGAAAGGTCAAGACCAGGAATTTCGAAGTAAATGACTTGGTAATTAAGAAGACTTTGCCGAATAGTATTCATCTGGGAGGTAAATTCACCCCGAATTACGAAGGTCCCTATATTATCAAGAATATTCTCACGGGAGGAGCATTGATTCTTGTAAACTATGAGGGAGAAGAATTGAGACACCCTGTAAATTCAGATGATGTGAAGAAGTATTACCCTTGAAATAAAATCAGGTTCTGGTTATATGACTCATTCCGAATTGAGCCGAGTCATCATAATAATCATTGCATAAGCATATCATGCATCCATGCATACACTAGCATGTGTTCAAAATTGCAGGAATGTCTGATGAAGAAGACAGAAGACAGAAGACAGCAAACGAAGAACATGAAACTTCGAACAATGACATGGGGCACGTTCCAAATATGAATGAAGCCATCGAGCAGGATTCATTGCCCCAATCAGACAAGGCGTCATCGCCATAAATTAAAATGGCTGATTTATGTAATATGCGCATTGGCGTTCAGATGGGAATGCAGGATCAAGGAGACCTAACGTCATGATGGTCAGGTACACATCCTTTCTCTTTAAAGACTAAGGGTTTTAAAGAAATTTTAGAACTCTTAACCACCCTGTGTTGTTAAGAAAAATGCAGATTTTCATGAATCTATGAATTTCCATTGGAGCGCATGATCAAGGGTAAGGCGTATCGTTCTAATTTTCTGAAATTCGAGAGCATACACTGACATATTCCTTTTATGTTTTTCAGGGATCCCTAGCCACGCTGGGAAGGTAAGTATTCATTTCCCAATCTTTTAGGTTTTTAAGACTGTCAGAATCCTTATTGCTAGAATTTGAAGGCTTCTTGGAATCTAGCATACATTCAATTCTCATGCCTACAAAAATGCAGAATTCTCACAGTCATGGCATTGGCACTCACGTTTAAACTTGAAGGTTATCTGAACATGATTGAAATATGCATTGTGCATCATAAATCCCCCTGAGAGTAAGTTTTGGAGAAAGCAAAATGAACTTTTCCAACAAGAGTTGTTTAGAACTGTTTAAAAGGATGTTTCCTCAGACAAGAGGCAAGCTGGATCCAAACACGTCCTATACACACTTGAGAGATGAGTGGAGTAGTAAGGATAGTGAGACCTTGACCTACGGAAGTAGGGGTTATTCGCAGTGATTACATGGATTGGGAGGACGGAGGCATTCGTTTCTCTATCATAAACACTACAGGTGACCATTGATAACCCTTTGAACGGCGGTTTCATTCTTTACCCCTAGCAAGAACCACCCCACAGTGGGTCAAACTGGAGGTACGTCCAGCGGTATCAGGAGGTAAATGGTTAGAAGTTCTCTTGCTCAGACTTGCATCAATCTTCGTGTGTTGCTTGTCATTTTTAACTTCTATGGTAGTTCAAGTGCTTTAGGATGACGAAAAGCATTCGTTTCTCTATCCTATACACTTTTACCCTTTGTACAGCCCAGTTGAGCATATACGTTCGTTTCACAAACCCGTTGGTGATCATTGCATATTCCAAGACGGAAGAGACGTCACTTCAAGAGCAGAAGAGTTCACAATACAGGATTTGTAAAAAATTCCTAGATTAATGTCTGAAAGCTGAGATTCAAGTTGTACATCTAGCACACTCATTTGAAAATTCTGGTCCCCAAAAGAAAAGAAAATGTGGGATTTCGACAAAAGATGAGAAAAAGAAAAACAGAGAGAAAAATCCGATCCTGGCATCAAGAAAAAGCAAAGTGCCTGGTAAAAGCAAGGCCAATGCCCGTCCAAATACTTGTACACTTGTGAATCATGTGTTTGATCTTGTAAATGCCAAAAGATGGCATGATACCTTTATATAGGTCACTAGTGAGATCTGATTGTAAAAGAAAATCCCAAGGGAGCTGGACAGCAAAGGATACTCCCAGATTATGTCACATTCAGATGACAAAAGCATAGACAAGATATTGACTTCGTCTTAACATGAGAGAGATGTTCTTTAAAGACAAATGTCCGCCTCGAAGACTGATGATGCTCTCCGAAGATCAGTAATGCTCTCCAAACACCAAGAGTATCCCCAAAAGACTGACAATGCTCTTCAAAGACTATCAATGCACTTCAAAGACTGAAGACGCTCTTTGAACCAGAAGGGGCAAGATGGCGGCAAACTTGCAGTGATCACCAATGATAAAACCCTTCGCATATTTTGAGCAAAAAACAAGCCTTTTTTGGGTCCCCAATCCTACCTACGTTACAACCCTGAAAAGCCTTTTCTGATTAAGGCACATGGATTGACATAGGGTTTAATGTCTAAGCTTAGCTCGAAGAAGTTCGAGCAAGATTATTTCTTTCTCATTTTGCAGGTTTCTTAACTTGTAAACCTGGAGCAGACATTGAAGACTTCTCTTCGAAAGCCTTGACTTGCACGCAAGTCCCCCTTTGAAAACCGTTGACCAAGCCCAACATTACGGTCCCTTGTAAGTCCTCCTGATCGATCGAGGTGTATTCATTGCGAATGATCCTGAACCCTAGGCGCAGGTTTGATAGGAAATTCGAGTGCATTCTTGGTAAAAGACCATTATCTCAAAACGGTGAGAAGTCCTTTTTGATGAGAATACTCCAATGGATGTTTTAACCAAACTCTTTTGGGTAATTTCAGATTGTTTGATTCAAACTTTCCTCACAAGGAATTTTTTATCACTTCCGTATATTGCAAGGTGTTTCGGATAACCTCCAGCATCATAATGCATTCATTGAAATTTCTCATGACTATAATATAAGTCATTAAGTGCTGTCAGTTTGACATTAGAGACCATTGATGTGCCTTTGGTAAGAAAATTCTCAGATTGGAGCTTTTGTAAGATCCTTGATGACTTCGGCTCCTAAAATGGCTTGTATCACTCTTGGTGAGAAACGATTTACATGTCTAAACTTCTGCAGAATTCCTAGCAAGCCCAGATCTCAGAAGAACACAACCTCTCTTGGTAAGAAAGAGTTTACATGTCTAAACTTCTGACAGATTTCTGGTAACCCCAAATCTCAGAAAAACACAACCTCTCTTGGTAAGAAAGAGTTTACATGTCCAAGCTTCTGTAGGACCCCTGGTATCCCCAGACCTCAGAATGCTACTTCTTTTGTGAAGAATATATTTCAAGTTTAAACTTCTGCAGGACTCGTGGTAGACCCAAGTCCCAGAATAACACATTTCTCTTAGAAGGAGAGTTTATATTCCTGAGCTTCTGACAGATTCTTGGTAACCCCAGATTCTAGAAGGATGCCTTGCTCTGTGAAGAAGAGCTTTCAAGTTTATTTTCCTGCAAGATCCCTGGTAATTCCATATCTCAGGAAAACACATTCTTATGAACAATTTTGTAGGTTTGATCTTTCTGCAGGATACCTGGAGTCCCCAGATCCTAGAATGTCACCTCCAATGTCAAAAAGGACAATGTTTGAAATTATCTCCTTGTGTGAGATTCCAGTATTACAGGTTTGATCTTTCTGCAGGATGCCTGGAGTACCCAGATCCCAGAATGTCACCTCCCATGTCAAAAGGATAATGTTTGAAATTATCTCCTTGTGTGAGATTCCAGTATTACAGGTTTGATCTTTCTGCAGGATACCTGGAGTACCCAAATCCCAGAATGTCACCTCCCATGTCAAGAAGACAATCTTTAGAAATCATCTCTCCGTGAGATCCCAGTGTTACAGGTTGGAACTTTCTGCAGGATACCTGGAGCTCCCAGATCCCAAAATGTCGCCTTCAATGTCGAAAGGACAATATTCAAGATAGTCTTTCTGTGAGATCTCAGGTAGCCCCTAGATCTCAGAAAAATCTTATCAAAGTTTTTGCAGGTTTAAGTTTTTTGTAGGATACTTGCAATCCCCAAATCCCAAAATAACGCCTCGCGTGTCGAAAATACAATTTTCAGAACCAGCTTTCTATGAGGATCTAGGTAACCCCTAAACCCAGAATAGCTCTTGTGGTGAAGCCTAAAGGTTAGGCACACCTCATTTGTATAAATCCTAGTTAATTCTTTAGAACATAGGATTGAAAACTGTTGACAAAATCTGCTTTCTGTGAGGTTCTAGGTAACCCCTAAACCCAGAATAGCTCATCTGGTGAAGCCTAAGGGTTAGGCACACCTCATTTGTAAAGATCCTAGTTAATTCCTTAGAATATAGGATCAAAATGTTCGACAATCCCTAAGAGACTGTGTGCGTCATCCATAGGTTCCTAGAAGAGAGGAGTCCTATTTCTCGGCCTGATCCCCCTGAAGGATCAAAATGTTCGACAATCCCTAAGAGACTGGGTGCGTCATCCATGGGTTCCTAGCAGAGAGGAGTCTTATTTCTCGGCCTGATCCCCCCGAAGGATCAAAATGTTCGACAATCCCTAAGAGACTAGGTGCGTCATCCATAGGTTCATAGCAGAGAGGATTCCTATTCATGGTCTGGTCCACCATAAGGATCAAAACCCCTGACAATCCCTAAGAGATTGGGTGCGTCATCCATAGGTTCCTAGCAGAAAGGAATCCTATTCATGGTCTGATCCACCATACGGATCAAAACTTCTGACAATCCCTAACAAACTGGATGCGTCATTCACAGGTTCTTGTCAAGTATAGGAATCCCATTCTGGTACGGCCTACCATACATGCTAGAGTTTAACCGCCGTAGGATACTCAAAATACGAGTCCATAGGTATTCACTTGAACCTGCCATACACCGCGCATGCCGCACGAGCATCAGGCAGGTGATCAACAGGTAAATAGCAGGTGGGTCTCCCTACTTTCTCTCTCACGTCAGCAAAAGAATGAGGAGCAGAGCGTTCACCAACAGGACAAGAAAGATTGAGTGTCAAGATTCGTTTTTCTTTTCCCGGAGTCGAGTCCATCTAGACTCAGGTGTCACCTGTCTTTGAGAGAAACCTCTCACGAGATTCCTCTCAAAGAGGGGGCAGCTGTTGACACCTGATTTTTGACCAAGTCTTTTTCAGCTTTATTTTGAAAAATCACAAAAAATCCATAAAAAGTCAAAAAATTACAAAATTAACTTTGGTAACCTTGGCCAAGCCCAAGGAACCATTCTTGACCAAAAAATAATTTTCCATATTTTTCACATTTTTTGTATTTTTTAGAAAATAGAAAAATACTCAAAAAATCAGGAAAAATAGTATTTGAGGTCACACAAATATGAAAAAATAGCTCATATTTTTATTTTTAATCCGTTGTATTTTTGACCTCACAAAAAGTTCAAAATCGGATTCAATTATAGTTGTTCCTTTGTAACCCATACTATTGAATTTGAGGAAAAAATATCAATTGAGTCTTTTAATTTACAATTTTAGCATTTTTTTAGAATCTTGACATTCAATCTAACTGTCCCCTATTTCAATTTGACCTAATTGTTCGGACAAATTGCTCAATTGCAAACTTAATTGCATTTTAGTCCTTGAATTTGAGCATAATTGAAATTACTTTCAATTCAAGGGTTATCATTACAAATTGAACATGTTGCCCAATGATTTTTACCATTATGAATCCACTGGGATAGGTAATTTGGCCCAATTTGGTCATTTGAACCTTCAATTGCACAATCCCTAATTTTGCAATTAAATAGAAATTTGGGGTTTTTATAGAAATTGAGGTGAAATTTTGGGTAAAACCACATTTTTAGATAAAATCCATGCCCTAAATTCAATTCTTAAATTTAATTGCAAAAATTCCCAACATATTTGGACTAATTTTGAAAATCCCAAATTGGAACCGGTTCGGACCGGTCAGACCGCCGGTCCGACCTGTCGAACCGGTCCAGAACAGTGTCATCGTCTTCCTCAGGCCTACGCACGAATGAACAATACAAAGTTGAATTTCAACAACAAAATTGACCGACCAATCAACCATAATCGGAGAGGCATTGTTGGGCGTTTAATCCTTTAGACCATTCCCCATCGATCGGGACCGGAATGGTGATCAACGACCGCCAGAGCAGATAGTAATCGGCCGGTCAAGACGCGAGACCTGCGAAAGTCAACGAGTACGAAATGCAAGTCGAATTCATGCCAAATGCAACCACTGGAGGTCCCGAACGGAATAACCACTTAATACCCGTCAATTGCCAGTGGCCGGTGACCCTTTCGTACGTGTTCTCACGTGCGAAGGTCACTTGTTCCAACTTCCCGATTCGGCGCCAAAACTGAAAATGGTATATAAGCCAGAGAGCCTTCGCGAAGAGGAGGAAGGTTGATTCAGTTAGGGAGAGGGGAACTGAATCGCACGAGAGAGAGAGAACGCGAGAGAGAGCTCGTTCTCCGACCCCCTGTCGTCGAGAACTCGAGCTCAATTGCAAGGCGCCGGTTGGGCCGTCTCCGGCCAAACCAAAGCCAGAGAAGACCGTTTGAAGTTCGCCCAGAGCGCTAGGAAGCGATCGCCGCCGGCCACGCCCCGCGAAATCGCAAGAACAGGTAAGTCACAGCTTCGAGTTCTTCATCGAGCTTCAATGGCAGATCTTGCATTTCTTGCCCATTCTTTCAATTACTATGTGCTTTTCACTCCTTGAACATCACTGACCATTGTCGCATCTTCATTTTGCATTGACTTCGCTCACATACCCCGAATCGAGTCTTCAAACTTAGCCCCCCATAACCGGCCCCTGCTCATTCTTGCCCAGCCAAATCTGGGCCGAGCGAGCTCAATCGGAGCTCGAGGTAAGTCTCCTGAACATCAATTGATGCTATCCTGTGATAGAATTGCAATAATTTTGTGTTAATCAAGGAATTGAACTCCCATGGCCGTACTCGGCACTATGCTTGATACTCATGATTTAGCGAATGAGATGTTGCGATTCCTAGATATGTTAGAGTAGAGGCGATTTCGAGTCGATTGGCGGTGGTTTCGCGCGATTTCATCAAGGTTTCACCGTTAGATCGACGCCGGAGTTCCTCAGCCGTCCATTTCGTCGGGGCCGAGTGGTTGAAGACAATGCTGACTTGGCGAGTCAACGAGTCAAAACGCTTAGGTGGCGGTAGGTCATTGGTCCACGTGTCAGTACAATCAGCTCGACCGTTGGAGGTTGTTGTTCAAACGGGGAGATCCAACGGTTGAGATTAATCAAGTCCAACAAGTAGTGACCGTCCGATTAGAAATTAGGATAATTCGAAAACGATTTTAAAACGGAATAAAAAATGGCTGAAACGGCGTCGTATGGGTTAGTTAGTAGGCGACGTCGTTCAGGCTAGTAGGATTGGACGGTTCAAATTAAGTCTCAAGTTCTAATCGCGGCCGTAGGTTTAAGTAGTCCAATCAGACGGCCCTGATCAAGTCTTTGCCCAATCTGCACCGTAGGTTCTGATAGTCAGATCCAATGGGCGCAGATTGGTCATGTGGCGCAATTAGCACCCTTGGATCAGGTCCAAATAATTCGAAAATAAAAAAGGTTGAAACGGCGTCGTTTTGAGAGGCGTTGGTTCAGCGGGTCCGGGTCTGGGCCGGGTTCCGACCCGAGTGGGTCGGGTCGACCCGGCCCGAATAACGCTTTTTTAACAAAAAAAATCGGAAATTGATTTTAAAAAAAATCAGGAAAATCCTAGAAAATCCAAAAAATGCTAGCAAATTCCAGAAAATTCCAAAAAATGTGGAAAAAATGTGGAAAAATCCTAGACACTCCAGAAACCCCCAAAAATCGAGGATTGACCACATACAACTGGTCAACCCTATTTTTGGGGATTCTTATCCGTTCTTCCGAGACTTGACGATATTACCCTTTAGGGGTAAGTCGCCTCTGCTGTATATGCGAGATAAGGCCGATAATGTCAAGGTAAGAATTAGGGTCAGGTAGGCGACCAATTCTTAGGCTTGGGTTTTCGAGTCCCGCCTCTTTTCTCAAAATGACAATTTTGCCATTTTAATGGGAAAATCGTCTTTCTTGTTCCAACCGAGTCCTGAAAATTGCTTAAAGTTAGGGTTTGAGTCAGGTGGACGAGCAGCCTTAATATTTGAGATTTTCAATCCTCGTCTTTGTCCGAAATGACGACTTTACCCCTCTAAGGGTAAAATCACTTTTAAATACCTGAAAAATCCTGAAAATTCCCAAAAAATTGGAAATGGATTGGATTGATAGCTAATCCCATTTCCCCCGTATTTTGACTTCCCAATTCATCTAAAATGACATATTTACCCTTTCGAGGCGAATTTTCCCTGAATCATTCAAAATTTCGATTCTGCCCCTCATGGGCGAATCATGTTCAAATCATTCCTAAGCCTTGATTGAGATTTCTCTAGGCTAATAGGGCCTCATTAGGGATGCCATGTTGATTTCATGTGTTTTATCCGCATGTACTGGATCCTTGATTTGCGCACTTATTTCTATTGATTGTGAGTGATAGGGTAGTAATTCCCTCCTGCATGAACTCCTAGATTTAGGATCTGTATCCCACTCGTCTGTATGAAATCCTGGGATCAGATAAACCATTCAGCTTAGGTACCGAAAGGGCGTTAACTCTGACAGTTGGCGTAACTAAGTCCCCGAACCCACTTCTCTGGTTTCCGCGGAATCGAATAGACCACTCCCAACTATTCAATAGGGTTTTCGATCGTACCCTCCATGAAACGATTGGTGGCGACTCCTTGGCATGTACACTTATCACACGTCACTAGACCACACCGAAGGTTGACCACGCATATCCAGCCGTTGCGATTTGGGTAATGGACCTTGGGAGGGGCCCGCGTCTGATCAAGCCAGCGATCGGGCGGCCCATTAGCCCTCCTCCCGCGCGAGGGAGAGTCGCGACAACTAGTGAACTGCTTAGAGATTACAACTTAGTGATCTCCCTTGAGATGCAGGACTCCATACCTAATGCTCAACACTCTTGTGTACACCTCCTCATAATTACAATGGATGGATCAAGAAGAATGTAAGATTTGAATTACTCCCGATCTAAGAATTATGAACACTTTTCCCTCTTAATGCCAATCTTGTTTCTCTTCGGTTTTGAGATATCTTTTATACTCATCCACCTCCAATCTTACCATTGCAAGGCATCCAGAAGAGGTCTCTCCAAAACTTTCCATTTAAACAAGACAATTATCAAAAGAATATCTCGTAGCCGTTGAGGATTGCCAAAGGAAAATCTTCTCCGTTCGGATCAAATCGCCCAAACAATTATGATCTTGGGTTTCCATATATGGATTCCTTCAATAGGAAAGTCTCATTCGTCTTATAAGATCCGTGTCCTTGATTGATCTCTATCCTCGAGAATCTTTAAGAATGATCCAGCTCAATTGTGTCCGTTGTAGTGTATCAATTAAGTACATCTTGAAGTCTTCTTCAAGTTCTGATTATTTCTCGTGAATACTCTTCTCAAATCTTGAGCATTATTTCAACGTCTGAACTATCTCCGCTCAACGTATGAGGCATTTGAGTCTCTCAGAAATAACATCTGAGCAAAATGTTTTGCCAGATTTAATCCTATGCATCCCCGCACCAAAAGGACAATCTGCAAAACAAGTATTCCACGACATTTTCTCGAAACTTAAGAGTACTTGGATTATTTTGTCAACTTCAAATCATCTAGGGATTTTTCTCAACAAATGTAAGAAGGAAAAATGCCTTTAGATCTCAAACCGTTGGTCCAAACAGCAGAATTGTGAAATATGATCTATTTTGCATTCAATAAAACATCCTGAGTTTTATTAAGGACATGTGGAACTACAAATCAGTCCGATGATGATACTTGTCTTTACTATTTTAAAGCTTGAGGTCTGATTTGCTGTATGATTCCTGATTTCTAAAAAGATTTTCGAGGAACAAAGATATCTGAGGATATGAGCACTAGTTCCGTTTTTCATTGTTCCTTATTTCGAAATCTCTTTCAAAAAGATTTTTTTTTCTCATACCCATACATTGCATTTGTATGTACAAAGTGAACTGACCATTTCCATGACATTTCAAGCATATCATCTCAAACATACATACAATGTTGTTATTATGCGACTCGGATCACTAGGGTGGTTATTCATGTGATATCGAAGAAGATGATGGTGAAGACAATGCCGTTATTCGAAGGGATTGGAATACTTTTGAGGCTCTAGACCTCCCAATACAGAGGAGCAGGTTGTTGTTAATCTAGGCGATCCTGAAAATGTCAAGGAAATTAAAATTGGAGGACATTTATCTCAGACAGAGGCGTCCAGAATTATTGAGTTACACGGAGAATATCAAGATATCTTTATATGGTCGTATGTAGCTATGCCGAGTTTAGATCTCAGTATTGTGGAGCATGCGTTACCCATTGATCCCAGTTTCAAGCTAGTGAAGCAAGGGAATCGAAAGATGAAATGAATTGGAAGATAAGATTAAAGAAGAGTTGATGAAACTTTTGAAGGTAGGCTTTACTGAAGCGATTCCATATTCTGATTAGATTGCCAACATAGTCCCTCTAATGAAAAAAGATGGAAGGATCTGCATCTGTGTAGATTATTGGGACTTAAATAAGGCTAGCCCGAAGGATGACTTCTCACTTCCCCATATTGATGTATTGGTGGTTAATACAGATGAGTATGAGTTGTTCTCGTTCATGGAAGGGTTCTCCTGATACACTCAGATACTCATGAAGAAGGAGGATCGGGCCCGTGGGGGAATTTCTGTTAGAAGGTTATGTCTTTTGGGTTAAAGAACGCTGGAACAACGTATCAGAAGCTATGGTGACTTTATTCCATGACATGATTTACAAGGAAATTGAAGTATAGGTTGACGACATGATCGCTAAGTTCAAGCTGGGGTAGGATTACGTTCAAGTTCTGAGAAAGTTGTTCGAGCGACTACGAAAGTATAAGCTAAGTCTGAACCCCAATAAATGCATGTTTGGGAAATGATCTGGGAAGCTTCTCGGCTTTATGGTCAGTAGCAAAGGCATTGAGATTGACCCTTCCAAGATCCAAGCTATTCATGACATAACAACTCCTTCAACGGTGAAGGAAGTAAGAAGCCTTCTAGGGAGATTGAATTATATCGCCAGATTCATATGCTAGTTGTCCAACGCGGCTAAACTGATTTTCAAACCGTTGAAGAAAGGTGCTTAACCTCCAGAAGATCAAGGAGTACTTAACCTCCCCACCGGTGCTTGTGCCACCAATTCTAGGATATCCGCTGACCCTATACATGATTACGCATCGGGAGTCATTGGGAGCTTTACTTGCTGAGACAAGTCCAAAAGATGGCAAGGAGAGAGCCATATATTATTTGAGTAAGAAGTTCACTATATCTAAGATGAATTACTCAGCCGTAGAAAGAACGTGTGTGGCAACAGTTTAGGTGCTTCGCAGATTTAGGTAGTACACTCTCCATCATCATATTAAGCTGGTAACAGAGAATAACCCGATCAAATATCTCTTGAAGAAACCAGCTTTGATTGGAAAGTTAGCCAAGTGGCAGATAATGTAGTTTGACATAAGAAGTTCCTCCCTAAAGTCTGTAAAGGGGCGCGCTATAGTAGATATGTTGGCAGAAAGTTCTCAAGGCAGAGCGTCTCCAGATGAGACTAAAACAGAAGACCAAATCTTGGCGTTATAAGAGGATAAGTAGATCATGTTATAAGAGGATAAGTAGATCATGTATTTTGACGGTGCGATCAATCTGTCCGGGGATGGCACTTGGCAGTGTTGATATCTCCAGAAGGCCAACATTGTCTAGTTACTGCGAAATTGGTATTTCCTTGTACTAACAACGTTTCAAAATATGGTTACAAAAAAAACAACGTTTCAGAATACGAACCATGTATTCTTGATTTGCAGTTGGCCATCTGCATGAAAGTGCGAAAGCTATAGGTCTATGGAGATTCCATGCTTATTATCCTTCAGACTCAAGGAGAGTAGAAGACGAATGATTCAAGACTCATTTCTTACCATGAGTTTCTGGAAGAATTGACCCTTGAATTTGAAGAGGCGTCCTTTGAATATTTGCCAAGGACGCAGAATCACTTTGCAGATGTGTTAGCCACGTTAGCCTCTATGTTGCAGGTAATGAATTGGCACGATATAGAACTTTTAAGGATTGACGTAATTTAAAAGCCAGCTTACTGCATGTTAATTGGAGAAGATTTCGATGGTGGGCCGTGGTATCATGATATCAAGATTATCTCTTGAAAGAAGAATTCCTAAAGGAAGTCAGGATGGAGACAGAAAATATATAGCCAAGACAGCTGTTAGATTTTTCCCCAATGGTCAGACCTTGTATAAGAGGTCATATGACTTGGTACTGGTGTATACACGCCAAAGAAGCAAACACACTCATGAAGGAGATTCACAAAAGTGTATGTAGGCCACACATGAACAGCCATCTCCTTGCGAAGAAAATCATGCGATTCAGTTATTACTGGATGACCATAGAATCGGACTGTAGCCAACATGTGAAATCATGTCTGTTGACACCTAATTTTGGCGATCCCGTATTTATTATTATTATTATTATTATTATTATTATTGTCTAATTAGTTAAATATGCATCTTTCCTTGTTTTATTGCAAAATAGAAAAGAAAAAAAAGGATATAAAATGAAAAATTACAAAAATCGGATCGGATTGGTTCCATCCCCGCCCTCATGAATATGCTCAACCAACGCCTTCATCCTCTCGCGAGAAGCAGGCCCACACGGCATGGGCTCATCCCATTTTCTTTTTCATCGCGGGCTCATCACCCATTTAGGCCCAACTTTCCTTTTATTTTATGTTTCCACATGGGCTCAAGCATAGGCCCACTTTCCCTTTTATTTTCTCCTTCCAGCCAGCCACTCTCTTTTTTCCAAGCCCATCGTGCACATCACACACGCACACTGTGCACGTCTCTCTCTCTCTCACTCTCACTCACCAGTCACCATCTCTACTCAGGTAATGATTCGTTTACAGGACACATTCACGTGCTCTTCACCAACCCACGTCCACCTCAAAAGTTATGGACTCCCGTCCAAAACAGGGGGGAGGGGGCTGAAGGCTCGGAGTGCAGAGAGCGAAAGAGAAGAGGGAGAGAGAGCTCGGGTGGGGAGCACCAAGAATAGGGCAGGACCAAAAAAGAGAGAAAAAATAGAAAGGGGGTTGGCTGACCAAAAAAAGAGAGAGGGGGACGAGCTTGACGGGGATGGCCGAGGAATCCATGGCGAGAGGTCGTGCATTTGAGCCGCCTTGAGGTGGTCGCCGCCGTTGTAGCCGGGGTCGCAGCCCGAGAGGCAGCGTCGTGGCCGGCGGCAACGGCGGTGCAATCGCTGACGATGAGAAGGTGAACCATATGATCCCCGCCCTCCTTCGCCTTCCCTACTCGCGAGACGTCCACACTGTGTCTTCGACCAAACCCGACGGTATCGTCGGCTTCGAGCTTTGAGACGTACCTATGACTGTGGCCGCGATGCGAGCCGGTCCATGGTGTTGAAGCGAGCGTACTAGTGGCGTACTGAGCTCGGCGTGGCGGAGGTTTGAACGACGCCGCTCACTCGTGGTCATCAACGGCGAAGACGAAGGATGCCTAAGGAAGCAAGCTCCGACTAGCAGACGATACGCGAGATGTGAAGTGGCGGCGGCTACCTACGACAGACGAGTGGTCACCCATCTATCATTTTTCATTGCGCCGAGTGGTCCAGTAGGTCAAGCGAGGCAAGCACAGAGTAGATCCCGAGGACTTGGCGTCGCGACCTGGGTCCGAAGTGCCGTGCCGAACTTGGCGACAGCATCTGGAGGTGGGCCGATGGTGTTGGTGCCACTGAGCATGGCTGACGCGCTAGAGGAGGAGTGTCGACGACGCTCGCCACCAGCCGACTTTGAGGTTTGAGGATGGTTATCGGCTCCGATGGAGGGTGACGTTGGTGAGCTGAAACGGTTTGGCTGAGTTGGCGACACATGAACGTGGGTGGAGCTGGCGCACGAGCAAGTCCTAAGGGGTGCAACTTGAACCGGTGATGATAGCTCGCAAGCTGACCTGAAATAGAGGCATTGGAGTGACGGCTCGGATTTTGGTTTCGGTACTGGATGAGCTGACCCAACGTATGTAGCGAGAAGCTCCGGTGGAGTGAGACTGGGCGGCACGGGAAGCGGTGAGGTGACCCAAACTAGTACGGGGACGAGCAGAACTCGCGCCTCTGACGAACGGATCTGGCGAGCGAGTCTCCGTGGCTGTCGTCGGCGCCTGGAAGTGACAGGAGGTGGTCAAGGGCGTTGGTACGCGGCGAACACCGGTGGGCACGCACGTGGGCAGAACTAACCGACGTCTGAGAAGTCCGCGTAGCGGGATCTGATGGTGGCGGAGAACGAAGCCCGGCGGTGGTGCTGACGAGCAAGTCCCAACGTGCGACGGTGAGGCGACCGAAGTTTAGAGGCGACGTCAGTTTCGGTCGCAACTATAGCTACAGTATGTGTCGTGGGCGTGCGATGGAGAAGATGATGAACAAGAGCAGTCCAGCCTTTTTGCTCTTGCTCTTTTTGTTTAGGCTGGTCGGTTGGGCTGATGAGGGAAGAAATGAAGGCTTTTGGGCTTGGGCTATTTTGTTCAAGAGTGGGTGTTTTGGGCGTGAGCGAGCTTGGGCCGAAAGGAGGGCAAAGCCCAATTCAGTCAAGACAAGGGTGAGGTGGGCTTGACTCCTTTGTGTCGCAGGGCCCAGTTCGGGTGCTCTCACCCGGGCCTATCAGGTCCAATGACCTGATCTAGGCCCGAGTCTCAGAACCCGACCCGGACCCTGTTTCTTTTATTTATTATTAATAAATAAATAAAAAAAATATTAATAAAAAAATCCAAAAAATCAGAAAAATGCCTTAAAATGCCAAAAAAATAATAAATAGATAGAAATGCTTCTATTTGTTTATTTTGTCAAATTAGGCTTGTATATGCTTGATTATCGACTGTTTGCCATGTTTAATTCACATGACTTAGTTTTAACTTCGCTTGTGAATGTCTGAATATTATGCATGTCTTAGTAGATAAATTAGCACGATAATTAGAGTTTAATTCGAGACACTCGTTTTATCCTTTAATTGGCTGAACTTTGCTGACTATCTACTTTAAGTAAGTGCATATTCCAAAGGCTTGATGCACCATTTTGATATTCCAATGTGGCGACTGACGATGATGCCCATGGCGATGGAAGCTCATTGGGGCTTGGTGATTGTGGACCGACGTCCAATCTGGTTCATTTTTTTTATATATCCGATCTACATGTCGGAGTTACTTTCTTTAAATATCGCCTTTATAGAGTTGGATTGCATGCGCTTATTCCCGTCTTTATTTGGCATATTTACCTGATTGAGTGTTTACAACACTGTCTTTTGAAAAATTGCCTATTAATCGCTTTCCTGGATGCTAGGTTAAGGATAAATAGGTAATTGCACGAAATGACAGAAAAACATTATGCATGATCAGCTAATACTGGTTAGATACCTGATAACCTAAAATGATGTGCAGAATGTGTGGTCACCTTAGGGAACATTAACTGGTTAGGTACCGAAAGGGCGCTAATTATCTAGTTAGCGTAAACAAGTCCCCGAGCCTAGAATCTCTGGTTGCGTAGGAATCGAGATAATACTCCCATGTCTCGATTGGTTTCTAGCCGACCCCAATAGGCTAGTGGCGACTCTTAATAGCATTTTAGTTTGCTAATCCGTAAAAGGAAATCCAACGTCACGCGAGGTAGGACTTGGGGGAGTCCATGCCATCGACTGATGGCAATACCTCTAAACCCGCCTGACTCCTCGGGAGAGGTTTCAGATAGGTCGCGACAACTTGGCGACTCCGCTGGGGAGGGCATTGAACAGGAACCAGTGTAGACTTAGGCCATAATAACCAGTTGATTGTTCCCTAATTTGATCTCCATTTTGCAGTGCTGCGAGGAAAATTTGGTTAATGTGCTAACTTTGTGTTAGATGTTCTTGCAGGTTGGGAGTTATAAGGGGTGTAGTGATTGTTGACCTGTCTGTTTTGCAAGGAGTCGTGGGAGTGTATGTTATTTTTATATATATTGAAGCGATGATTTGATATGCCCTGCTGTGCATGCCTCTCATACACTGCACTCTTGCACGCACATCCAGCGGTCAAACCCCGACTGCGACTCTAGGGAACCTTTAGGAGGTATCAGAAATAGATTGGGCCATACGCAGGTCTGCAAATGGCACGATCATTTCTGATCCCGCTCATCGCCTCGAAATATGTGCCCCGACCCGATTGTGCTGTCAGCATTTTTGGGGGCGGCATATCATTTCGTTGTGGTGGGAGCCTTTAACCATTAGTCTATCCTACCCATTATGTGTCAAACCTCACTGTTAGCATGCGTATGTCTATGTTATTGACAGGCATTGTTCGCCAACCATTGTGAGTAGGATTCTTTTATTTATTAGTTCACTCCGAATTTTATTTTCGGCAGTCCGTGAATATCAATTGGACGCCCTACGTGGTCTAACCCCGTAGTTGAAAATTTTTGTGATTATTTTTTGCAGTGAACTTGGAGAATAATTTTCAAATGAATAAATCATTTTGTCATAATTTTCACGTCGTTTTTGTAAAAGGAATATAATGAAACAATTTTTCAAAATTGACGACATTTTGTGTGCATTAAACTATTAAAATTAAGTGGGCGTCCTATTGATAATCACGAACAATCTTTTGATGGCGCCTCCTCTTACAATGAAATTGCGGCGAAATATCATGCCTCTAGATTTAGATTGTGGGGGCAAGTGTCATCGCCTCATTTTCATGTGAGAGATGACCTCATTAAAAGATCAATTTTCATTTGTATACTGACATTGATGTCTTCTTATCGCAGGACATGTATGATGGTCACTCTTTGAGATTCTCTTGATTGCCCATGCAAAGATTGCATCGGAAAGTGAGCCTTGAAAATGCTAAACCTGTGTTGGACGGAAAGAATGAAGGCCACACTTCCAAATGAATCGGTGACCTATCACTTATTTCGCAGAATGGCAAACTCTCATTCCTTGTCGTTTTTCAAGCTAGAGTCGATCAGCGAAAATCCGAAAATGAATAAGAAAAGCCATCTGGGGCAGCTTCCCGAAGGGTGATGACTTTTTCTAATGATAGCAGAGGATAGCCACCGTGTAGCGGCCATCATGCCCTTGTGTGAATGAAAAAGAAGTCGTTCCTAGTCTCTTTCATTTTGAGTTATATGTTGAATTTTGTTCCCTTTTTCCATCGCAGTAAAATGAATCAAGGGGGAACAATGTAGAGATGTCAGATAATCACCTGCCTGGAGGTGATGATTTGAGGATTTAAATGTGACGGCTAGCCCTCCCGTCAAGGAAAAGTGGCACATGATGTTCGAGTCAGAAAAGCTAACAATCACTCTAATAGAAAGGGATTACTAAACAGACTCAGTGGAGCACCTGGTGTTAAAACCTTTTAGACAAAGGATGAAGGAAGACTAAAATGATATAGTTTGTTCCTGTACTCAGTCCGATTCATTGTAAACAGTTGATCTGTTTCATATTCACTGTGCAGGAAGCCCTTAATCAGGAGAAACTACATAATAGACCGGCGGCATAAAATGTCATGGTTACTCGACTCAAGTGGAGAAAATTTAATAAACCACACAATCTGACGGACGACGCTACATCGCCTTTGTCCACATGAACACCAATCCTCCTTGCTAGAAAAAGCTTGATATGATGCAGTAATCCAGACTGGCCTCAAAAGATGAGTGGGATAGTGGACCCAACTACTGGGGCAGCCTCTAGCATCAAAAGATGATGAAATCTTTTGATTCGAAATAAGAGGATGTATCGTTCCAAGGTATCATCCAAATCGATATATGAAATAACATTTTGTATACATTTCCTACAGATAACAAATGGAAAAGCATGACAACGGCCACGATGATGAAGTCCAAGCTACGCGAGAAATCCATGCCAACCCATGAGGATCTTGTCACCCTTGTTAACACCGTCATGAAGCTAGAGTTGCTCAGGCTTTCCCATTTTTCCATCCTTCGCTTTCTTCAAAGAGGATAGCGACAAGGTCAATCATCTTTCTGGTCCTGAGAGAAAAGCTCTGATACCAGAAG
Source organism: Rhodomyrtus psidioides (assembly GCA_021437785.1). Classification (NCBI taxonomy): domain Eukaryota; kingdom Viridiplantae; phylum Streptophyta; class Magnoliopsida; order Myrtales; family Myrtaceae; genus Rhodomyrtus; species Rhodomyrtus psidioides. The sequence goes on along the minus strand of JAILYB010000032.1, from coordinate 78,373 downwards.
CTAGAACAGGTCATCCACGAGACCTTCAACACCATCACTTTCTTTTCCAATCAAACCTCGAAGTAAGAACGTGATGCAGACGAAGCCTCCACCTCTTTTCGAGAATTTTCAATCAAGGGAATCCCGTTACTCAAAGACGAGCGGACCGATGTCCCATTCAAATTCCTCCGGTCCATGACTTCAAGGCCAGGGATGCGTTCGACCTAATACGAAGCAATGTCCGCTGGCAAAAATAGTCTGACATCAATGTCTTCCTGGACCAAACCTCGACGGCGTTCTTGATAGAATCACGGGCATAAACAACCATGATTGAGAAGTTTATCACGTGCGCTTCAGTGACTGAGGGAAGCTTCAAGACCAAGAGCTGTATCAGAAGGCGTTTCCCAACGACGGATAGGCAAGCCAAGTTCTCGGGATAGAAAAGACAGCACTTAACAGGGAAGTACAGAGTCTTGACAAAGCCAATTTCTCCGACGAATCATAGCATGTTGTGGATGCGATGACTCTCGCTAATGAATCTGGATAGCAAAGAATCATTCGACTTTGGTAACAATGTGTATCGTTCCTAGCTTAGCTCAATTGAGAATAGAAATGACTCATTCTATCTCTTATTTTGCAGGTAAATGAGTGTGCTCAACCGTATGTGACAATGCATCCTAGGAGGGAAGGACAATCAAGCTGAGCTGTCCAGTCGAGATAAAAAGGAGTATTTAGTTCCTAAAGTTGAATTCATCTGAAATGCAAGCTAATGCATTATTTCTGCTCATGCAGGTGAAAATGAAGAATGGGCTAAGCGATGAGCACATGAAATCAGGCAGGGTTTTCTGTTGGTTCAAGATGAGATCACCTATGACCCAGATTCTTAAGGAGGAATTATTCAAATGCAGATAAATTACCGCGAAGACTCGAATGTGATAGAGTTCGAATGGAACCTCCACAAGAAGTCAAAGCCGCTGACAGCAGAGCCGATAACTTGGGTGATGCGGATAGGGTCATGAAGGTCAAAACTGGGGCAGGGTCACGGAAAGCAAAAGCCTCCAGATTGGTCAATCTTTTGCAGGAGTTGGTCCAACACACATACGTCAAGGTTAAGCTCGGGCACTGTGTGATGCTTTGCCAACCAATCCAAATGTACCACTAAAGAGGCGGCGTTTGGGAAGGATGCCCAAGAAAATCGAACGGGAAGCGATCAAGCTTATAAGTGGTTTATTTCATTAATATTGCTTACCATTCTGGGTGGATAGAAATTATCGTCTCGTGGTGAGGAAGCACGATAGAATCAGGACATGAGCTGATTATTGAGATCTCAATCGAGATAGTCTGAAGGAAAACTTTTCACTCACATACATTGATGTTCTGCTCAATGGTAAAGCGGAATTCGAGTTGTTCCCTTTCATGGATGATTTTTCTGGCCGTATCCATAATCGCATGAAGAAGGAGACTAAGAGCAAGACTCTATTCATAAGCTCGCAGGGAACCTTTCATTTCGAGATAATGCCCTTCAGCCTAATGAATGCCAGAGCTGCATATCAGAGAACCCTAGAGATTTGGAAGACTTGCAACCCCAGATCCCAAAATCAATTTGCATATGCCTTGGCCACCCTATCCTCAATGTTCCGAGTGACAGCGGGTTCAGATATCGAGCCATTGAGAATCGAGATCTTGGAACGATCAGCCTACTCTATGTTAGTAGAGGAGGAGGCAGACGACAGGCTATGGTACCATGTCATTAAGGCCTACTTGCAAAAAAGAGAGTTCCTTGAGGGGAGTGAGGCAGTGGATGGAAAGTATTTGGTGAAACTGTCTTCAAAGTTCTTTCTCAGAGACCATACGTTATATAAAAGGTCATATGACTCAGTTCTACTGAGATGCGTCGATACCAGAGAGGCCAATCAGTTGATGAGTGAAATCCATGAAGGTGAATGTGACCCCCATATGATCGGTCACCTGCTAAGCAAGAAGATCATGAGGCTGGGGTACTATTGGCTCACCTTGAAAGCCGACTATGTTCAGCATGTTCGTTCCTGTCATCAATGTCAAGTTTACGGAGATAGAATTGTTGCTCCCCCTAAACGAATTGCACCAGATGTCCGAGGCATGGCCTTTCTCTATATGGGGCATTGATATCATAGGGCCAATTAATCCCAAAGCTTCGAATGGGCATCGTTTTATACTTGTGACCATCGATTACTTCTCGAAGTGGATTGAAGCCAACTCATACGCCAGCGTCACGGCTAACAATGTGGCTAGGTTTTTGCTTCGAGATATTTTCGCCAGATACGGGGCACCAGAGGCTATAGTCATCGACAATGGCTCAAACCTTAATAGCAAATTTGTTGACAAGGCCCTTGGCGAGTTTCGCGTTCGCCACTCGAACTCTTCGCCTTATCGCCCACAGATGAATGGTACAGTAAAAGTGGCGAACAAGAATATCAGGAAGATCATGCTCAGGACAACGCAGAATTATCGTGATTGGCATGAGAGGCTCCCCTATGCACTAGTGGCATACCGAACATCGATCTGTACCTCAACCGGGGCAATTCCTTTCTCTTTGGTGTATGGAATGGAAGCGATGCTGCTAGTGGAAACAGAGATTCCGTCATTGAGGATTCTGCCTCAATTGAAATTGTCATAAGCCGAATGGATTTATCAGAGATATGAACAGATGAATCTGATCGATGAGAAAATACTCCAGGTTGTCTGTCATGGCCAATGCTATCAAAAACGCGTGGCAAATTCGTTCAACCGAAAGGTTCGGCCTCGGCATTTTGAGATCGTTGACTTAGTACTGAAGAAGAGATTGTCGTTTATCCCGCATCCTGGTGACAAGTTTACCCCGAATTACGAAGGACCATATGTGATCAGGAAGGTTCTCCCTTGGGGCGCTTTGATTCTAACTGAGATGGATGGCCAGGTCTGGTCTAGCCCTAAATGCTGATATGTTGAAAAAGTAATCCCCGTAAGTAGATTAAAGGGCATTGTTTGCCATTTTCCTGTGCTAGACATAGTCACTTTAACTGTTGGCGTCATGCATACATGTGTGTCATATCTGTGTTCCAGATGAGGTGCGATGTTCAATGAACCTAAGCCAAATGACTGGGTTAAATCAATTTGGAGCGCTTTAGGTAAAAGAGATTTGTGAGTGGCCGACGCCTAAGGCCACGCGAAAAGTCGAGCTACGACTCGGCAGGGATCGCTTAAATAAAAAGCGAAGCACCTCGAGAACGCCAACAGCGCTGCGGCGTAGTGGTATGGGGAGTGGCATTGGTCCGAGCGCGACCCGGGTTCGATCCCCGCGGTTGGCATCAAATGTAAATAGTGTATATTAATTAATAAAAAAAAACTTTTTGCATCATCTTTTTTATTTACAGAAAAAGATTAGAATACATGTCAAGCGAGACTGAAGACGGCGTCTTTTCACAAAGTCGGCCTTGATGCTTCAAGGCTCAATGAATTTTCGAGAAGCTTGACCCGGATCGGTGCAGAGCCTTGGATACTTCACAACCCTTGGGCGTAATTGGTCCATCCAGCCAATCGACAAATAGCAAAGTCTGGAAAAGAGGAGTGCCAAGCTCCCCAAAGGACAATGTCGAAGTGAAGGGTGACTTCGTATCGATTCCAGTTTACCTTTTTAATTACACATCTAACATGTTTTCCCTTCTGATAGGAGACGTGGACGTCAAAAGATGAGCCCCATGAGTAGCCAAGAAAATTTGATACTCGAGTTTCAAGGATTCGCACAAATTCCCATTTCCAGCTCTCAGATAATAGTCGAGCACATAGAGAGGAGGAATCACGCATCGCAAATGGTTTTACACTCCTCTATCCGCCCAAGGAACTGCTTAAGTAACTCAACTAAAGCCACCAGAGGGGCGAGCATGAAGATTTAGCTGGCTGACATAGATCAACATCCAGTCTAGTAAAGTCCCGAGATGGATCACATCTGGCCTGCCTAAGAAGATTTCTTTCTTCGTAATGGGAAATGAAACTTCAGCAACAAGAAATTGGTTGAGCCAAGAAAGGTATGAAGATGAGTTGTCACTAACCATTCTGTTGTAACCAATGTATGCAGATCATGTTAAGAGTTCCATCAAGTATTGCAAGAAGAAAGAAATCTGGGTTGGCCAGTCATTTAAGGTGAATCAGCAGTAGCTGTCAGTCAGCTCGAAAAGACAGAATTAGAAAGTCTCAGCTCCTACATGTCTTAAACACTAGACTAGGCCACGGGCAGCAAAGCTTATAGACCCCTTGAACAGAAGCGATCTCCAGTCCATTGGAAGAGACAACGAAGCTTGCCACCCTTGTAACTAGGACTTCTGTCCCTATGCATATGTGGAGAAGATTGGAACAACCAGATCCACTCACTATCATGTATTGAGGGATGAAGTCAATTCCCAGCAGATGATCGAACCTCTCATCAAAGGCGAGCATGCATCGAAGACATCGCGTAGTCATTGCGAGTCGATATTCCTTAAGGTCGTCCCTTAAGCGACAAAGCTGCAAGATGATTCCAGCAGCTCCATAAGCCTTTTATAACCCGCTCATGCATCATTGTGACCTTTGAGGTCAAGTTAGGATGCAGCTTCAGCCGTATGAAAATTGGCCCACATGAAGGGTGACGTCGTATCGTTTCTAGCTTTTTAATCCCGAGAAAACATGTGGTGACATGTTTCTTGTTGTTCATGACAGGGTTACCAGATTGCCTTGCCGTAGGTAATTCCCTTAAAAGAAAAAAAGCAGATGAGAAACTCTCTTACAAGAAGTCTACAAACGAAAAGATAAAAATGGGGCATGCCAGAAGAATGGTGAGATGAACCAAACAAGCGGGAAATCATCAATCCCCAGAAGCGTAGACGAGGGTAACGTTGTATCGTTCCAAGTTATCATTTCTAGGAAAGGGCACCCACTAACGTGCTCTCCTTTACATAATTGCAGGAGCAACCGTCCAGTGTGGATTAGGTAAGTATCATCTTCCTTAAAACCCTTTTAGAAAAAAGGTTCCTCAAGACCTAGCAAAGAGCCTAGGCGTCTTGTTTTAAATGACATTCTGGAATGAGAAGTTATCAAATCCAGCATCCAATATGAGCATGAAGCCATTGTAGAGTAGCCGACAGTCGGAGAAATGAAGTCGGCAATTTCCAATTTGTACAAATCTCAGACGGGGAGTCAGAGCACGCACATGAATCTTACCATTCCCCAAAAGTTTTCTTTATCTTAGTTTATGCAAGCCTTAAATATAGATTTTGACTTTGCTGATAAGATTGACATGTTTCCTGACGGGAGGTGATTCTCAAAATTGCAGTGATCGTTGCTTAGAAAAATTATCATGTTATTTGATTCCTAGCAAGATCATCATGCAAATACTCCCCAATCGGAATTCTTGAAGAAGGACGTAGAAGGTCATTTCCCCAACAGTGGGTCAGTGAGGATTTGTTCTCCCATTTATCTTGAATGTGGCGCTGTTAGCATATATCCTCAGAGGAGTAGACACAAAGCGTCTACTGGCCACTGCAGTCCAGGTAAGTATCCCCCTCCTAAAACTTCTGTAGGGAGCATGACTGTTCAAATGGTTCACCCCCAGTCGGATCATGACATCTATCCATAAAGCATTGCTAAAACATCTCATCCCTCAGTGCATTTGGAATAAACATTTCAGCTTGTCCTAAGAAAGCATACATGTTCACTAAACTGGTGCATCCATTCATGTGTACATGCATCCTACACTGAAGTCTCCAGCAGGTTCATTTGATACGATGATTTTGCTAAATGAAACGGAGGTATTGAGTATGCCAACCGTGAGTGATTAAGATGAAAGGCGAGCCCTGTCTAAACACGTCCCTAACACACTCTGAGAGTGAGTGAAAAAAAAAAGGCATTCATGTTTTAGGGCAGATGATTTATTCGCAATGTGTACATGGGTCGAAGTGACGAAAGGCGTTTCTTTCTTTTCCCCATACACACAATACATCCCTTGCTAGCCCCGTTGAGCCTGAATAAGGAGAGCATTCAAAATTACCCTGTCAAGAACCACCCCACATTGGGGCAGATACAGGAGATTATAGTCGAAAATCAATGGTGAAAGAGGTAAGAAAGATTTAATTTCCTTCACTTGCATTAACCTTTGTGTGGCAGCTTCAGGTGAATCTCCATGGAAGCTCGAAACATCTCGAAATGAAGAAGAGCATTTCTTTCTCTACCCAAACACTGAATACCCTTTGCTAGCCAAGTTGAGCCTGAAATCATTCATTTCTAGAACCCGAGTGGTGATCATCTCCCCAAATTGGGGCAAGATGTATGATTTATAAAAAAAAAAAAAGCGGGTGTCATTGTGGAATGCCTTGAGAGTCCAGAGAGCTCATGAAATAGCAAAGAAGAGAAAAAAAGAGAATACAAAATAGAGAGCTAAAAAAGCAAAGTGCCTAGTAAAAGCAGAGGCCGAAGCCCAAAAAGAAAAAAGAAGAAGTCAAATGCAAAGAAAGCATTGAGCTTAGCTTGACAAAAAAATAAATGCAGAAAATAGAGTGTAACTCTTTTGTTGCAAAAAAGGGAAACCGATAGCTTGTTGGACTCTCGAGACATATTGTGATCCCCAGAGTTAAATGCTTTCCCTAAGCGAAGCGAAGTTGTTGAAGATGCCAAGATGGTCACCAACTCATAAACCCCAAAAGAAAAATTCAGAGCCTTATAAGCCTCCCCTAAACCGGCATTACAACCCATTCGAAGACTCTTCCGATTGGGATGTTTCGCGCGACATGAAGACTTCGCAAAGAAGTACCGCTTGAAGGAGTGGAGCCAATCATTTCTCATCTTATCTTCCAGGTTCTTGACTTGTAGACCCGATGAAGGTAATAATTTCAAATGTTTCCCCTAGTGTGGTCTCAAAGCAGGAAAAACCCATTGTGTAAGCCCAGGACCAAGCCAACATTACATTCTTGAAAGACCTTTCAGATTGACCAAGAATGTATGCATTGCGAATACGTCTAAAGCCTTAGACACGAAAAGAGTGCGAGGGTACCGAGATGATTTTATCCTAAATCCTCAAGTGAGTGATTGAGATTGATAGATATCCCCCAGTGAGAGTGTGTGAGGACCCCTTTCAGATTAAGGATCTTAGCTTGGCATGCTCAATAAACCCTTTTCATGAAGTAAAGTTGTCGTTTTTAATGAACTGAGGTTTTCATAAATAAAAAAAAAACATTTTCGAGAGCGATAGTTCTCTCATCAATTGATTTTTCCCATGGAGTTTAATGGTTGACACTATCATCTAACTGAGTAAGAAGCTTTCAGCATCATGTTGTACCAAGTAGCTTCCCCAGCAAGTAGACTTGCTTCATATGCCCATGCATTTAATGTCATCTGCCCATCATTCCGAATTTGTTTCAAAAGTCCCGAGTCTGTAAGGACCCGACATGAACATTTCGGTTATCTGTGGCAAGTTTCAAGTCGTGAAAGAACACATCATAGATGTTCATTGGTGTTAGTATTTGCTTGAGCTAACCTTGTTTGAACAGGAAGGGTGAGCTTTAATGTCCCTAAACCAGTTCCACAATAAGCTTCCTCAGTTTGGCAAGTCTAACAACCTAGAACAGAGATGACGCCAAGTGTTTGTCAAAAGCCAAGTCACGCGAGTGTGAATCGCAGTGGCAGAGCTCGCAGATGACATTTTCACTTCATTCAGCAAGCTTCGATCACATGTAAGCGCAAAGGTCAAGAGCTTGTCCCATCGATTCTAGAGAGTATATTCCAGAAAGCCGAAGTGTAAGTTCAATCTCGAAGCAGCACTCTCTTTCCCATTGAAATTACTATTTTTGGAGCTAACCTTCTTTGGGCAGGTAAGGTGAACTTTCGTTTCCCGTGAACCGTCCCGTAGGTAAGTTTCCACATTCTGGTGAGCAGCTATAGCGTACTGTCATTTTTCGTGGTTTTAAAAAATAGCACGAATCATGTCTTTTTAATCACCTTTTCATGAGTCAAAGCACTGTGAATTGAGTCCTTTTATTTAGCCTTTTCATGGATCGTAGATCATGAACTGTGACTTTTTCTATAGCCTTTTCACGGGTTGGATACCGTGAATTGTGACTTTTTCGTTAGCCTTTTCATGGATCGGAGATCATGAATTGTGCCCTTTTCATTAGCCTTTTCACGGGTTGGATACCGTGAACTGTGACTTTTTCATTAGCCTTTTCATGGATCAGAGATCATGAATTGTGACTTTTTCATTAGCCTTTTCATGGATTGGAGATCATGAATTGTGCCCTTTTCATTAGCCTTTTCATGGATCGGAGATCATGAACTGTAACTTTTCATTAGCCTTTTCACGGGTCGGATACCGTGAACTGTGACTTTTTCTATAGCCTTTTCACGGGTTGCATACCGTGAACTGAGACTTTTTATTTAGCCTTTTCATGGATCGGAGATCATGAACTGTGCTTTTTCATAGCCTTTTCACGGGTCAGACACCGTGAACTGTGACTTTTTCAATAGCCTTTTCATGGATCAGAGATCATGAATTGTGACTTTTTCATTAGCCTTTTCATGGATCAGAGATCATGAATTGTGACTTTTTCAATAGCCTTTTCATGGATCAGAGATCATGAATTGTGACTTTTTCATTAGCCTTTTCACGGGTCGGAGACCGTGAACTGTGACTTTTTCATTAGCCTTTTCATGGATCGGAGATCATGAATTGTGCCCTTTTCATTAGCCTTTTCACGGGTTGGATACCGTGAACTGTGACTTTTTCATTAGCCTTTTCATGGATCGGAGATCATGAATTGTGCCCTTTTCATTAGCCTTTTCACGGGTTGGATACCGTGAACTGTGACTTTTTATTTAGCCTTTTCATGGATCAGAGATCATGAATTGTGACTTTTTCTTAGCCTTTTCACGGGTCAGAGACCGTGAACTGTGACTTTTTCATTAGCCTTTTCATGGATCGGAGATCATGAACTGTGACTTTTCATTAGCCTTTTCACGGGTCGGATACCGTGAACTGTGACTTTTTCTATAGCCTTTTCACGGGTTGGATACCGTGAACTGAGACTTTTTATTTAGCCTTTTCATGGCTCGGAGATCATGAACTGTGCTTTTTCATAGCCTTTTCACGGGTTAGAGACCGTCAACTGTGACTTTTTCAATAGCCTTTTCATGGATCAGAGATCATGAATTGTGACTTTTTCAATAGCCTTTTCATGGATCAGAGATCATGAATTGTGACTTTTTCATTAGCCTTTTCATGGATCAGAGATCATGAATTGTGACTTTTTCATTAGCCTTTTCACGGGTCGGAGACCGTGAATTGTGTCTTTTTCATTAGCCTTTTCACGGTTTGGATACCGTGAACTGAGACTTTCTCATTAGCCTTTTCACGGGTCAGATACCGTGAACTGTGCCTTTTTCGTTAGCCTTTTCACGGGTCGAAGACCGTGAACTGTGTCTTTCTCATTAGCCTTTTCACGGGTCGGATACCGTGAACTGTGTCTTTTTCATTAGCTTTTTCACGGGTTGGATACCGTGAACTGAGACTTTTTATTTATCCTTTTCATGGATCGGAGATCATGAACTGAGACTTTCTCATTAGCCTTTTCACGGGTCGGATACCGTGAACTGGGACTTTTTATTTAGCCTTTTCATGGATCGGAGATCATGAACTGTGACTTTTTATTAGCCTTTTCACGGGTCGAATACCGTGAACTGAGACTTTTTCAATAGCCTTTTCATGGATCGGAGATCATGAATTGTGACTTTTCATTAGCCTTTTCACGGGTCGGATACCGTGAACTGAGACATTTTCAATAGCCTTTTCATGGATCGGAGATTATGAATTGTGACTTTTTCTTAGCCTTTTCACGGGTCAGAGACCGTGAACTGTGACTTTTTCATTAGCGTTTTCATGGATCGGAGATCATGAACTGTGACTTTTCATTAGCCTTTTTCACGGGTCGGATACCGTGAACTGTGACTTTTTCTATAGCCTTTTCACGGGTTGGATACCGTGAACTGAGACTTTTTATTTAGCCTTTTCATGAACTGTGCTTTTTCATAGCCTTTTCACGGGTCAGAGACCGTGAACTGTGACTTTTTCAATAGCCTTTTCATAGATCAGAGATCATGAATTGTGACTTTTTCAATAGCCTTTTCATGGATCAGAGATCATGAATTATGACTTTTTTATTAGCCTTTTCATGGATCAGAGATCATGAATTGTGACTTTTTCAATAGCCTTTTCATGGATCAGAGATCATGAATTGTGACTTTTTCATTAGCCTTTTCACGGGTCGGAGACCGTGAATTGTGTCTTTTTCATTAGCCTTTTCACGGTTTGGATACCGTGAACTGAGACTTTCTCATTAGCCTTTTCACGGGTCAGATACCGTGAACTGTGCCTTTTTCGTTAGCCTTTTCACGGGTCGAAGACCGTGAACTGTGTCTTTCTCATTAGCCTTTTCACGGGTCGGATACCGTGAACTGTGTCTTTTTCATTAGCCTTTTCACGGGTTGGATACCGTGAACTGAGACTTTTTATTTAGCCTTTTCATGGATCGGAGATCATGAACTGAGACTTTCTCATTAGCCTTTTCACGGGTCGGATACCGTGAACTGGGACTTTTTATTTAGCCTTTTCATGGATCGGAGATCATGAACTGTGACTTTTTATTAGCCCTTTCACGGGTCGGATACCGTGAACTGAGACTTTTTCAATAGCCTTTTCATGGATCGGAGATCATGAATTGTGACTTTTCATTAGCCTTTTCACGTGTCGGATACCGTGAACTGAGACATTTTCAATAGCCTTTTCATGGATCGGAGATCATGAATTGTGCCTTTTTCTGTAGCCTTTTCACGGGTCGAATACCGTGAACTGTGACTTTTTTATAGCCTTTTCACAGGTCTGAGACCGTGGACTGTGACTTTCCCTTTGAGGACCAAATCCGTATCATTCTTACGATCGTCCCAGAGGTGTGTTTGTTTGAGCTAACCTTGATTGAGCCGCTGCGAGAGACGTAGATCCTCGAAGCCAGCTCCCCGAGCAGTCCCCTCAAGTCTGGTGAGCCTTAAAGCCTAGAGCAAACACATTATCAAGGCATGGAGCCCCGGAGTTTTAACCTTGCATGCGCAGGTTCCAATGTGAGTCTCCCCAAGCCTTTTTATTTTTGTTAACCTTGCTTATGCAGGTTATGAGTGGCGCGGAGCCCTGGGGATAATCTTGCATGCGCAGGTTTCCCGAGCCAAACCAAATCCGTGTTTTTACACGGTCGTCCAGGAGGTGTGTTTGTTTGAGCTAACCTTGCATGAGCCGCTACGAGAGACATAGATCATCGAAGCTAGCTCCCCGAGCAGTCCCCTTAAATCTTGAGAGCCTTAAAGCCTAGAGCAAACATATGACCAAGGTTATGAGTGGCGCGGAGCCCTGGGGATAATCTTGCATGCGCAGGTTTCTCGAGCAAGTCCCCTCAAGCCTGGTGAGCCTTAAAGCCCAGAGCAAACACATTACCAAGGCGCGGAGCACCGGAGGTTTCGACCTTGCATATGCAGGTTCCGAGTGAGCCTCCCTAAGCCTGTTTATTTTTGTTAGCCTTGCATGCGCAGGTTATAAGAAGCTTGGAGCCCCGAAGCCAGTTCTTCGATCGAGTCTCCTCAATTTTCGATAGTTGCTTTGGCGGTTTTCCTAAGCACTGTCAAGTCAGCTTTTTCACAAAATTAGGTGTCCTTCTGTCTTGGAATAGAACCTCTTTGAGCTCCCATTCCAAGAGGGGCAGCTGTTGACACCTAATTTTGGCGATCCCATATTTATTTTATTATTATTATTATTATTATTATTATTATTATTATTATTATTATTATTATTATTATTATTATTATTATTATTATTGTCTAATTAGTTAAATATGCATCTTTCCTTGTTTTATTGCAAAATAGAAAAGAAAAAAAAGGATATAAAATGAAAACTTACAAAAATCGGATCGGATTGGTTCCATCCCCGCCCTCATGAATATGCTCAACCCACGCCTTCATCCTCTCGCGAGAAGCAGGCCCACACGGCATGGGCTCATCCCATTTTCTTTTTCATCGCGGGCTCATCACCCATTTAGGCCCAACTTTCCCTTTATTTTATGTTTCCACATGGGCTCAAGCATAGGCCCACTTTCCCTTTTATTTTCTCCTTCCAGCCAGCCACTCTCTTTTTGCCAAGCCCATCGTGCACATCACACACGCACACTGTGCACGTCTCTCTCTCTCTCTCTCACTCTCACTCACCAGTCACCATCTCTACTCAGGTAATGATTCGTTTACAGGACACATTCACATGCTCTTCACCAACCCACGTCCACCTCAAAAGTTATGGACTCCCGTCCAAAACAGGGGGAGGGGGCTGAAGGCTCGGAGTGCAGAGAGCGAAAGAGAAGAGGGAGAGAGAGCTCGGGTGGGGAGCACCAAGAATAGGGCAGGACCAAAAAAGAGAGAAAAAATAGAAAGGGGGTTGGCTGACCAAAAAAAGAGAGAGGGGGACGAGCTTCACGGGGATGGCCGAGGAATCCATGGCGAGAGGTCGTGCGTTTGAGCCGCCTTGAGGTGGTCGCCGCCGTTGTAGCCCAGGTCGCAGCCCGACAGGCAGCGTCGTGGCCGGCGGCAACGGCGGTGCAATCGCTGACGATGAGAAGGTGAACCATATGATCCCCGCCCTCCTTCGCCTTCCCTACTCGCGAGACGTCCACACTGTGTCTTCGACCAAACCCGACGGTATCGTCGGCTTCGAGCTTTGAGACGTACCTATGACTGTGGCCGCGATGCGAGCCGGTCCATGGTGTTGAAGCGAGCGTACTAGTGGCGTACTGAGCTGGGCGTGGCGGAGGTTTGAACGACGCCGCTCACTCGTGGTCGTCAACGGCGAAGACGAACGATGCCTAAGGAAGCTCCGACTAGCAGATGATACGCGAGATGTGAAGTGGCGGCGGCTACCTACGACAGACGAGTGGTCACCCATCTATCATTTTTCATTGCGCCGAGTGGTCCAGTAGGTCGAGCGAGGCAAGCACAGAGTAGATCCCGAGGACTTGGCGTCGCGACCTGGGTCCGAAGTGCCGTGCCGAACTTGGCGACAGCATCTGGAGGTGGGCCGATGGTGTTGGTGCCGCTGAGCATGGCTGACGCGCTAGAGGAGGAGTGTCGACGACGCTCGCCACCAGCCGACTTTGAGGTTTGAGGATGGTTATCGGCTCCGATGGAGGGTGACGTTGGTGAGCTGAAACGGTTTGGCTGAGTTGGCGACACATGAACGTGGGTGGAGCTGGCGCACGAGCAAGTCCTAAGGGGTGCAACTTGAACCGGCGATGATAGCTCGCAAGCTGACCTGAAATAGAGGCATTGGAGTGACGGCTCGGATTTTGGTTTCGGTACTAGATGAGCTGACCCAACGTTTGTAGCGAGAAGCTCCGGTGGAGTGAGATTGGGCGGCACGGGAAGCGGTGAGGTGACCCAAACTAGTACGGGGACGAGCAGAACTCGCGCCTCTGACGAACGGATCTGGCGAGCGAGTCTCCGTGGCTGTCGTCGGCGCCTGGAAGTGACAGGAGGTGGTCAAGGGCGTTGGTACGCGGCGAACACCGGTGGGCACGCACGTGGGCAGAACTAACCGACGTCTGAGAAGTCCGCGTAGCGGGATCTGATGGTGGCGGAGAACGAAGCCCGGCGGTGGTGCTGACGAGCAAGTCCCAACGTGCGACGGTGAGGCGACCGAAGTTTAGAGGCGACGTCAGTTTCGGTCGCAACTATAGCTACAGTATGTGTCGTGGGCGTGCGATGGAGAAGATGATGAACAAGAGCAGTCCAGCCTTTTTGCTCTTGCTCTTTTTGTTTAGGCTGGTCGGTTGGGCTGATGAGGGAAGAAATGAAGGCTTTTGGGCTTGGGCTATTTTGTTCAAGAGTGGGTGTTTTGGGCGTGAGCGAGCTTGGGCCGAAAGGAGGGCAAAGCCCAATTCAGTCAAGACAAGGGTGAGGTGGGCTTGACTCCTTTGTGTCGCCGGGCCCAGTTCGGGTGCTCTCACCCGGGCCTATCAGGTCCAACGACCTGATCCAGGCCCGGGTCTCAGAACCCGACCCGGACCCTGTTTCTTTTATTTATTATTAATAAATAAATAAATAAATAAATATTAATAAAAAAATCCAAAAAATCAGAAAAATGCCTTAAAATGCCAAAAAAATAATAAATAGATAGAAATGCTTCTATTTGTTTATTTTGTCTAATTAGGCTTTTATATGCTTGATTATCGACTGTTTGCCATGTTTAATTCACATGACTTAGTTTTAACTTCGCTTGTGAATGTCTGAATATTATGCATGTCTTAGTAGATAAATTAGCACGATAATTAGAGTTTAATTCGAGACACTCATTTTATCCTTTAATTGGCTGAACTTTGCTGACTATCTACTTTGAGTAAGTGCATATTCCAAAGGCTTGATGCACCATTTTGATATTCCAACGTGGCGACTGACAATGATGCCCATGGCGATGGAAGCTCATTGGGGCTTGGTGATTGTGGACCGATGTCCAATCTGGTTCATTTTTTTTATATATCCGATCTACGTGTCGGAGTTACTTTCTTTAAATATCGCCTTTATAGAGTTGGATTGCATGCACTTATTCCCGTCTTTATTTGGCATATTTACCTGATTGAGTGTTTACAACACTGTCTTTTGAAAAATTGCCTATTAATCGCTTTCCTGGATGCTAGGTTAAGGATAAATAGGTAATTGCACGAAATGTCAGAAAAACATTATGCATGATCAGCTAATACTGGTTAGATACTTGATAACCTAAAATGATGTGCAGAATGTGTGGTCACCTTAGGGAACATTAACTGGTTAGGTACCGAAAGGGCGCTAATTATCTAGTTAGCGTAAACAAGTCCCCGAGCCTAGAATCTCTGGTTGCGTAGGAATTGAGATAATACTCCCATGTCTCGATTGGTTTCTAGCCGACCCCAATAGGCTAGTGGCGACTCTTAATATCATTTTAGTTTGCTAATCCGTAAAAGGAAATCCAACGTCACGCGAGGTAGGACTTGGGAGAGTCCATGCCATCGACTGATGGCAATACCTCTAAACCCGCCTGACTCCTCGGGAGAGGTTTCAGATGGGTCGCGACAATGTCATCAGTGTTAGGTGTATGGTGATAAGATCAACGTACCTCCGAACGAGCTTCATCAGATGCCAGAAGCTTAGTCGTTCTCCATATGGGGGATAGATATGATCGGACCAATAAACCCAGCTGCACCGAATGGTCATCGCTTTATTCTGATAGCAATTGATTACTTCACAAAATGGATTGAAGCCAATTCCTACGCGAATGTTACAGCAAGAAGTGTGGCGAGATTTATCAAGAAGGATATAGGCTACGTTTGGGATCAGCATTCCCAAGCCCCTTTAGGTGTCCAAAGCCCTTTGAGCAAAATGTTTGCTGTTTGGGTAATTTTTTGAAAGCCCCTTGGGGCCAAATGCTAGCAGGCTGCCTTGGGCTTTCAGCTTTCTCGGCATACAACACGGAGATACTGTTCATTTTTTTAATTTTATCGTTTTTGACCACAAATTTCTTTTATTATTCTAGGTTTGCCCTTCCAATAGAAGGGCTAGAACTACCTTGTTATTCTCGTCTACTATTCGTCTTCTTCGCTTGCACCTCGGCCGCGTGGCCGTGAGGGGACGACCACCTGCTAGAGGGGAGTCGGCGTTGTCGTGCAACCTGGCGACCGTCACATGGGCTCGCACAACTGCCGTGAGGGGTCGTACGACCTCCGGCGAGCGCAACCCGGGCAAAACCCAGGCGAGGCGACCCTCGTCAGTAGTCAGATTTGGGTCGCTGGCGCCAAACCCAGGCGAGGTAGCTCCAGCCCGTTAGCTTGTTGGGGACGATCCCCGATCCCGTAGAGGAACACTTAAACCCTAGCGCGATTTTCGATCCGCTCACTTCTCATCTCCGCCAAGCTGGGGCGATTGTAAAGGGAAGAGCTAGAGTCCGTCGTACGACCTCCGGCAAGCACAACCCGCGCAAAATCCAAGAGAGGCGACCCTCATCAGTGGTCAGATCTGGGTCACCGGCACCAAACCCAGGCAAGGCAGCTCCATCCCGTCGAGCTCGTCGGGGACGATCACGATCCCGCGGAGGAGCTCTTAAACCCTAGTGCGATTCTCGATCCGCTCGCTCCTCATCTTCGCCAAGCTGGGGCGACTGTATAGGGAAGAGCCGGAGTCCTTATCCCGCTGGCCTAGGCGGACCCTGCTCGACCTCGCCGCGGTCGAGTCGTCTGACCCGGAGGACAAATTTCGCTTGGAGACGGAGGTCTGGAACCGCAAGATTTGCAAGATTCGACGGTCGCAGTGTCGCCGCAGAGGGTGGTTCGATCGCCATGAGAGTCGGACGTAGGAGGTCTTGGTGGGCGAGCAAGAAGGTGGGTTGAAGACAGAGAGACAGACGGTTGGTTTTGGTTTTGGTTTTGATTTTGATTTTAACTTTGCAAATTGGTGGGTTAGAAGATTGCAAGTTGGACTGCATTCGGATGATGATTCAAAGAATAAAGAAGTCGGTTTTATTCAATCTGATCAATGTGCTCGTTCGCTGGTTTGAAATGGATCGAAAAGGGTTGTCAGTTTGATTACATGGCATAATGGGAAAATAAACCTAGGTGATGTGTGTTGACACCTGATTTTTTATCAGTCTTTCATAGTTTATTTTTAAAAAATTCATAAAAAATATATAAAAAGTTAAAAAAATTAAAAAATCATCTTTGGTAGCCTTGACCAAGCTAAAGGAACCATTTTTGATAAAAAATAATTTTTCATATTTTTTAATATTTTTTAATATTTTCCAAAAATAGAAAAATACATGAAAAATGAAGAAAAATAGCGTTCGCTGTCGTAAAAATATAGAAAAATAGTCAATATTTTTATTTTAATTTCTTTTACATTTTGAACTCATAAATAGTCAAAATCAAGTTCAATTGCATGTGTTTCTTCACGACGCATAGAGTTGAATTTAGCAAAAAAATGTCATTCGAGTATTTTAATTTGTAAATTTCTACATCTTTTTTAGTCTTGACGTCCAATTAGATCGACCACCATCTACAATAAATGCCCCTTGCTGAATATTTTCGTTTTTGTTTCACATGATTTCATGGTGTAAAACGCCGAGTGGATCCCCATATATAATCGGGTCGGCATGAGCTCGATAGCTCGTCCAAGACCAAACCAGGGCACGGCGAACCCCATGTGAGTACTCTCGAACTCCTTCGATGCTTCCTAATGCTTTTCTTAGGTTAGATCGTGTGTAGAATGGCTAGGACAGCTAAATCATTCTTGAGCTGTGATTGATAAATAGGACCTTACTAGGAATGCCATGTGATTTATTTGCATATCTAGATTCCTTGAGTTGGGCATTTTATTACTGATTGTGATTGCTAGGATAATCACTCCTATCTACATGAATTTCTAGATTTAGGGTTCATACCTTACTCATCCGCATGAATCTCAGGCTAGAAAATTCAGTCAACTTAGGTACCGAAAGGGCATCAACTCTGACAGTTGGTGTAACTAAGTCCCCGAAACCATTTCTCTGGTTCTCGCAGAATTGAATAGAAACTCCCAACTATTCGATTGG
Source organism: Rhodomyrtus psidioides (assembly GCA_021437785.1). Lineage (NCBI taxonomy): Eukaryota > Viridiplantae > Streptophyta > Magnoliopsida > Myrtales > Myrtaceae > Rhodomyrtus > Rhodomyrtus psidioides. The sequence continues at coordinate 60,723 of JAILYB010000032.1, read as the reverse complement.
GTGGTCCAATCATACCCTAAAAAAATGATTGGTGGCGACTCCATGGCATGCACACTTAGCACATGTCACTAGACCACACTGAAAGTCGATCACGCATACCTCCGTTGCGATTTGGGTAATGGGCCTTGGGAGAGGCCCGCGTCCGACCAGACAGGACGACCCATTAGCCCTCGAGAGCCCGACAACCTCAAGAGGGTCGCGACAGACTGGCGACTCCGCTGGGGACTGGTTCTTAACCATTTAGTGGACTTGAGCCGATTAAAAAGTTGATTGATTCTTCTAACCTAATTTTATGCAGATGCTCTCGAAAGTGAGGTGTATATGCTAACGAATGTGTTAGATGTTTTTGTAGACGGGAGAAATAAGGGGTGAAGTGCTTGTTAACTTTGTTTTATGCAGGCAGAAGTTTTGGATGTATGATTGTGTGGATGTTTATATTGAAGCGGTGATTGTTAAATAAAATGCATGTCTATTGCTTTAGCACGACACAATGAATACACACAATTGCGCCTAAAACCCCAGGCGCCCTCTTTAGGAACACAATAGAAGGAATTGAAAATGGAATCTCCGTGAGGAAAAACATGGGGTAATCCACTTTTCAATTCCGCTCACTTCGAACTATGGATTGAGTCCCAATGCAACGATAGTTGTGCAATGGAATCGGCTCTTCCCAGAATTCGAGGTGAGAACCTTGGCTTTAGGTACCAAGCCCTATCTTTTGATTTTTAGGAGTTTTCCCTCACTTGTCTCATGCGTTTGTCTATGGAAGGTTAGTATACCTAACACTGCTAAAAATACAGAGAAGCTTGATTTTCTCTAAAGTTTGGTTGGTAAGACTTTTCTATCCCTCGAACTTGTTACAGCTCTTAATCATTATATTCATTGCATAATTCCGGTGATTGGATTAAATGCCATTTTGAGGATAGATAGGTGTGTTTTCCTCCCAATGTTCTTGATGGAAGATGAAGATGGTGTCATCCCATTACGAGCGCCAAGTGGACAAGAAGAGCCTGCTATGGACATCATTGAGGTATCATCTAATGAAGATGACGATTTGGAATAGGTGATCCTGAAGTCACGTCTCAAAGATCGAAACTGGGGCATCTCTAAGTATTAAGATCACATTCCTTTGTTTTAATTTTCATTTCTAGCCTTCTTGTATAGGATTTATTTTGCTGAGATCCTCTCTATCTGATCCCTTAGATTGATTGTATTAGGGATCTATTTGTGTTTATATACATTCAGATTGAAATTTGTTGTATTCCTATTGACTTGTCATTGGAATGTGATAGTGGCATTTCTTCTAATCACTCGAATACTCCAAAATCAATTTTATAATTCCTTTGGATGAAATTGAAATTGGAAGTCTTATACAACCTTTTGGCCGTATAGGGCAATACAATCCCAATTTCGCCAGAAGGAACTATAAACTTGAATTGGTTCATGCATGTTTTGCATCATTGGTAATCCACAATAATTGATCAAGAGTATTCGTGTTTTTCAAATTTAATGAAAAGATAGATATCCAAATTACTCTCGTTCTTAGCAAACGGCTTTAATTTGGATACCGTATCTTCAATTGAATTTAAAACACATCGTAATTGTGTACTTTTGAACATTCCATTGATTTTCTTGGAATTGATCAAAGGCGATTATCGTGAATTACATTCCTTTCAATGATATGCTTTCCTTTGAGGAATATTGATAAAAGCTTTTGCACAAGGCCAAAACCCTTGTAAAAGCTCTTATCCCTATTAATCACAAGTAAGCATAAAATTGAAAGGATTTATGCTTTATTTTTCAAATTCTTTCTTCTGATTCTGCCTTTTCATTTGAAACAGGTTAAAAACAAGTAGAGAAGAGAAGTCTTTTTGTGGATAATCGCGGTGGGAGGTTCCTTTATCCGATCATAAGCAAGATTAAAAAATCAAGATGTACACGCTCGAATCATCAATGTCAAAGCGCAGCTTGCCTAGGTTGAGAGTGGTCAGGTGTTCGAGAAAGTCAGCCATACAGAAGTTGAGACACACACATTAGAGCTTTCATTCATTTCGCTCAATCGAGGGACCTTAAAAGCAGATCATACAAATCATCGGGGTGGAAACATAAAACCGCAATGAGCCCTAATTAGCATCACAAAGGAACCAAGTTGGCCCTCCATATTATTGATGCTTTGCTTATACTCACCACCTCGAGACTCGAGATCTGCAAGCTTAAGAAGAAGGCGTTTACATTCCCCTTTAAGCTCGGCAACCTTGGTCCCGTGATCTTCGGCGGCTATTTCCAGGTCCCGAACTAGTCCTCTTTCATGGGCTATATCCGCGGTAATGTTGTCAAGCCTTTCTTCCTGCCACTCACATTGAAACTTCAACACGACATTACGACGGTCGTGCTCATAGGTGGTCAGGGATAAGGCCAAGCGCTCCACCAAATTTCCCCTCTCGCGAAGCAACATCGAGACTCGCTTGTTGGCGAACTCAACAGCCTTTCTGTGACTATCGGCCACAAGGTTGGCCAACACCAAGCAGTTGGACCGATCCTCATAGCGAGCTCGCAAAACGTGAGCCACGGTAGCTTTTCGATGAGCGACACGGTAAGTCTCTAAAAAGTTTATAAAGAGGGTTGGGAATATTCTATATTCCCTCTCTAAATTAGTGCCCTCGATGGAGGTGGTGTCTATTTCCACGAGCAAAATGCGGATTTCATCTTCAGTTTCTGGGTGATCGGCTATATGAGCATAGCCTCGACCGAGGAGGTTATAGAGTTTTTCCCACTGGGCCAAAATTTCGGCCGAGAAAGCGCGAATAGGAGAGGTCATTTTCGTTAGAGTGAGGGAGAAGAAGATGAGTGTGGTAGAGTGATTAAAATAAGAAAAGGCAATTATGTAAGAGTGTTAATCTTCTTTGCATTAACTCGTCCTTTTATAGCAACTCGAGAATGAAGAAAGGCACAGCAATAATGCTCGTGGAGCCAAGTTAATTGGGTAAAGCAGTGGTGACTCTTTCGGTGAACCATCAGATCTGTCCCAGTCCGCGATTTCAGGCTTGATAAACCTAAAAAAGTTGTAAAAAGATATGTCGGTGTCACCATATTAAAATTGAGAGGGAGTTAAGCGCAACTATCGAAAAAAGTTACGAAAGGATTTGGCGGTCCCATCATATTAAAAAACTGAGCAGGAGGCGAGCGTAGTTCCACCTTTTTGAAAATAAGTGGGAGACAGACATGGATATCGAGAAAAGGAAATCGATTTGGTGTCCCTTCACGTTGAAAAGAAGAAAGAAGACGACAAAGCGGGAAATACGAAATCTTGGGAGCAACGCTTGCCTGATGATCTTCATCCATGTTTAAAGAACGTTTCATGGGCATACAGAACCACTAAAAAGAAAATTTAGAGAGAGTGAGCATACATGAGAGAGTAGAGAACCCTGAGTGAGCAAAAATTGATCGAACATTTTTCGATCCAACATGTTTGAGGGTTACCATCAGTTGCTAGAGGCGACTGATCCAAAAATCTCAGAAAATGAACTACTGAGAGATCTCGAAGATTCCAGGATGGCGTCTGGTACCAGAACCATAGAACCCAACCCTTTCGGCGACGAAGTTCAGGATCTCAGCAGCGACGACAACAGCAGCAGTGATGGTCAATCCCGGAAAAGGAAACGTCGCCAGTGCCACACTCAGAATGAAATCCAAGAGCTTGAAGCTTTCTTTAGTGAATGCCCTCTCCCGAACATGAAACAAAGAAATGAATTGGGCCAGAAGCTAGGGATGAAACCTTTGAGGGTTAAGTTTTGGTTTCAAAATAAGCGAGCCAAATTGAGGGCTCAACACAGACGTCAAGAACTTGCGATTCTAAAGGAGGAAAACGAAAAGCTTCGAGCGGAGAACATGAGGTATAAGAAAGCTCCCAGCACTATCGCTTGCCTTAATTGCGGTGGCCCTATCACTCTCGGCGAAATGTTCCTTGATAAGCCTTATATGAGGATTGAAAATGCTCATTCACCACCCCACTCCCTCGAACCATCTTCGATACAATCGGATTTTGTTGGAGATATGCATGAACAAATCAATTCTACGAAGTCAATATCGATGCCTTCTAAAGGATGTGATATGCGTCACCATGATTGGAGTTTCCTTAACGATGAGCTTACTATCACGACCGACCAATCCAAAGCTGATGAATTCCCTCCACAACAATTTCCGGCTCGATCAAATTCTACTGGAAATAGGCCAGAGAGCAATAGCCAAGTTGTCAACACTGTTCCGGGTCGCAAGAAGACGAGGGTCAATTGGTCCCCCGAGCTTCATCTCAAGTTCCTTAGTGCGGTTCAGCAACTAGGGATCAACTCAGCATATCCAACGCGCATACTTGAGATCATGAACATACCAGGACTCACTAAAGATGGAGTCGCGAGTCACCTCAAGAGCTACAGAAGGGCGCTAAGACAGCGCCACACAGCACTGAACCTGAAAGAACTCAACTTGTGCCTAAACACTAGGCATGGCTATAACTATAATGCCCCTGAAGTAAGAAATACCCTGCCGAATCTAGGCACCGACCAAGCTGGTAGCAGCACCATCGACTACTTGGGCGCTAATCAGAATATTCCCCCGAATCATCTCAGCACCCCTCAAGAGTATATGCCACAAGTGCAGCAGGTACGAACTCCTTGGTTTGAGCAGCAACTTTTCGCTAGTGCTCTTCCTATCCCCGATCAACATATTGCGCCTAGTGTTCAAAGATCTGCCCGGCTTGGGCATATGATTTCGGAAGATCAAGCGGGCGGATGCTTTGAGGATTTTTGTTTCTCCCATTCCCAAATGGAAGGTGCTTTTGATAGTGAACCGATCAATCATCCTCTTATAATCTCGAGCAACGACGAAGGTTCTAGCTCGAAGAATCAGATCGCTCACAACAGAAACAGGAATCCTTCAACGCCAAGCGATGATGGTCAACCCGAATATCAGTTGCTCGAAGAATCAAAAGATTTCCTTGATGAGGAGCTCCATATCTGGATCGATCAGTTTAAAACTGATGGACTTATGAAGTTATGATCCAAAATGACGATTATATGTCTGATTCATGGTGTAGCTGGCTGATCACCGAGAATCCTCAAGGGAACTAGGCACATGTGAATGGATGTATCATTAATCTTTCTGTCATAAAGTCTTCCATGCAAGATAATCTTCCTTAATGCCTAGAGTTAATCTGGGGCAGCGATCAGTACTACCTGCGAGCATCATCATGCTTGAGTACGACAATCCCTTGTTAGATTAGAGTCGAGGCGAATCAATTGAACGCCACGAAGAAAAACATTTAAAGGCTTCACATAGGAAAATGCGAGCAAAAGCCCGAGCGAGCTCAAAGACGGTTAGCTCTGTATCGTTCTAAGGGACCTTTAGTCGTTATGAACTCTAAATTGAGCTTGTTTCATTCTCGATGGGGGTCGCTAACTGCTTCAAGAATTTTATAACAAAAAACGAACCAGTTAGGGACGCCAATAGTGCTGTGTCCTGGTAGTCAGTGAACTGGAAGTGGTACGAAACGTCAGGAGTTCGATCTCAGGATTGAAAAATCATTTTATCAGTTTGTCTATCACCCGATGAAGTTCAAAGAGATTCGACGCAGATGACTATAGAACTTGGGGCAATTCGAAAATCATCGATTCATTTTCATCAAGCGGCGAAGTTGGTATTGTAAAATGTGAAGCACGCAAATGACAAATCCGAAGCAGAAGGAGATGAATCATGATTCGCTTATCCAAGGTCGGGATTTCAACCTTCGACTAAAGCCAAATCTAGGATGAGTTTTTGATCTTGCCCACTCGACAAAACCCATCTCCACTGAAAATGGGGGCAAACCATTCCTACATCTGGAAAGCATGTCGAAGCTGAAGACATCAAATTCATCGTTTGATCCGTGGGGCAAGTCCCCGAAGCGATAGTTATCATCCGCAGAGCGTAATGGAATCCATCCTTTCAATGTAAAACACATTTGGCCGCGGAGCCACCCATTTGGTAAAAAGAACGTATCGTTCCTAAATGATTTTCAATCAGATGCGGGGATAATGTTCTCTCATTTTCCTCTCAGGTGATGAACAGAGATGAGGCACCCAAGAAGCCATGCATTCAAATAACAAAACAGTGCATGAAACACGCCCAAAAAGATGAATGAATCTCCTCCGACGTAAATCCTCGAGGTGGATTCGTTGCCCAACCAGACGAAGAAATCATGGCTACAAGCTTGAGGGCCGGCTTCTACAATCCGCACATTGGCATGCAGAATGGAATTCAAATCAAGAGTAAAGTAGTATCGTCCCAATTTGTTTTGAATTTGGAAACCCAAAATAATGCTTAATATTTATCCTTGGCAGGAGCTCGCCATCAGGGCAGACATGTAAGTTTCATTTTTCTCCAAAAACCAAGAAGTCGAAAGAACTTTAGAACACCCAACAATCTTGTGTTACTATGTGAAGTGCAGATTTTCACAACCCTTGTACACTCGTTGGAGCATATGACCAAGGGTAAGATGTATCGTTCCAATTTTTGTAAAGTTTTAGAATATACAATGACATATCCCTTTTATATCTCCAGGATCTCCAGCCTCGATGGGCAGGTAAGTATCCCTTTTCCCAATTCATTGGAGATTAAAAACTTTCAGAATTAATTCGATTCTCACATCTAAAAAGACATAGAATTCTTACTTCATTGACATTCATGTTTTAAAACATGAGATTGTCTGAACATGAATTACACATGTATGGTGCATCATAAAATCCCTCTGAAGGATAAATCTTGATGAAATGAAATGAATTTTTCCAACAAGAGTCGTTTGAACTGTTCAAAAGGGTATTTTCTCATAAGAGAAGCGAGCCTAATCCAAACACGTCCCATACACACTTGAGAGATGAGGAGATTGGAAATGATAGCGAAACCTTAACCTATGGATATAAGGGTCATTCGCAACGATTACATGGATCGAGATGACAGAGGCATTTATTTCTTCATTCCAAACACTACAGATGCCCATTGAGAACCCCATTGAACAGCGATTTTCATTCTCAACCTTGTCAAGAACCACCCCACATTGGGGCAAATGAAGGTTAGTCCAACAGTATCAGAAAGTAAACGGTTAGAAATTTTCTTGCTCGGACTAACATAAATCTTTGTGTGTTGTTTATATGATAATCCAAGTGTCATAGGATGACGAGAATAATTCATTTCTCTATCCTACACACTATTATCCTTTGCACAACCAAGTTGAGCCAGCAAATTCATTTCATCAACCTATTGGTGATCATTGCATATTCCAAAGCAAAGGCAACATCACTCTAGGAATGGAAGCGTGCCAAAATTTAAGTTGCATATCTAGCATGATTGCCGAAAATCCTAGCTCCAAAAGAAAAGAAAAACACGGGATTAAAAAAAGGGGGAAAAGAAAAATCCCTAGACATCAAGAAAAAGCAAAGTGCCTGGTAAAAAGCAAGGGTGATGTCTATTCAAAATATCCCCAGTAAAGTCTAGAGAGACGATGAAAAGACCCTGCAAAGGAGTTAGATCAAGATGACTACTCTCCAAATGATGTCGTACTCAAATTGCAAACACACAAACAGACGGTCTCTTAATGTAACAAGAGACGCTTTTAAACATCCTTGTGCGCTCTAAAAGAGGAGTGTACACTTCAAGAAATGGAGATGTTCTTCGAAGGACATGTGGCAAATTTGCAATGATCACCAATGTCAAACCCTTCACAATTTCTGGGCAAAAAATAAGCCTTTTTCGGTCCCCAATCCTTCCAATGTTACAACCCTGAAGTAGTCTTATCTGACTAAGACACTTGGGTTAATGTATAAGTTAGCTCAAAGAAGTACGAGCAAGACTATTTCTTTCTCATTTTGCAGGGTTCTTGACTTGTAAACCCGGAGCAGATAGTGAAAAATTTCGTTCAACGGCCTTGACTCAAAAGTGAGTCCCCCTTGGAAACCGATATCCAAGCCTAACACTACGGTCCCGTGAAAGACCTCCTGATCGGTCAAAATGTATGCGTTGCGAATGATCCTGAAACCCAGGCACAGGTCGGTAGGAAATTGAGCACTTTCCCTATTAAAGATCATTATCACAGAGCAGTGAGGAGCCTTCTTGGGTGAGAAATACTCCAATGGATGTTTTGAGCAAACTCTTTTTGAAATTTTCAAATTGTTTGATCTAGAGTTTCCGTGCAAGGAATTTATGATCACATTTGTATATGGCAAGAATGTTTTGGATAACCTCCAACAATCAAAATGCACATTTCATGACTAAAACTTAAGTCGTAGAATTTTGTCAGTTAGACAATTATTGTCTTCCCAAAGATTACTAATATCTTCTTGGCGAGGAAAATTTTTTCAGGTCTAAGCTTTCTGCAGGACTTTTGGCCACCCCAAAGACTGGGTGCGTCATCCTTAGGTGAAGCCTTTTAGTAGGCAAATCTTTTCTAAGACCGATCCACAGAATGATCGAGTCTCCGACTAGCCCCGAAGAGCGGGTACGTCATCCTTTGATTCATATCAATTTGGAATCTCATAAATGGTAGAAACCGCCTGAAGGGTCAACTCAATGGTAGAAACCGCCTGAAGGGTCAATCAATGGTAGAAACCGCCTGAAGGGTCAACACAATGGTAGAAACCGCCTGAAGGGTCAATGTATGGTAGAAACCGCCTGAAGGGTCAACCAATGGTAGAAACCGCCTGAAGGGTCAAAACAATTGTAGAAACCGCCTGAAGGGTCAATGTATGGTAGAAACCGCCTGAAGGGTCAACCAATGGTAGAAACCACCGAAGGGTCAACTCAATGGTAGAAACCGCATGAAGGGTCAATGAATGGTAGAAACCGCCTGAAGGGTCAAAGGATTGGTAGAGACCGCCTGAAAGATCAACCCAATGGTCCGATCCACCATACGGATCAAAACCTTGATGAATCCCGAACGCGGGAGGAGTCGTTTTCCCTAATAAGCCTTACATTAGGCAAGCCATTTCTAGTTTAGTCCACCACACGGATCAAAACCCTTGGCAAATTCGCAAATGTGGGATGCGTCTTCCTTAGGTTCCTATCAGTTAGGAATCCCATTATGGTTTGACCTACCATACAGGTCAGAGCTTAACATCCCCAGGACACTCCGATGACAAGTCCTTAGGAATCTACTTGAACCCATCAGACACAGCAAATGCCGCAAGCATTCGGCAGGTAAGGGGCAGGGAAGTCTATCTACTCCTTAACTTTCTTACATCATATCAGGGAATTGAATGAGCACATCTCTTTTTAAGGAAAAGCACACATTGATGGGCATGAAAATTGGATGTCATGATTTCTTTTCTTTTCCCAGTCGAGTTGATCGGAACACAGGTGTCACCTTGTCTTTGAGAGAAACCTCTGACGAAATTCCTCTCAAAGAGGGGCAGCTGTTGACACCTGATTTTTGATCAATCTTTCATAGTTTATTGTTAAAAAATTCATAAAAAATCTATAAAAAGTTAAAAAAATTAAAAAAAATCATCTTTGGTAGCCTTGACCAAGCTAAAGGAACCATTTTTGATAAAAAAAAAAAATAATTTTTCATATTTTTTAATATTTTTTAATATTTTCCAAAAATAGAAAAATACATGAAAAATGAAGAAAAATAGCGTTCGCTGTCGTAAAAATATAGAAAATAGTCAATATTTTTATTTTAATTTCTTTTACATTTTGAACTCATAAATAGTCAAAATCAAGTTCAATTGCATGTGTTTCTTCACGACGCATAGAGTTGAATTTAGCAAAAAAATGTCATTCGAGTATTTTAATTTGTAAATTTCTACATCTTTTTTAGTCTTGACGTCCAATTAGATCGACCACCATCTACAATAAATGCCCCTTGCTGAATATTTTCGTTTTTGTTTCACATGATTTCATGGTGTAAAACGCCGAGTGGATCCCCAAATATAATCGGGTCGGCATGAGCTCGATAGCTCGTCCAAGACCAAACCAGGGCACGGCGAACCCCATGTGAGTACTCTCGAACTCCTTCGATGCTTCCTAATGCTTTTCTTAGGTTAGATCGTGTGTAGAATGGCTAGGACAGCTAAATCATTCTTGAGCTGTGATTGATAAATAGGACCTTACTAGGAATGCCATGTGATTTATTTGCATATCTAGATTCCTTGAGTTGGGCATTTTATTACTGATTGTGATTGCTAGGATAATCACTCCTATCTACATGAATTTCTAGATTTAGGGTTCATACCTTACTCATCCGCATGAATCTCAGGCTAGAAAATTCAGTCAACTTAGGTACCGAAAGGGCATCAACTCTGACAGTTGGTGTAACTAAGTCCCCGAAACCATTTCTCTGGTTCTCGCAGAATTGAATAGAAACTCCCAACTATTCGATTGGGTGGTCCAATCATACCCTAAAAAAATGATTGGTGGCGACTCCATGGCATGCACACTTAGCACATGTCACTAGACCACACTGAAAGTCGATCACGCATACCTCCGTTGCGATTTGGGTAATGGGCCTTGGGAGAGGCCCGCGTCCGACCAGACAGGACGACCCATTAGCCCTCGAGAGCCCGACAACCTCAAGAGGGTCGCGACAATGTGGCCGCCGACGCCAAATCTGGGTCGCCAGCAACCGCTTGCCCTTTGCCGGAGTCGGCGAAGGGTTTCAACTTTTCTTTAATAAAAAATGAAGAAGTGCATTGCAAGTATAATTTTTCCAAACGCTATTTTACCCAAAGTTGCTTTGTAATGGACTTTTAAGTTATAACTTACCATATAGTATTTGCATTTCACCAAATCCCTTTAACCTAAAGACATTTGTATTTTCCAAATGACTTTCCCCAAAAGCTTTTCCAAACGTACCCATAATCTCTCGATATGGGGCTCTCCAAGCAATTATCACAGACAATGGATCCAATCTCAATAACAAGATTGTCGATAATCTGTTGAATCATTTTAGCACTCGACATCTAAAGTCGTCCCCTTACCGCTCGCAAATGAATAGGCTAGTTGAAACGGCGAATAAGAACATCAAGAAGATCCTGGCAAAGGATTGAAAATTATAGGGATTGGCAGGAAATGTTACCCTTTGCGTTGATGGCATATTGAACTTCGATTCGGACTTCAATTGGGACAATCCCCTATTCCCTAGTTTATGGTATGGAACCAGTCCTACCTGTGGAAATAGAAATTCCATCCTTGAGGGTATTATCTGAGGAATTTGTTGGGTACTTAACCCATTCTATATTCAATCTACAATGCGGAAACATGCCATATGGACCACTTGATTCATTGATCGACAAAAGCACATTACCAGAATGTACCTTAATAATCACAAGTTAAGAGCCCTTTGCGATTGAGTCGAATCCTCTGTCGTCAATGCCGAATCAACGATGAGTCGGTAGGGAGGAGCGTTCCGCGTTTACTATTTTTTGGGAGCGACAGACAAATACGTCGACAATGTAGAACGACTGTGAAGACGTCGTTATTTACATCTTCTCAACCAACGTGATCTTTCACGTTTAAATTTGGATAACCGCCAAGGGAGTGTGGTTGCCCGCATGGGCGCACACCGTAACTCCGTAGGCCCCACTATATTATCCAATATCTCCCATTCGCCCATGTAGGGAAAAACTCAACTCTTAATATTTTCACAAAGTTCATATTGGCAAATAACCCGTGCGACCAGCATACTCTGAGAGCTCGTTGTCATACATCCGTTGGGAGTACATGACAGCTCTTTAATCAGATATAGATTTTAGTATGTTGTACCCTAGATCGATCAGTCACATTTGTACATCTCATTGGATCTCATTTAATAGTTAAATACATTATAATCACAATTATGATTACACTAAATAACCATAATTGACCGGTCTGTGAACATAATCCATAATGTGACTAAAAAAAATCCAAATCAATCTTCCTCTTTCATTAGACCTCTCAATTTCAGTTCAGCTCGCTTTTATAGAAGTGTCCCTTTAGATCGAATCAATTTCATGACCATAGGCAACACTCTAAGATAGCAAACACTAAATAGAAATTTTGATAATAACGAAAAGTTATAAGGGTACTAAAATTGAGGAATTTTATCCTCGAGAGTCTCACACGGCTTAAGAAAGTTGAGATCATAACTTTTGCCAACTCTCATTGGTCGAATATGCATACGTAATATAAAATATGTATTACGGTATTTTCTCCTTCCCCATGGAGCGTATGTCTTTCTATTTTAATATCGTATAGATGATTTTTTTTTTTACATACTCAGTGTCTGACTTGAGTTCACGTAACAACTCCAGCCAAGAGTTTTCATCAAACTCTCATTTGGCTATAAAGACAGGTAAAGTGAAGTATGTGGGTCATTTCACTTTTGGACATTGTAAATTTTAAGTACTCATCCTAACATTCAGTTAAGGCGGCAAAAATATTTTAAGCTTGAGCTCTCAATTATCACATAGATAATAAGCTTAAAATTTCCTCATCTCTATTCATCACACAGTGAACAGAGGCGATTACCCGTGTGAGTGGGCTAATCTCTCATCTGTCCGACATATCTTTTTCAATATAATGCACCAAGCACTAACATGCATAAATATCGGCAGAAGAACACTAGAAGTGTCAATATTTGTGTACGGCGTTCACTTTTGTGCCAATATTTTTTTTGGATCACTTAAGTGCCAATTTTTTTTAAAAACGGTTATTTCAGTGCTAAGTCCGATGTGGCTCGTCGGAAATCACGCGTGGCGCACACGTGGCTTGCCGGATATCCTTGTCAGCATTAAAAAAGCCAAAAACTAATAAAAAGTTCCTCATAAAAACTGAAAAAAGTAAAAACAGTAACAAAAATTAACTAAATAACAAAAAATAGTTAAAACAATCAAAGATCTGCCGCACAAGGACTGTGCAAGCCCTCATTGCCTCTGCACCATCATCGCCGGCACTAGCCGGAGATAGGTGGGAGCTGGTCGGCCGGGGTGGGCGACCCCTCGCCACTAGACGGCGGGGCGGTGGTTGCCTCACCGAGTTGGGCGCTGGCGAGGGCCAACCCTCGCCAAGATCTGGCCGAGGGTTGCCCGCCCTCGCCCAGATCTGGCCGCGGGCATGTCACCAGCAGGCCCTCCACAAGCTTCGCTCAAAGATGAGGACCATTGCGAGTAGCGTCAGCCTGCCTCCTCTCACTCGCTCGTGTGTATTGTCTACATCAGACCTCCATGAGCTTCGACTGCGTGGTTCACTCTCGCAGGTTCGATTTTGAGCACTATTATGCGATGATTTTGTAATTTTCATACGGAACTTACAGGAGATCACAAACACCCAGATCACAAACTCTCATAGGAGATCACAAACGTAGTGGATGAGCAAGCTGAAGCCTAGGTCCCGCTCAGAGAAGACTTGGAGGAGATCACCTTCCCCCTTCTTCGTTGCCCGATCCTCCTCACATTAAAAAGCCCAAATCTGTGGCGAGGGCTGCTAGCCCTTACCAGCGCTTGGCGGGGCGGCCACCCCGCCGTCTAATGGTCAGGGGTCGCCCACCCCGGCTGACCAACGGTGGAGGGCGGCGGCGAGTGTTTCAAGTCCACGCCCTGCAAACTTGTTGTAATTCCCTTCTTTTTAGGTTTTTTGTGTAATTTTAATTTTTTAAAAATGCTAACCATTTTTCAACTTGAATAGTCTATGTGGACGCCATGTTGACGCCACGTGGACATATATATATATATATATATATATATATATATATATATATTAAATTTCCACGTAATATTAAAAAATTAATTAAAAAAATGCCACGTGTATGGTTTGGCCGGAAGTGGCACTTAAGTGATTCTTTTTAGCCGGAATTGGCACTTAAATGATCATTTTCTATCCGATTTGGCACTTAAGTGAGCCGGCGAAAAAAATTGGCACTAAAGTGAGCGTCGTACACAAATATTGGCACTTCTAGTGTTCTTCTGCCCATAAATATCAAATAGACTTATAGACTTCCATATTGACAAACAACATCATCAATTATTAATAGTTCAGGGAAAAATATAAATATTCAGTACATCAATCTCTACGCAGTCCTAGAGTCTTTACATGACGAAGAAAGACATCTCTAGGAATTGGCTTTGTAATAGGATCTGCTAACATTTTATGCGTAGATACATACTGTAGGTTTACTTCCTTTCGTGCTACCATATCCTTGACATAGTTATACTTAATGTCTATGTGTTTGGTCTTGCCATGGAACTTAGGATCCTTAGTGTAAGCTATTGCCGCCTAACTATCACAATAAACCTTCACAGGGTTTGCAACATCTCTAGTAACACTCAAATTATCCAGAAATCTTCTAAGCCAAACACTCTCTTGTGCTACCGCTGATAAAGCCACGAACTCGGCTTCCATGGTGGATAAAGCTATACACTGCTGTTTCTTACTGCTCCATGATATGGCGCCATTATTCAGTAAGAACACATTTCCAAAAGTGGATTTCTTCTCATCCAAATCTCCTCCCTAGTCAGCATCAGTGTAGCCCTCAAGGTGCAGATCACTTCCTTGGTACTTCAGCGAGTAATCGGCAGTTGCTTTCAGATACCTCAAGATTCTCTTAACGGCAGTCCAATATGCTTGACCTGGATTGGATTGGTATCTACTGACCAATCCAACTGCGTAACAAATATCAGGTCTTGTACACATCATAGCGTACATGAGACTTCCAATAGCACTGGCATATGGAATATTTTTCATACGTTCTTGCTCTTGTGGAGTCTTAGGACATATTTTTTGACTCAGTCATTCACCTTTTGCAATAGGAGTATCAATGTGTTTACAATCTTGCATACGAAATCGTTCAAGGACTTTATTTACATAAGTCTCTTGTGAAAGAGACAGTAACCTTTTCGAACGATCTCTCGAAATCTTAACTCCGAGAATGTACGTAGCCTTGCCCATATCTTTCATTTCAAAATTTGAAGATAGCCAACATTTGACTGTTTTGACTAACTCCATATTGCTTCCAATAATTAGTATGTCATCAACATATAATGACAAAATCACAAAGTGACTTTTGAATCTTTTGATATACACGCAATTATCTTCATTGATCATCTCAAAATCATATGCCACTATGGCATTATGAAAGCGTATATTCCATTGTCTAGAAGACTGCTTAAGGCCATTTATCGACATCAGAAGTCGACATACTTTTTGGTCTTGACCTTCTTTAACAAACCCAACGAATTGTTCCATATAAATTTCTTCTTATAATTCTCCATTGAGGAAAGCAGTCTTTACATCCATTTGATGTAACTCTAGATCCAAACTAGCCACCATTACCAAAATAAGGCGAACAGAAGTAATTCTAACCACAAGAGAAAAAGTTTCCAGATAATCAATTCCTTCCTGTTGGTTGTATCCTTTCACAACAAGGCGAGCCTTATGCCTATCAATTGAACCATCAGCCTTGCGCTTTATTTTGAGAACTCATTTGTTCCCAATGGCTCTTCGTCCTTTTGGAAGATCAACCAGTTCCCAAACGTGGTTTGATCTCATTGACTCAATTTCTTCTTCCATTGCTTTCATCCATTTTTTTCTTATCGGGGCAAGATAGAGCCTCATTTATATTTCTTAGCTCATCCTCTTCCAGTGGAGCAATCATGAAAGCTTTCCCTTCAATTTCAAAACGTCGTCGAGGAATGCTTTTGCGACTTGTTCGCCGTGGAGAAGATTGCACCACCAAAGATACTTCATTCTCCATTATGCCCATACTTGGACCAGATAATGGTATCGATTCATCAAGTGGTTGCAATTTTGACTGGTTCGTACACAATTCTCCACTTCTCACATTGCTCCCACTTGGATCATTATATATTGCAATTCCATTATCCTGATCTAAGATCTCAAATAGGGAACAGTCTTCACCTATTTCGCCCTTTCTTGGAAAATCATTCTCTAAGAATGTGACATCTCTTGATTCAAATTCAGTCACGCTTCCATTTTCTTGCTCACCTATGAACACATATCCTTTAGAGTGTTCAGAATATCTTATGAAGATACTCTTTTTGCCTCGTGGTCCCAATTTTTCATATTTATGAGAGGACTCATGAATATATGCAGCACAACCCCAAGGTTTAAGAAAGCTCAAATCAGGTTTTCGACCTATCCATAATTCATATGGGGTTGAAGAGACTGATTTAGAAGGCACTCGGTTAAGTACATAGGTAGCAGTTAATAAAGCATCACCCCAAAAAGTGATCAGTAAATTAGCTTGCGCCATCATGGACCTAACCATTTGTAGTAAGGTTCTGTTTCTTCTTTCAGCCACTCCATTTTGTTGAGGAGTATATGGAATGGATAACTGTCTATCTATTCCCTTTTCATCACATAAGTATCTAAACTGATCAGATAAATACTCTCGACCTCGATCGGATCTCAAAGCTTTTATTTTATTATCTAGCTGATTTTCCACTAAGGTCATAAATTTCTTGAAACAACTTAATGCTTCCGATTTATGATAAACCAGAAAGACATATCCATATCAACTATAATCGTCAATAAATGTGATGAAATAAACAGCAACGTGCCTTGCTTTCACATTCATTGGACCACAGATGTCAGTATGGACTAATTGCAAAGGAAAGTCAGCTCTAGTACCCTTTCCAAATGGCTTTCGTGTAGTTTTTCCAGCTAGGCAATGTTCGCAAACAGGCAATTCGAATTTTTCAATATTGCATAATAAGTCATCTTTGGCTAATCTATTCATTCTCTGTTGGCCAATATGACCAAGCCTAGCATGCCAAACATTCACATCATTCTCACTAGAATTGGAAGATGCGAATAAGGAATAACATATATTCACACTAGTATGTTCAATATCTAATACAATAAAGCTATCCACGAAATAACCAGAACCATAAAAGGTTGTTCCCAACAACAAATCCACACCATGGTTATGGAAATTCATGCTAAAATCAAGTTTGACTAACACCAATAGAGAGACTAGATTTCGACGAATCTCCGGAGTATATAGAACATCATGCAGGAATAAAGTGCGTCCACCACGCATGATCAGTTGGCAAGTGCCAATTCCTTTGACTTCCACTCTGGAATTATTTCCCACATAAATCCATCTCGCTCCACTTGGAATTCGTCGAAATTTCACAAAAGCACTTCTATCTCTGGCTACATGATCTGTGGCTCCTGAGTCTACAGTCCACAAGTGTTTTAAGGGTTTCTACCTTCTTCGGCTCAACACAGTCGCGAGCGAAGTGACTCTTCTTGCAACAATTGTAACATTTCATTCTTGAAATGTTTTTCTTCGCGGGACACTTCCCTTTTCCATGCTTCTTAAACTTTGGTTTCTTCATAGATGGTTCCACTCTTTTGCCTTTCCACTTCTTGAAACTACCAGGGTGCTTGCGCTTGGAACCCGAAGCTCCATGTGAGCTAGATCCAGCAAAATACACATCAGTTTGTGTTTTAGCCGCCAGAAGGTGGTCCTCTTCCAACTCCAGATGGCGCATAGCATCCTCGAAGGTTGTGGCATTCACATTGTGAGTCAAGTTAACCTTCATATGGTCCCAATTATTAGGCAAAGAACGGATTACAACCTGCACTTATTGTTCATCAGACAATATGTGACCAGCATCCTTCAACTCATTAATCATGTTCGACATCTTCCTCAGATGTTGTCTCATATTCTGCCCATGTGTCATCTTATATGTATCGAACCTGATTGTAAGCTGCCTCAGCTTAGTGACAGAAGTCTGTCCAAAACGAGCCTTCAAGGCGTCCCAAATGTCTTTAGTATTCTCGTACTGCCTGAACTCTCGCATAATGTCATTATCCATACTGCTCAACAACGTAATACGAGCAGTTGAGTTCTTTTTCTTCCAGGCAGCGAAGGCTTCCTTGTCCCTTCTATGCTGTGTAGTGTTACCATCCTCTGGTTCAGCCATGGTCAGGTTAAGAGCTTCCAATGCCTCAAGCTCCTCTAGCACATACTGGATTTTCATACTCCAGATTTCATAATTCTTTCCATTCAACTTATCACCCTTGTTGAGTTCAGCAACAATGTTCTTTGAAGCCGTTGCCATAGTATCTGAATATTAGACATTTTGCACGGATTTTAAGTTTATATGTATGCAACAAATGCAACTCTATTTATGCATTTAGATTATATTGATATATTATTTCAGAAAAGATTCCAAAATCAACGGTTCACTAAGTCCCCCATCATCATCTAGATATTTTAATCTAAAACATATATCAATACAATCATTCAAACGTGTTCATCAAACAGTTACTAAAAATTATGAACACTCCCACTAAAAATATATATACAATAGCATATATCTCACATTATCAACAACAGATAATCATGAATTCAACAACATGTTCCTAAAATTTTCCTATACATACTTGGAATTAAAAAAAAATAACTAAAGATAATCAAGCGTTGTAACCCTTTCTGAGGTTTGACGATTGACCCAGGTAATTTCCCTTGTATGAGGTAGGGAATCCACAAGCTCCATAGGGGGATTTCCGACTATATTAGGAACCCATATTGGCGTCTTAGGAAAACCCCTATGAGTATCATTGGTCTTTCGCCAAAGCGTACTCTGCCTTACAAACTTGTGTAAGAAATGTAACACAAATTTCTTGTATGTATAGATGTCATCAAGCCACCAAATCTGATTCATCAATCCATGCCACTCTTCAGGTATTAAATCCCTTAGTGCATAAAATGCGTCTACTGAAGACATTACTCGACCAGCCCAAATGATCTCATTGATCATTTTGTTGACCACTATCACATGGGTTATAATGTCGCATACATTATCCCATTGGTAATGACGCAATTGTTCAATCTTCTTGTGAAGAGTTTGTATTTGAGCAGGTTGTTTCGGCCTTATTGGCGTTTTTGAACTTCGTCTTGCCCATATGTCTTTAGGTCCTGGCCATGATGACATTGTTCCCGCAACGAATGCAGAACAAAGTGGATTACTACAATCCATCAATCATATAAAATTTACGAACATATCGTAATTAAGGACAAATAAATACAAGACATTAAACAAATCCCAAAATTGAAAGACCTTTTTTTTTTGGGTCAACGGTCAACGGTCAATGGTCAATGGTCAACTGGTCGACGGGTCACGGTCGGACGGGTCGGGTCAAAATCCATCGGACTGGGTCAGAACAAATCCGAAAATGGGCCGGCCCTCTTTTTCTTTTTTTATTAGGCTTCGAATTGGGCCGGTCCAGGCCCGAATCGCGAGGGGGTCAAGCCCATGTGCGCCGGACGTGGAGCGTGAGGGTGGCGACGGTTTGGCCCGTCGGCGCGTGAGCCGCCGTTCGGCCTCCTCCGGCAACCATCCACCCGTCAAAATTTTCGTCTCTTCGAGACGAACACGATGGTATATTCACGCTTCAATTTTGACATACAAAAATGGCTTAAAATGGGAACAGACTCGGCCTCGAGGGACTCTGCCCTGCCGCGGCGCATGTCGCGCGTGCGGCCGTTGCCGGCGTCCCCTCGGGGCCGGCGACCACTCAAAATAATCGTCTCGACGAGCCCGTTGCAATGGTATATTCAAAACACATTTTTGACAAACCAAACTCAGAATTTCATGCATGAACAGTACACGCAATTAGGGCTAAATTGTTCGCAATTAACACAAAATCAATCAGGAAACAAGAAATCACGGCTCTGATACCAATGTTGGGTACTTGACCCATTCTATATTCTATCTATAATGCGGAAACATGCCCTATGGACCACTTGATTCACTGATCGACAAAAGCACATTACCAGAACATACCTTAATAATCACAGGTTAAGAGCCCTTTGCGATTGAGTCGAATCCTCTGTCGTCAATGCCGAATCAACGATGAGTCGGTAGGGAGGAGCGTTCTGCGTTTACTATTTTTTGGGAGCGACAGACAAATACGTTGACAATGTAGAACGACTGTGAAGACGTCGTTATTTACATCTTCTCAACCAACGTGATCTTTCACGTTTAAATTTGGATAACCGCCAAGGGGGGGTGTAGTTGCCTGCATGGGCGCACACCGTAACTCCGTAGGCCCCATTATATTATCCAATAGAATTAAAAGAGAGCTACAGCGTAGCTACTTTTTCAATCTCGGTACAAGGGCAAGAATGTCATGTATACACGGCATATGAATAGAGGAGATGATGCATGAACGAGAAGTGGATCGGAAAGCAAAGTTCCCTCGGCAACCCATTCAAATTAGGGACTTCATACGCGAGACAGCATCTTGCATCGGTTAATATCCAAAATACATGTTTCCTTGTTCATAACAGGTAAACTTTCGAACGAGTCACAACCAGATAAAACCAACTGGCTCAGGTTTTGTTAGCTGGAAAGATCTGGTAGCTCTTTTAAGGACGGGCAGTCAAAAATCCACAATGCTTCTAGTGATTCTGATTGTTCAAGACCTTGAATCTCAACTAGACATGGGCACCTATGAAGATACAAAGACCATGGCTTTCTTACGGTTGGTAAATGGGATAGTCTCACGAGGGATTGACACCCCGATACACCGAAAATCCGAAGGTTCTCCACCCGTCCAAGCGCATCCAGTGGAATTTCGGTTAAGCGCGACCTGCATATTTCAATATGGGTTAATTGCAATACAGAGCATTCAAATTGAATGTCAAGACTCTAAAAATGTAAGAATTTTGAATTAAAAGACTCAAATGACAATTTTTTGGTCAAATTCAACCCTACACGTTGTGAAGTAACACATAAAATTGAACTCTAAAATTGAATTTTTATGAGGTAAAAATGAAAAATGAATTAAAATAAAAATATAAACTATTTTTCTGTATTTCTGTGACCTTGAATTCTATTTTTCTTGAGTTTTCAAGAATTTTTCTATTTTTCGAAAATACAAAAAAATATGGATTTTTTTTGGGGTAAAAAATGGTTCCTTAGGCTTGGCCAAGGCTACCAAAGTTGATTTTGTAATTTTTTTTTAACTTTTATGAGTTTTTTTTTATAAATTATCCAAAAATAAAATGGAAAAAGACTGATCAAAAACCAGATGTCAATAGCAATACTTGATAATTTGTCGAATTGAACCATAAAAATGAAATCAGGGGCATGAATTCTATCTAAAAAAGTGATTTTTCCTAAAATTTCATCGAGAATTGAACAAAATCCTCAAATTGTTCATTGGATCCAAAAATTGAAATTGAGCAATTGGAACCCTAAATGGCCAAATCGAACCTGGCCACCCCCTCCAATCAATTCATAAGATCAAAAAACATAGGGAGGAGGTCTTACCTTTACATGGCAGTCCCTTGATTTTGAATAATTTCAGTCCAATTGAAACACACGGATTAAATTGTGAGAAAATTGTGCAATTTTTCCCAACCCATGCAATTCACGCAATTAATCAATCAATTGGACTAAATTGAAATGTATGATATTACAATTGAATATCGTGACTCTAAAAATGCAAAGATTGCAAAAGAAATTACTCAAATCGTAATTTTTGGCTCGAATTGGGACTATGCTCAATGAAGAGACATGGGATCTCGATTCGAATTTCTGAAATCTTGAGGGGCCAAAATGAAATATGAATTAAAATAAAAATAGTGGCTATTTTTACGTATTTTGTGGCCTCGAATGCTATTTTTTATGAATTTTCGTGCATTTTTCTATTTTTCAAAAAATATTTAAAAATGCGAAAAATATGAAAAATTATTTGCTCAAAAATGATTCCCCATGCTTGGTAAAGGTTATTAAAGTCGATTTTTCCATTTTTAGACTTTTTTGAATTTTTTTATGAATTTTCTAAAATTATAAATTAAAAAAGACTAATAAAAAATCAGGTGCCAACTAGTTTACAAACCAATGCTAAATTTTCAGGACTTATCCGTTTAAAGTTTACAAACAAATGCTAAATTTCCAGGACTTTTCCGTTTATTTTCATGATATGCCACTATCCTCATGGATTAGAAGGCCAGCTATAACTCATGTTGGCAGTCCAAATGTAGAACCCTTATGACTATCAGAGGACCCTAATATTGAAGAGGCTCATCGAAAAATCGAAATAGAAAATCTTGAGGTTTATTAAGAGAGCTCAAGCTGGGCCTACACCGAATGAAGCTTGCTTAACACACTCTTCGAAAATCACCAGGAAATGAGGAAAGATAAGCCTTGGGAAGCAAGGCTTGGTTTGAAGTATTAGGAGAAAAAGCAAGAGAAGGGAGGGGAGAGAGAGTGTGTGCTTTTTTCTTCATGGGAAAGGAGAAGATTGATCAACTTTTTCTAATCATGCCCTAGAAAGTGATGACAAAGAGAAAAGTGAATATGCCCTTCCCTCCATGATTACAACTATCTGCAATCTCTATCATTACCACGATTATTATTCCCACCTCCACTTCCACCACCCCACCGCAAAACCCTCAGCCGATCTCAGTGTCTTTTCATCTAATGCCCTCTCTCTCTCTCTCTCTCTCTCTCTCTCTCTCTCTCTCTCTCTCTCTCTTTTCACCATTTCACTCACTATCTCTTTCGGCTTTATCGTAAAAAGAATCATCTAAAGCCCTAGTTATAATACTGTTTTCCTTACAGCGCCCCATTTCAAGAATTTCTCTGAAGAAGAAGCACTTTGCTTCAGTTGAGTTCAATCATGCAAAAAAAAAAAAAACAAAGAAAAGACCCTCCCTTATTCCCTATAAAGCTGTTTTTTTTTTTTTAGCAGGGGTTCTACTTTCTTTTTCTTCTTCTTCCTCTTTCCCTCAGTCAGTGGGGTCTCTGCCACATCTCCATGAGGGGGCTTCCCTTCACTTTGTATCACTCTTCACTTTGTATCACTCCCCTTTCTTTTTCATCAGGTGTCGTACAGTTCGCTTTGGATTGGATTTTGGTGGGAGTCCCAAACAAATACGTGGTCAAAGGTCATTCCATTTCTATAGTTGTATACACGAGTGCCCACATGTACTTACTTTAGATCATACGAGGAAGAGTAGCAACAATACAGATACGAAGTTGGATTTACTAATGATCGATATAACAAGTTATGCCACCAACTATTATGGAGCATGTACAAGTACTTTCTTGAGATCAAGGCATACATGTACTAAGAAGGGTATAAGTATACACGTGTCATAATTGTAAAAGCATTTGTGCAAAGATAAACAAACACCGGTTGTGTGTTCTATATAAATCTTATTCAAACTCTGAGAAGACTCAACCACATAGACCTACAGCAAAAATCGGGTCATGTTTTCCTCCATATCTATGCTTCTGATCGGAGAGTTGCAAACACGAATAACACATAAATTTAACTTTATACAATTAAGTTAGCATGCAAGATGTCTCCATAACTTGCAAGTTTATAACCTAAAAGTGAGAGGCATTTTTCCTCCAATTAGGATATATCGGAGGACAATATTTCCCTAACAAATTTTATGAAGGACGCTGCTGCCCTGACAGTTCGATAGTACTGTAAATTATTTCTGGCCACATGATCTTCTAATCAATGAGTATTTTATACAAAACACGTGGAAATGTTGTGTGGATTTACGGTTGAGATTGTCCCGTCATTTCCCTTTTGTGAACCTATCTTGCATCTCTAATGTTACTATATATGCAAACATGCCATGACACCTCTGTTCTACCTACTTCGGTGATTATATATTGTGTATGTTGAATTAGAATAGTCCTCTCTTTCAACTTTCATGTGGCTACAAATAGATTTAGCTAACTAGAACCTTCTACATCTAGCTACCATATCGAGCGCTCTTTTTGGGAGCTTGATTTATGTGAATCGGACTGACTTTTTACTAAGGTATCAGGGTAGGATCTCTTCCGGTAAGTGTATTGATTGTGGATAGACTAAGTCTAAGCCGATCCGATGAGTATATGAGTTTATAAATAAGACCTAGTCAACATCACCCCAACCACCTAAGAATATAGTCTATGAATGGCACAAAAGGAAGAACAACAATAAGAATTAACCCTAAACCCACTGAGAAGCGTTAGGTTTTATACACCCTTTTTATCATTGTGTTTGATTTTGTATTGAATCGTAAATATAAATATTTCATATATTTTCACATTCTTATTTCATGTTATTTTCCATCTTCCCACCCTTTTTAATCCAGAGTCTCCATCTTATGATCACATCTTCGAACCGGTGCATCTGTAGATCATCGTTCGACACATTCAAATCGCCGACGATAAGCCTCTCTTATCCTCAGTTGAGCTCGAACACTTCCTAGATGAGGTTCTAATCCTTTCTTCTCAAATGTCTGCACATCCACCGAAGCATTTCCAACTTCTCCGAACTCAATTAGTGCACATGTTGATCTCCTACTGCCCAACAATTGATAACATCAATGGCTCATCTCACAAAAACCTGTCAACCTTAAGCGGCCATCGGCGCTTGTACGCATCTAATCACACTATGAATTTCACGTTGGATTTACACTCAACCCTCGTTAAAAAAAAAAAAAAAAAAAAAAAAAAAAAAAAAAAAAGCAAGTGGGCAATACATATCTCATCATAATTGAAGTTATCCGCCATACATTAGTATCCATGCAGTCAAAGACCTTGTTGTCCTTGACCAGTAGTTGAAGTCAGTTATCTTCCCCGCAAAATTAGATGATTGATTCTCATATAAATTGACTAATCATTCACAGAACCTATCATTTTACCACCGATTTTCACGTACATCATTGTCTTGGGATTTGCTGGCCACGACAATTTGCTAACAAAAACATCTTCACTGTGGACATGATTGAGATTTGGTCCAATATGGTCGAACGTGCATTCCCTACAAGCAGTAGGCGCGCGTGGGATTGAACATACACAACTCCTCTCCTTTTTCCCCTTTGGCAAAGGCAGAGTCCTGATTATTCTCATCTCAGAGCAGAGAGAGAGAGAGAGATGCAGATCGTGGAATGTCCAGTTTGTGCGCTGTGGTTGAATGATCTGCATCAACTCAACACAGACACACTTTTTGGCTGACATGATTGAATTGCCAAAAAGGGTTTTCTCTTCAGTGGATAATTAGTTGGCAATAATATTTCCCTCATCATTACCTGAATTTATGTAATGTTGCGAATTCCTTGCTCCTGAGAAAAAGAGATGGACAGAAAATCGGTTTAGGTTCCCGGACACCGTCTGGATCTAAGAAACACAGCAACCTATGATTCCATTATAAATGCAGAATAATAAACCGATCACCATCTGATCATTTCTATGATAATTCCCCCAACAACAGTGAGACCTCATCCTCACTTCCCTATATCACCCACATCATCAAGTGTAAAAGAAAATGGAGAAAATTTGCCACTTTAACCCCACAGAGAGAGAGAGAAAGAGAGAGAGAGAGAGAGAGAGAGAGAGAGGTGGGTCAGTCATCAAACTAAAACATGCATGAAATGATAGTGTTGAAGATGATGGAGGGACCTACTCGGTCTTGATCATCACACGGAATCCCTTGGATTGAGGAGTTGCAGAAGCAGCCTTGAAACGTGGGGGACTCCTTTGGATTTCTTTTTGGATTTCATCTTTCCCTCCCCCCCTTGGAAAACAACCTTTATTTTTTCCTCCTTTTCTTTAACGTTTTTATCAAGCCACAGTATCAAAAGAAGAGAAGTAGAAGGAAGGGGTAAGGAAAAAAAAAAAAGAATGTGATGTGCATGTGATCCAACAGCCTTTTATGTTCCCTTCTTCTCAGCCCCCATGAAGAGAAAAAAAACAAAAGAAAAGTTAAACAAAAGAAAAAGGACGACAGAAATTTAGAACACATAAGAAACCCACCATTTCTATCTGTCTTTTTTGACATTCGGTGACCAACACTTTAATTGGTTAATCATGTTTAGGACATAACATTAAAGAAGACATTGTGTTTAGTACAAAGAGTTCGAACTTGGGTCCCACTCTTGATTTATGCATGCTAGGTCGGCCATGTTCTTGATCATCGCACCGATCAAGAAAAGGGGGGTTGTTTTTACTAGTGGGATTGCTGGGTCCAATTCGCATATCACATCAAAAAGGGGAGATCATACAAATTGGAACATCTCTTTCTATCTTCTTCTTTTTCCTTCCTTTTTAAAGTGTAGGCAGTGTTTCGTAGAATATACGACCAATTCTTTCATGGGTATGTCACGTCCTGTCTAACGTTTATAGTATTAGGGTTTCTTTTTGACGTAGAAGTTGAATGTTGGATTGATGACTTTGGAAGGAAAGGGGAAAAGAAAAGAAAAAGGAAAAGAAAAGCACAAAGAAAGGGAAAGATAATGGAGGAAAGACGTCTCTTGTTGTTCTCCCTTTCGATGAAATCTCTAAAGTTAGGTTAAAATGAGCTTTAAAATTTTCTTTTCTCCTATTCTTTTGTTGATAAGAAACTACGGTCCATGCAAATGCCCTTTTTTTTAAGGATAAAGAAACGCTTTTGAACCCATGCAAGATAGATTACGCTTAGAGGAAGCTGCTTTCTATAGTCTTTCGACCTTTATTCGACGACTATAACTTTTGCATGGAATGAAACCCTACTTTTCCCTTTAATTTTATTTAAAATATGCAAAACCACAACTTTGTCTAATAAATTGCTTTATCGTATGCGTACTCTTGAGTTGGTCTGGGTCACCCATTCATGCCTAACTTCACGCTCTCTTATATTATGTTAATCACAACCCATAAGTACCCATTTACCCGAAATGCCCTAATTGGCTATTAAGCTTATTAAACATTTTGAAATTTTCCAAAAATGTTGACAAGATAGACATAAAACTTGGACAATGGCAAGATCCAAACACACCCAGTAAGTTTGTAGTGTCTCGAAAATTCAAGAATAAACTTTTGAAGGTTGCTTTGGACGCCCGAATATGAAGAGAAGAAAATGAACTTTGATAGTAGACTAATTAAACATCCACAGCTTTCTTGTGCGGAATCGGCTTATAAAGAAGTTATCCAAGAACTGCTAGATCTCTAATGGCTATACACCTTGATTTATTACGTGACCTAATTGATATCTCATTAAATTATTCTCCTTGTATTGAACATAGAATGTGTATTTATTAGGATTAATATGGATGGTAACAATCCTCCCTTATCAGTCTTTATGGTGGTGATCAGGGAAGGAATTTAGGAAGAGATAATGTATTCCGTGCGGTCCTTTGCATCCCCTTCAAACAGCATACTATCGTGAATTATCCAAGCACTAGCCATACTATGGTCCTAATGGACGTGCCTCCTATTGCATATATGTCCTTTTGCGACAACTAATATAAGAATATCGTGAGACGCGAATCTCCACAAGCTTCTTGTGCTTATAATGTCATATTCGGGCAATCTTCTTAGTCCATGTGAAAGATGAAAAATCGTTTTACAAAGTGTGAATGGGTTGCATTTTATCTCAGCACTACCAAGATGCACGTATATTGCACGGGTCTAAGACTATATTTATCACATTATTTTCAATGTTGGTGTCGTTGTAAATTTTCGCAAGAGAAATGTAATAATATATGCAGAACATTTTTACAAAATAAATATTCACGATGATTAAATTATTTACTAGAGTTTTCGTTGATTTTGTTTTAAAGTGGTTCCGACACTATCGTGGAGGCTTATCATCTTTGTGTCATTGACTTGGTGTGATAAATGGTGGGCCATTAATTGCCCGCTACCATTGGACGAGGCGGGCAGTGATCTCGTAGTTTGGACGGAGTTTGGCAGCGATATTGGAGTGGCAATGAATGGGATGGACAGAAACCAATGTAGAAGAGGGGGGAAAGAAAAAAAAAAAAAAACGCAACCATAGATTTGGATCCTTCAATATTTTCTGAAGATTGAGAGGGTCTTAATTGTAACATTTGCACAATCTCTATTGACCACAAATAATAGAGATAATTACACAAATGATCTCTCAACTTTGACTCAATGTGGAATGTCATGCTTCAATCATTAAACTTTTAATTTATTTAATATATAATTCCATCCTGAATTTTTATTTGTCCAGTGAAGTCTCTAACCTTTTGGTACTTATTCAATCTAGACCTTGAAATTGAATAAATGAAAGACAACATTGCATATTCTTGTATAGTCTAGGGATTAAATTGAACAAGTAACAAAAGTTCAGTGGCTACATTGAACAAATTAAAAGTTCTGGAATAACATTATAATTTGGACTAAAGCTTAGAGACCGTATTAAAAAAAATTAAAAAGTTCAGGAATAATATTGCACATTGGATCAAAGTTTATGGACTATTTATGTCATACCACAAGAAGTTTATGTTTCAGAACATATGTGCATAGGGGAAGGATGGTTTTTAATCCATGAATAGTATCATATCTTGCAATATAAGACCATCCTTTTAGTAATCTCCGACATGGTAAAGGCGGTGGCTTTATGCGCGGGGACATAAAATGCCAATCTCACCGTCCACACCGAAGGACAAACCATAACATACACTCCTAGGCCCTCGTGACACAAGCAACGACCTAATTGCTGCACAGAGAATAGTTTGAAACCTCTTTGACCGAACCCACCAGTTCATATTCAATTGCACACCAGCTAGCTAGACATAGATTTAGATAGATGGGGAGAGAGAGAGAGACAAAGAGAGAGGAGCTTGTGTTCTTTTTGAGCTGTTTCTTGTGCACATGCATTTGGAGCACAGTCTCCTTCTAAGACAACCCTTTTCTTTTGAACTATTTTCTGTCTTTTAAATGGCATGAAGATGTTGGGTGGTGGTGTTGTGTTCCTCGCCGTGCAGTGATAAGGACAAAAGAGAGCGCGAGAAGAGACAGAGAGAAGAAAGAAACCTTTGTAGCTTGTCGTTTTAGAACGAAGCGCCTTTGATTCTTCCACACTTTAGAGGGGAGGATTTAAATAATCACAGAGATAGAGAGAGACGAATAGGGAGAAGGATATCCATCATCAACCTTTTTCTTTTACTTATAAAGAAGAAAACGTTGGCGTATATTCTTATCTGTATTCGCTCTGTGTTTTAAGCTGTCTCTCCTCGGAATTCTCGCGTAGGGAGATGCATGTGTATCTAAAATATTGTTTGTTTGCCAGTCTAGTTGTTTTTAGTGGGATGAAAATTTGAAAGGGTCATGTGAGGGGATGGGGGGTGTGTGGGTGGGGTTCACTTTTCACTAGGTTTTAGAAACTAGAATAGAATCTTCGTGCCTCTCTCTACAGAGAGGGGTGTTTTCGAATGCCTTTTGGAGTTATTTTACTTGGGGGTGATTATGGTGGGCTCGGTAAGGATGTGTGTGAAGTTGCTGACAACTTGTAAGAGAGAGAGAGAGAGAGAGAGAGAGAGAGAGAGAGAGAGATGGTCCACGGTAGTACTCCACAAGTATGGAAATCTAGAAAAAGAAATGCTTGACCCCCCTCCCTCACTCTCTGCAATTGATAGTTTAGCGCGGATGTTGATTCTCCTATGTGGCACGGCTAACGTTGACTTGGACATTTTTCATATTATTCTAATATTTTTAAATAATTTTTTAAGTATTTTTTGGATTTTCTAAAAATATTAAAAAATAACCATGTTAGTGCTAGCCATGCTATAGAGGATAATTGATGTCAAAGCTAGCGATTTTCGATCAAAATTGGCCGAATTGACTCAATTGGTATAAATATAAAGGATTTAGGACTAAATTAACACTAATGCAAAAGGTTTATGACTGAATTGGCATCAGTAAAAGGTTTAAGATAGAATTGGCACCAATGCAAAAGGTTTAGGACTGAATTGGTACCAAAAAATGTTTAGGACTTAATTGGCACTAATACAATAGGTTTTTGACACTTTCCCTGAGAGGTTGACAACACACAATTGAAAAGAAAAGGATACAAGGGAGCGCCAAAAAAAAAAAAATACACACGAGCTCTCTCTTCTGTGTCCCCCCAGAAAAATTTCAACGCACAATTTTACGAATTCCACAAGTATTAGTCAAACAATGGATCGTGCTCAAATTTTGTGGAGAGTACGACAGGATAACTCAACGTGTGGCCTCGCGAAAACGATGGGTATTTTGTTCGTTCTAAGTCTTAATGCAATTAAATTTTGAAGAGACCTCCACGACACCTAGTTCTTCAACTTCACAAAAGAAATCGAGCATCAACGATCTAAAAATCCTCTTATGGTGTTTGTAGTCCTTGACAGTTGTTCCCACCCTTGTCGTTCCTCGTAGGTTACCGCTACCGTGAATCTGCCTCACGACCCCCTCGCTATCGATTGTTGTCTAAGTTGGTAACCAAACATAGGTAAGTTCCAAGTTTACTTGTTTTGAATAACTATATATCTAATTTGGATTATGTTGATTTTAACTCAATTTGGTGTGGTGTTTTAGGGGATAAGTGCCAAAAAAAAAAATCGATCACTTAAGTGCCATAACTTCTAAAAAAATATTTATTTGAGTGTCATAGCTTTCAATCGATCACTTAATGCCAATTATTTTTAAGATGTTCATCCAAGTGTCGAAAATCTGACGTGGCGGCCGTTTTTAACAAGTTATGGCACTCAAGTGATCGATTGGAAAATTATGTGTTACTCAAGTGATCAAAAAAAGTTAGGCCAAATTCCATAAAAAACCCTGAACTTTAAGTCTAGTCCCAATTATATCCCTCACTTTTTTTTGTCTCAATAAAAATCCCCAACTTTTAATTTACTCCCAAATCTATCCATCCTCAGTTAACTCTCCGTCCGTCCAAACCACCGTTAATAAATCCACGCCCCTCACTATTCATCGTCTCTATCCTCCAAAAACTCATCAACAATCCCGACTAATACAGGAACACCACAAGGCAGTTAAATCCAGCACACTCACCATCTCGAGAGCACAGGCGGTGGGGAAGGCGGCGAGGCAGTTGCCGTCGAAGAGCTCGCAGGCCGTGACGCACATGACGGGCGGGGCGCGCTTGGCACCCTCGGCCAAGACGGAGTACCTCATGGCCTCGTAGATCCGGTCCGGGTACTGGACGGGGATCGCCTCGTCCAGCTTCTGGTTGATCTCCCCGATCAGGGTGGCCCAGTACGTCCTCAGATCGAACGGCACAGCGTCGGGACCGCGGACGAGGCGGCGCAACGGATGGGGATTGCGGGCCTGAGGTTAAGGGGTTTCCGCGTGAGGTAGAGGGCGGGTGACGGCGGTAGCATCAGCGAAAAGGCCATAACTTTCAGTCTTTCACCCCTCCCTCCCTCTCTCTCTCTCTCTGAAGCTTTATGGGTCGTCGTCGACTTGTTCTTCTTGTTAAATTCACGCAGTGGGATTTGCGGGTGGAAGAAAAGATGAGATTGTGGAGGGAGGAGAGGTGTCCGTGTCACCGTGAAGACGAGACTGTGGTGTCGAAAGTGGGAATGGTTGTGGGGCCAATTATCCAATTTTTTATCTTTTTTTTTTGTGGTCAGACATTCCGATCGAAAATTACTTCACATCTCGTGAGTTCTCTTCTCGTGCGGTGGATGCGCATTAGAATTCATTGGCTTCGGGAGGCGGCTCCATATCCAGGCCAACTCTGCCAGAGTCGCCGTGGATGATCCCGTGTTCCCAGAGCCTCCGCGGCCTTCTCTCTCATCGTCCAACTCCTCTCTCAGCTCTCTCCCCTGCTCCGACTCCATCAGTTCTCTCACCGCCCTCCCCACTTCGTCGCCACTCACGAATCCATCCCCGTCCCGTTGCTTCCCACCGATCACCATCTCCATGTGCTACACCAGGTTGTTCCTGTTCATCTGCTGCTCCGGGTACAAAGGCCAGGCCACCAGCGGCACCCCGCCACCAACAGTGGGGGGCATGGATTTATTAACGGTGGTTTGGACGGAGAGTTAACTGAGGATAGATTTGGGAGTGAATTGAAAGTTGGGGGTTTTTATTGAGACAAAAAAAAGTTGAGGATATAATTGGGACTAGACTTAAAGTTCAGGGTTTTTTATGGAATTTGGCCAAAAAAGTTATGACACTTAAATGAGTGACATACATAAGTTATGGCACTCAATTGATTGGAAAAAAAAAAGTTGTGGTACTCAAGTGAGTGCCGTACGAAAGTAATGATACTTGTGGTGTTCTTATCCTGTGTTTTAGGCATGACCTAAATAAAAATTTCGTAGTTCGATAGCACTATATGCATGATAATCAAGATCTCGCTTTTTAAGACTTAAGATCGCATACCTTTGTTTCCTATTTTGGATTGAGGTGTATGGCCTTGTTATATTTCATATTGTATGCATCTTAGTCTGTTAATTTGGAATTGCTTATTTAGGAACCATGTAGTAGGAAATGACTTACTTTAGATTAGATTTTAATCTAAGTTATTACCTAGTTCAAATTAGGTATTTTCTATTAAAGATTTAAGAGAAAATCACAAAAGTAGTTGCATATTTCATATAGAAGTAGTGTTGTCATTGCCACGTCATCATCGTTGCAACATCATCATATTGCCACGTCATCATACCAATGTCATTCAGTAATTGTATATTCAAGCTCATATAAGTCAGATTGCGCGTGATATAAGAATTAGGTAACATAGAAAACACATCTATATAATTCATATGAGATGTCATTGGTTAGATTAGCATCACAAATACATAATAAAAAATTAAAGTGCATCTCAATGCATTACATATTGTTTAATCTTTTGTTAAACAAGAAAACCCCCCAATAGAAATAATCAACATTGCATTTAGAAATAATGTATAGGGCATGCATTTTTTCAATTGACATCTTGCAGATATTGGGAAACTAATCGTAGTGAAGTTATGATTTGCTTAATATGCATTGACGTTTGCCCTATATCTAGTAATTTATTTATTGCTTTGTTATTGAGTGGTAAATTATGTGATTGTGCAACCGCATGATCACCTATTGCTTTAGGCTTAAAATTGACCAAGACCACTTGCTAACTAGTTTTAAAAATAAAAAGAAAAAGGAACCGAAAGGCTTTAGTCAGTGCTAACCGTCCTACGTGGCGTAGTCACCTTGACAGAGACAATTTCTCAAAAAATTTGCGATTTTTTTTCTCTCTTTTTGTTCGTGAATGGAGAAGGCTAGGCAAGGTCGCCCGAGCCCAATCTGGCGAGGTGAGAGCTGGCTTCGCCTAAAGGAGGTCACCTTCATTGGCATCGGCCTTGCTTTGGTGAGGGTCATCCTCGCTCGATCTGGTGTAGGCTGCTCTTGCTTAGTACTGGGTGATGGTCGCTGGTACTGGGTAAAAAAAAGTAAATGAAAAGAAAAAAAAGAAAATTATTATTATTAAAAACGTCCACATTAGTACCACCCCTGCGAAGTAGGATGATTAATGTCCACGTCAGCAATTCCCGTCTAAAACTGGTCGGATGGACCCAATTGAAAAAACATGAAAATGTTTAAGATTCAATTAGCCTAATTGAAAGGTTTGACCGAATTGATACAACTGTAATATGTTTGCAACTTTTTTTGGTAACTTTCCTGCAGATAAGGAGTCTAGAAAGATTTTAATAAGAATCTTTTTCTCTGATAGCATTTAAAATTTTGTAGGACTATTATTTACTATTTTAAAAGTTTAAATTTGATGAACGAAGATATGATTTGATATTTAGGCATTGTAACTGGGCCCTTTGAAATGTAAATGAGAAACATTTCAGATTTGAATGAAATTTGATGGCAAAAATCAGATGCAGCTAGATTTTTTTTTTCTTTTTTTGTTCTTTTTGGAGATGCAGCTAGATTAGACAAACCAAATGAGAACCTTTTTCTTTCCTTGTTACAGTTACCAAGTGGATTTTTTTTTTCATTAATTCACAAATTCAAACAATTTTTTGTTATTTTTCCTGGCAAAATGAAGAAGTGTCCTCGTGGGAGCATCTGCACTGATGTTTTGAGGGAGAGAACATGGAAGATATTCCCAAATTTGCATGAGAAGATGTAACATGAACAGAAGGTTTTATGATTAAAAATTAAAATAAAACTCAGACATACGGTTCTCTCAGAGGAAAAGAACAAAATAAGAATCACGAGAATGGCAAACAAGGGCGATGCAAAATAAACAGGACTGTCCCCTTGTCAGCCGCTGCACATTTGCGCAGAGCACAGGAGGGTAAGAAGGTGTGAACAAGAACAAAGGGAAGTAGAAGTTCAGAAGGTTTACATGAAGAATCACGTATAAAAAAGAGCACAGTTTCAGGATACCTTTTATTTATGTTTTACTAAGCATATGTTTAACAAGTACGATAATGACACCACTTGTGCTATACTTATACCATTTTTTGGTAGCTATGTTCAATCTATCTATTAATATGCTTTAAGCGCAAAAATAAGCTTTTTGAAAGAATATTATTTCATATTTGAGAGAAGAAAGATATTGTTTTCACGAGCAGAATTTCGATGCTAGCACTAGAAAAGATTATTCACCGGTAAAAGCCCTCTTTCCATTTTCTCTTTATGAATTTTTTTTGTTGTTGCAAAATTGGAAGAAAACTAGGTCTATTTCCAAAGTCCCCAAATTTGATCAATCATGGTGTATAATACCATGCTTTTGGGAAGTTGAGATGTGTTGGCTTCTTGGATAAGATTCTGAAAAGCTTCTGATAGAAGATCCAAAACATGTAGAAAATATTCATATCTAGTTTGAGACAATCGATAAAGATGATGAGTGAAAAATTATATGGTGTGGGGGGGGGAAAATGGGGCACCTCAAACTTTTTACCCTAAAAAATATTGTGCATCATAGACATGATCATAATAATCAGATGAGTATCTATGTGAAATAATTAGTCATCATTTTCCCCATTGTTTCACTATCGGGGCCTTTGTCTTCCGTCCCTACCCCTTCCTCTTGTCACTTAGTAATCACCAATGAATCTTTGTGTTTTTCTCTCACTTTTTATAGGATCCCTCACATAACCACTCATTCCAATGACAGTCTCGAACGTTATCATGTTCTATTTATGGAACTTTTAGAAGAAGTGAGGAATAACTGGCCTACCCTTTTGATTATCCGTTGCTCTTATGACTTTTTCCATAGGCAAAGCACAATTTAGTCATAAAAAGATGTCATCATTTTGATGTTAAAAGGCATTGGATAAAAAAAAACCATGCCTCTCCCTGAAATAAGGGCGGGAGGGAAAAGGGAAAGGATGCCCTAGGGTAGATATCAAGAGAACTTCAAACAAACCCTATTTCCTCATATATAGAAACAAAATATTTTCTTGGGGCAGTAGAAAGCAAAGTTCACACCCATTAGAAAAGCTGTGACGGTTTTTCAGATGTTGGGAAACTTTCGGGGCCAATAATTCAGTCACCTGATAAGAGTCTCAAAGAAGTCTACAGATTGTAACTCACCATTTCAGAACAAAAGGAGATGAAAAGATTACAATCCACCAAAATACTGTAAGGAAAAACAGCAGAATAAACCCTAGAAAGAGGAAAAGAGAAAGAAACAGAAGCTAGAGAGGCGAGGTAGCTGTAGTAAGTTAGTGAGTAAACCTAGTAGTGGCCAGAGAGCATGTGTTGCGTACACATGATGATATTGAAGTTTGGAATATTGTCTGGAAAGAGAGAGAGGGAGAGAGAGAAGAAATATAAGGAGAAGAAGAAGGAGAAGGAGAAGAAGAGTAGTGTCGTGACACAGGAACAGGCTTTAAATCCCATCACGTAGTTCGATGTATCCTTTACCTTATTATTTCAGACTGTTTGATCTAGTGAGTGTGGTTGTGTTTCGTAGTAGAAAATGATGAGATTCGAAATTTTGGGAAGAGACTATAGAGAGAGAGAGAGAGAGAGAGAGAGAGAGAGAGAGAGAGAGAGATGGTTGGTAGTATTAAAAGAACAAAGGCTAAGCTACAAATTCTGCGGAAAAGGACACACAGACACACACACACACTCTGTGGTTTGGCGTGAAGTGAAGCTTCGTCTTACTTCTTTCCACCACCTAAATAGGTTAATCGGTATCAGATTCCCATGTGAGAGTAGCTCACATGGCGTGACGAGATTGCCCTTTTGAGCTCCTTTTCATTCTGTCTTCACTCCCATGGAAGAAGGACCCATCCACAACCCTAGGTCACCGATGACAATCGGAGCATAACTGAAATTAGAGTTTAAGATCACCCATGGAAGTGGGTAACTCAATTTAGCATGTGGGACATATGAAAACCCTGGAGTTCCGATAAACCATATCATTCAGATCATTGGTAATGATCGAATCATGATTGGCTTAATAGGTATATATGAACCAAAATAATTCGATCCCGTCAGAAAATCTATGTGTGATCAAGTTAGGCAACAGATAAAACACTTTCATCAAGCACTTTCAGATCTTGTTTGGAGTGGATGATCTTTTCTTTTTTTTTTTCATATAATTAACGAACGGTCAAACTTATTGATACAACTTAAATTCACTGCACACGAAAATACTAGTAAATCTTAAATCAATATATCATTGAAAGAAAGAATGTCTTGTTTCCATCTTAATTGAGTTCGCTCAATGTGATGATTTCTCTTTGTTGGAAGGAGGGAGATGGAAGTGGAAGAGACAAGAATAGAGAGAGCCTAGGAGGGTACACCGTAGTCCTGTGGTTGGATTGATTTTAAGTGGGTATGCGCGGGATCCATGTCAGAGCCCTAGAGAGAGAGAGAGAGGGAGAGGGAGAGGGAGAGGGTCACGGGTTTGTCTTGAAATGCCCTTAATACACAGTCCTAGAGAGACAGAGAGACACATATTCCCTTCTCTCTCTCCTCAACCGAGGGGAGTTAACTTCAAATCCCTCTTTAAATAATAACAAATTCTTTTCTTCTTCCCAATAACCTTAAAAATAATGTTGATGTTACTTGCATGAACAGTAAAACCGGAACATATTGTCTATTTTTCATGTTAAACAACCGCAATCAATGTGGCTAAGAGACATTAAAATCGATTGCTTAAGATTAAGGACTTTGCCAGCATGACAAATTTTGCATGAATACGAGAATAATAATATGTTATGAGCTACAAATTTTCAAAAGAATAGACTCCACAACGATTTTTAATCAATTGTTATTGACTTTTTTGTGGCCCAAAATGATATACAATCAATACTCTAAAATTAAGGTATATGAAAAGCAATTAAATAAAGGTTTACAGAGTTTTGGCTATGGTAAGTTACTTGTGTGTGTGGAGTAGGATAATATTTGTGCTCGAAATAGAAACTTTTCTTTACCGTTGATGGATCTAAAAGATGACATCCCAATGGATTTTATCAAGTTGGTTTGAAAAAAAAATGGATATTAAACAAAATTCAGTGTTTGAATAGGATTTTTATGTGGTATTTACTTTGCAGCACCTCTTTGTCTCTCTCCTCAATTTTATCTTCTTTAATCTCTCTCTGACTCTCTCTCTTCCTATTTTTATCTTCCGAAAGTCACACTCACTATCATCCTCCCTCCACTCCTGCACTTCCCCCAAAACGAAATCTTCTCCCTCTCTCTCTCTCTCTCTCTCTCTCTCTCTCCTCCCCCATTTTTGATCTTCCAAGGTCACTCTCTCAATATCATCACCCTCCCCCCTCCTCCCGACCAAAGCACAGCAACTCTCTCTCTCTCTCTCTCTCTCTCTCTCTCTCCCCAAGTAGGAGAAGAAACAAGGGTTGGTGATAGAGGAGACAGAACAGGCAGAAGGGATGGCGCAGCTTATGGTGGACAAGTGCGGGGAGGGCTTGCTGGTGGCGGTGGAGGCGCAGAAGGCGGTGCCGGCACCCTTCCTCACGAAGACGTACCAACTGGTGGACGACCCCGTCACCGACCACATCGTCTCCTGGGGCGACGACGACTCCACCTTCGTCGTGTGGAGTCCCCCCGAGTTCGCCCGCGACCTTCTCCCCAACTATTTCAAGCACAACAACTTCTCCAGCTTTGTCCGCCAGCTCAACACCTACGTATGTTTCTGTCTTTCCCATGTCCCTGCACTCCCATGTGTCCTGATGATCCGCTTAAGCAATTCTCCAACCAGAAAATCTTTTTTACCTCGAATTTTTCTTGATAGAGACTCCCGCTCTTTCATACCAGATAGGCTATGTCATTATCTGAGCTCACCGGGAAATTTCTTGACATGGGTTTTTGTTGCACTCACATGGGTCTTCTTCTTCTTCTTCTTCTTTGTTGCTTTTTGTTTTTTTGTTTTTTTTTTTGTTGAGTTCTTACATCTCTCTTTCTGTCTGTGAAAGAGACAAATTAGTGCAAGCTCTCTCTCTCTCTTACCCACCCACACACAGTTTCAGTTTATTCTAAAACCCTGGAATTGTCAAACCAGTTTCAATCAGTGGTTCTTTTGCTAGGGTTTTATCAAGATTTAGCCGCCACATTCATTTGTGGCTTATTTCTATAGCTAATTTTGTTTGCCTTTTGTTGGACTCTTGATGAAATAGGGTTTTAGGAAGATTGTACCAGACAGGTGGGAATTCGCCAACGAGTTCTTCAGGAAGGGCGAGAAGCATTTACTCTGCGAGATTCACCGCCGTAAGACCGCCCAACCCCAAATCACCCACCACCACCACCCGCACTCCACCTCGTCGTTTGGCGTCCCCAGCCAGGGTTTCTTTCCTTTCCCAAGCCGCCTCAGCATCTCTCCCTCCGACTCCGACGACCAGCATTCCTCCCACTGGTGCGACTCGCCGCCCCCTCCCCCTCCACCGCCGCTCTCTTCTCCCCGGAGCGGCTGCGGCGGCTTCAACAGCAGCGTGGGGCTCGTCGCGAGCGCCGCCCATTACAGCAACTCCGCAGTCACTGCCCTATCCGAGGACAACGAGAGGCTCCGGAGGAGCAACAACATGCTAATGTCCGAGCTCGCGCACATGAAGAAGCTCTACAACGACATCATCTACTTCGTCCAGAATCACGTGAAGCCTGTCGCTCCCAGCACTTACTCCTCGTCGTCGCCGCCTTCTCACAAACCCTTGAACCAGCTCCTTGGCTACAATAACTACGCCAATGCCATTGCGGCTCCCACCAACAATAATTGTGTCGTTAGCAGTCACGTCAAGCCGGTGGTCCGCGGTAGTAGCAACGTATCACAGAGCTCTCTAGCGATACTTGAAGACCCACCGGTCATAAACAAGATGAAGCTCTTCGGCGTGCCACTTCTGTCGAAGAAGCGGCTGCACCCAGAGTACAACTCGAGTCCGGTGGGTTACATGGAGACCAACAAGGCTCGGTTGGTGTTGGAGAAGGATGACTTAGGGTTGAATCTTATGCCTCCTTCGGCTTGTTAAGGTTCTTGGCGATGATTATGATGATGATGATAAGTTTTTCCTGGATTATTTGAAGAAGCTGAGGCTGAGGTTTCTTGTCTTTTCCTTTTCCTTTTCCTTTTGTTTATTTTTGAAGAGGTTTTTTATTTTTTATTTTTGCCCTTTTTTTTTTCGCTTTGATTATCTTCTTGCCCTCAGAGTCTGATATATATTGATGAGAGTTATGTGTGTGCGTGCGTTATGAGTGTTTGTGATCTGTACATATCTTTTTCCCCTCCTAACCATTTAATACAGGTGGGCTTTTTTCGATTAGAGCAAAATCATCGAAAAGCTTTTAAGTCCAAACTCAACTTTTAACATCAATGATCTTTTGCTTGCATCCGCGGTCTTCTCTCCTGTCATTTTTCATCTATCCTTATTGATTAATTCTCTCTTTCTAACTTTCATGCCTGAATGTTCAGTTAGAGAGAGAGAGAGAGAGAGAGGGGGGGCATTGATGGCTATGGCTTCAGTTTCTCCTATAAGAAAAGCTGAAGAGGGTCACAGTTGACAGAGGCTATGTCTTTCATTGTTGACGATTTCCTTTTGGGCTCTAGGGCTTTCTCTTGCTCCCCAGTCCCTCCCATTAATGGGGTGATACGTACACTACACTGACTCTGGACGGGTGAAAATGTTTTTTCCTTGATTCCTATACGGAAGCTGCTCAAGAAAAGAGAGAAATACAGTGCCACCAACGAGACACAAACGAATGATGATTCGAACCTCAAAATCTCGTTGCGAAATTCGCAAAAAGAGACCCAAAAAAAAAAAAATGCAACACAACATAACCCATCTGTTGTTTAATCTTTGGACACAAAGTGTGGCTTGCTATGATTACGAAAAGAAAGGTCATCATGTCACTTGATGAAGTTATTATGATTGTTGATCTTCTTTCTTCTCATTTTCTTGGGCTTTTTGCATTTCTTGTTTCCCATGAACTGTCAGTCAAGGAGAGAGGGAAGAAGGAAAACACAGAATACTTCAGGGGTGGGTTATTCGATGAAAGCGACACATGGGTAAAAAAAACACTGAATAAAGTGGGGGAAAAAAAGTGGGAAAAAAAGAAGACATGAAGGTTTTGAGATGTTCACATCAAGAGGGGCTTCTATACTCCTCCTTCATCAGAGGAAAAAACCTCAGCTTTTTCCTACTTTAAGTATCTGATCGATGTCTTCAAGAACTCTCTTTGGATCCATCTCTCTCTCCCTCCCTACTCTCTCGTCTTGCCCTTTTCTTTTCTCTCATTTCAACGTCTCTTTCCCTTGTTCTGGACAAAAGCCTGGAGAGAGAGAGAGAGAGAGATTGACTGGTAGGTGATAAGAAAGGAACTGTGACATGCTTTCCAAGTTTTGCCACAGGATAACCCACCACCGTATTATGGCTCTTCTTGTCCATTTCCTGCTAAAATCCCTAACACAAGTAAAGTTTGACCGGAGTTTTGATGTCTTCTGCTGTTCTTTCCTACCTAATGATCTGGACCCCTGCTTGCTAGTGCTTGTCCATAAATGCAATTAATAGACATTACAAGAAAGGAAAGCCCTGTGAGGCAGTGCTGCCTGCAAGCAAGAAAGATAGTCTGTTAAGTAAAAGTTCATATACAGAGAGAGATAAATTACCTGGGAATTTAGTGATAAATATATTGGGAGGATTTTTTTTTTTTGAATTCATTCAAATAAAACAGGAAAAATTAATTGATTTTGATTTCGAATTTGATAAGTTTATG
Organism: Rhodomyrtus psidioides; assembly: GCA_021437785.1. Lineage (NCBI taxonomy): Eukaryota > Viridiplantae > Streptophyta > Magnoliopsida > Myrtales > Myrtaceae > Rhodomyrtus > Rhodomyrtus psidioides. The sequence goes on along the minus strand of JAILYB010000032.1, from coordinate 19,777 downwards.
CTCAATCACTCAAACCATATTTTGTACATTACGTGCAATGGAGCAAGGTACCTCTGGAGTACATATCAGCGACGCGATCCCGGTAAAGAAAAAATTAACTTTATATTACGGTATGCAACTAACTCAGGCGGAACATCGTTCAATTGAACGACAATTTTCGATTGCCGCTCGATAGATTATGAAAATTCTGCCCACCCTAAGTATGAGAACACTTCGCATGGTAATGGTAAAATCGTATCGCCTCATCTCTCTCTTCTGGTGTAGCAAAAGATTTCTTACCCTCTAACCACAACCCTAGTTCGACATCGAGGCCGTGTACGCCATTCTATCAATTGTCCCACGTTTGTCCTTTTCTTGGGTATCGCACGTGATCAGCCAGATGCACGTGCGGTGTAGGGATACACGCCTGCACACTCACTCCTAATCAAGTCTATAATGGAAGGAACAGGATAAAAGCAAGCATTCTGATGGGCTTCAAAAGTAGGGATACGGATCATAAGGTAAAGTAACTAACAAAGATTTCTTTTGGAAGGACTTATTATGGACCAAACCCGAGAAACAGATCAGTGTGGATTTTCAAAGTGTTGGAAAAGAGGCAAAAGAGATGTTTTCTTCTTCGTTTTTGAGAGTTCTTTTGAGGGTCAAAAGAAATGGTTGTTCTGAAAGTTTCTTGGTAAAGACGGTGCGCGCGCCTTGATATAAAGAGTTCTTGTGTTGTGACCATTTAAAGTGGGTCTCGCATGACAATTGGTGGCATACATTTTTCGCTCGGGTTTATTGCCTAATTAACAATCCCAAGACATAAAATTAATTGGAGTATATGACGAGGGAAAAGTACCAAAAGAGTCCTAAACCTATCGCATTGATATCAATTTAGTTTTAATTTTTTTAATAGACTAAATTTAGTTCTAAATATTTTTTTCATTGATATCCATTGAGTCCATCCAGTCAACTATGACACGAAATTGCTAACGTAGATTTTTTTAATAATATTTTAAAATTCTATATATTTTTTACTCTATTCCGTTCTTTACTTCTTTCTTTTTTGTTTGCTGAAGGTTGCGTGAGGACCTCGCCTTGACGCGGCAAGGGCGTCTCGGCCCTCATTCATTGCCAGCAAGGGACGTTCAGCGGTCCTGGTCGGCCCTCAGCCGAGAGAGAGAGAGAGAGAGAGAGAGAGAGAGAGAGAGAGAGAGAGAGAGAGAGAGAGAGAGAGAGAGAGAGAGAGTAAAGAACATTAAAAAAAAAGGCCGAAGAAAGTTATACAAAAAAGTTAAACTATTTTACAAAAATTTAGCAAAGGGAAAATGGAAAAAAAAAATAAAAGAAATGAAAAGAAAGAAGAAGAAGAAGAAATTCATAAAATTTAAAATAATTATTTACGTCAGTGTCAATTGTACCACGTAGGATTGTTGGCGCTGACTAGACCACTACGCTAGCGATTTCCAATCAAAATTGACCGGAACTAAATTGACATATTATTAAAAGGTTTAAAATTAAATTGAGAAATTATCATAATTAAAATATTTAGGACTAAATAGACCACCGTATAATAAATTTATGAAATTTTTAGACAATTTTTTCATTTGAAAAATAAACATTTCCTCGTTAAGCATGCTTCATTGATATCCTAGAGGCACTTTTTAAGAAGTTCACATATTGAAATTACATGTTATGGTTCAACTTAACGAGTGAGTTGATCTGTGATGAGGCCCCATGAGATGTTTGGGCCTCTTATCCTATTTCACAACTGTTCAACCTTGTGAGTTGTAACGGACAATCGTTTTGTTGAAAAGTCGACTAGTTTGCTGCCCACATCAATAATAGTGGCGAACCACGGTTCGGCCTTAGTATATTTCGCGTGTGCAATCTCCCATTTATTAAATTCCATGTGCCATTTCTAATCTGACTTGCAATAGTAAGAGGAGGTATCAAAAATATTCAAGGAAAATTTCCATTGTGCATTCAGTTATAAACCTACTTTTTCCATTTTTTTTTGTTGATATTTTTTGCCAAATGAGTTATAAATCTTTTGCATTTGCGCCAATTCAGTCAATCTAGCCAATTTTGACCGTGAATTGCTGATCTGATGCCAATCATCCTATGTGAAGTAGCCGGCGTTGACGTGGACCGTTTTAATAATTTTTTTAATTTCTACTAATTATTTATTTATCTATTTTTTTTCTTTTTTCTTTGTTCTTTGTTCTTTTCATTTTTCCCCCTTCCCTTCCTTCTTCCTCCAATGGATTGCAGTCCTCGGTTGGAGGAAGATGAAAGTGAAGGAAAGAAAAAGAAAGAGAAAGAAACGAAAAAAAAGGAAAAAAGAATAAGTGATAAATAAATAATTCGAAAAAAGATAAATATAATTAAAATTTATCTAGGACAAGCGAGGTAGAGCCTCGCAATGGTTGGGCAAGGCCGACCTCGCCCAGCTACAGTGAGGTTCGCCCTCGCTAGTGATCGGCGAGGTCTAGCTCGGTATAAGTCGGGCTGGCGAGGTTAACCTCTTCGGCCCTTGCCTCTAGCCGGTCATTTTTTTCCAGCAACCGGCTGGAGGAAGAAGGATGAGAAAAAAAATTTAAAAAGGAAAAAAATTAAAAGAACAAAAAAAATATATATGTAAAAAATTAAGAAATTATAAAATAATATTAAAACATTATTAAAATTTATCTATGTCAGCGCCGACCACGTCAGTCAACTCCAATCATGCCACATCATTAATTTCTGATCAAAATTAACTAGATGGAGTGCATTGGTAAAAATGCAAAATGCTTCGGACTCAATTGGCCAAAAAAAGAAGAAAAGAACTGAATTCACACAATTGCAATAGATTTAGGATTTTTTTGGTAATTTTTCCAAAGTATTCCCCATCCCTTATCAGGGCTCAAGCATTGCTATTATACTTGTACACTTAATCTTATCGCAATACAATGCTATCGGTTTTGCAATATTTGAGTTCGGTCTCTCCATTACTTTGTTCTTCTCTTATGAAGTGATATTTTTTGGTGATATATTTAGTTTTTCCGTGAAAGAGGATTTTTAGAAATAGCGATGGTGAACTTCTTGTCTCAAAATATTATAGTATGTTCTATATGTGCTTCTCCGATGTCTTCTAGCATTATTCGAAGTCAGAATTCTTCACTGGTGGTCGTCGCTACTGCAATGTACTCAACTTCTATGGTACATTGTGCTACCGATTCTTTTTACTTGGATGTCCACAAGAATATTGCGGAACCCATTGTGAATGCATAACCAGTGGTGTTCTTCCTATTGTCAATTGAACCTGCCCAATCACTACCTGTAATTAATTAAGGAGTTTGGTGGTCGCACTTGATCGATACCGAGTGCCATAGTCTATTGTTCCTCATAAATATCTGAGAATTCTTTTTGGTCAGCTCCCATATGAATTTGTCTTGAGTTTTACATGAAGCGTAATAGTAGACTTATTGCGTACACAATGTCTGGTCATGTACTGGTTAGATATAGCAGACTGCTAATAAGGCTTCTATAGAGGGAAATGTTATGTTTTTGTGGCGTATCTTCTTTAAGTAACTTCTCATTTGTCACGACTCACGAGTAGTGTTATAATTATTTTGCAACAATTCACCTTGAATTTCTTCAGGAGATTTTCCACATATTTTTTCTGTGAGATGAAGACTCCTTCATTTTAGTCAATGTCGGTGTCGAGAAAGTGATACCAAGAACTAGAAGGGAGGTCCAGTGCTTATGTTCGCGAGTTTTAGTCTGGAAATTTTTGAAAATAAAATAAGGAAAATAGAATATATATATATATATATATAATTTGTCCTGTATTGCCGCCGACCACCATCGATTCTGTCTCCCCCTAACACGTGAACGTGTTATTCCTCCACCGTCCGACATTAAAATCGGCGCATAAAATCACATGGGGGATGCCCCGGCGTTAACTCCGCCAGCCTCACCTCCAATCAAATCCCCCTCTCTACACTTCACAAATCTCTCTCTCTCTCTCTCTCTCTCTCTCTCTCCCCCTCCCTCTCTAATCCGCCAATGGCATCTCCACTTCTGATCGCTCTGCTCTCCTTCTCTACGATCGCATTTTTGCTTCCCGCGATCACGAGCCAGAGATCGACCATTCACACGGCTTCCAAATTCAATCGACCGAAGCTCTCGATTGGCCGCACGAAGCCTTGCTGCCATATTACGAGCTCGTCAGAGGCGAAGCGGTCGAGGGGAGGACCCTGTTGCAGTGCGGTAGCTACATATCGTACGGAGCTCTGTCCGGTGAACAGGATCCCCTGCCCACCACGCTCGGGGCGGTCGTACTACACCCACAACTGCTACAGCGCGCAGGGACCGGTCCACCCGTACAGCCGGAGCTGCTCCAGGATCACACATTGCCGGAGATAGAAGAGAGATGAGCACGACATCTCTGAGATTCCTTTTGAAGATTTGTTTTTTCCCTCTTTTGGATGAGATAGCTTTTGTAATTCCTGTGACGAAAAGAATTTATGTCTGTAATTCCTGTGACGCATTTCCTGGAGCAAACTTACAGTTGTCCGAGTTCAACGGTGAGGTTTTCAACTTGGTGACTGCCATGAAAGTGCCAATCTTTGCATTTCATTTGCATTCTTTATCTTGCACCATGCTTCTTTTGCTGTTATAGCTGGGGATTAACATTTTGGTGTTTGCTTTATCTTACAGTCTCAAATGTACGTCTCTCTGTGCCTTGTTTATTTTCACTTTGTATGATTGTACTCCCAGGGTCACATGATCCTCTCTTGAGCTCTAGTGAAGGTGGTTCGGGTCGGTGCCGATTGGCGCTCGACGTGAGAATTGTTGGAAAAACAGTGTTAAAAATGAACAATACTATTTTATATATATGGAGGATACTTAAAATTCGAATGACAATAATAAATGTAAGTAAACTGTCTCAAATATGAAAACACTAAGTTGGCAGAAGCACAGAATATAAGCCTTCAGAAGGACTGTTCAAAACCCGTCAGATGCAACTCAGATGCACTCGTCAGATGCAGTTCCTTCTGAACCTTTTGGACCCGTCAGAAACAGTCATTCTGGACCCGTCAGAAGCAGTCCTTCTAGACCCATTAGATGCAGTCCTTCTGAGTCTCATTCTGACCTTCCTTCTGATGATCCTTCTGAGTCTCCTTCTGAGGCTCCTTCTGACCTTCCTTTTGATGCTCCTTCTGACCTTCCTTTTGAGAAACAAGATCCGAATGAAAATATAAAAATATAAAAAGAAATTGAATTAATAAAAAATACCGATGCATGTGTCCGACACAGTTTCCTTAAAACAGATTCGTCTCCTCCAGTACGTGCTTTGAGGTTTCGTGAACGTCTGCCTCTCATGATACAACGGTTGAGCAGCGATAGAGGCAAGCACAGCACTCCAACGCTTTCGACGAACTTGAACAATACGAGAACATTATCGAAAACAATGCAAACGTAGACAATTCAAAGGAGGGAGAAGTAATTTTCGTAGTCCGTAGTTCCTTTTGTTTCTTCAATCAAAACAGAATGGGAAGCCACCTATTTATAAGCTAAGCGGGGCATTGCGGAAATAAAGAATAACGGCTAAATAAAGTCTGCCGTTTAGAGCCGTTATGTATTTAATTCTGTAACCACAAAATTATAACATCCATTACTTAGTTAATACCATTAACACACCAGTAAATAACTTAAGAACGGTTAATGGCTTGAGTTGGAAAAAATTAAAACAGAAGGCAAAAATGGGCTTGTCACGAGGCCCACTTTCCGGCCCAGCATTCGCGTACGCAGGTCCTGCACTCGCGCCCAAATTTGAACTTATCGGGCCTCCGTCGGGGTCCGGGATTTGCACCCCCTGCTCGTGCGCACGAGGCATAGTACTTGTTACAATAGTTACCTCTCAAAAGGAGTGTAACCACATATAAAGCACTTCAAGGCCTTCTTCCTTTCCTATGTGGGACTAGTGCTTTGTTACTTCCCACTTCCAACTCAAGGGTGTTCTTTGAGAAATAATTTCTCATTCACTCACCCATCAAAATACATGATATTTTCCAACAATCCCCCACATGAATGAAAATTGTTTTGGTTTTAACTCTGTGATAGTGTTCAACAAATAAATCCTGCATAGGATAGGTAGGTATCACCCTTTGAACCTTCCCTTGTGAAAATATATTTAATTTACCAGCTGTCCAATAGACATGATGTCCTTGAACTGTCCTGCTTTCTTAGTAAATGACCCATACACTTCACACATGAATCATCTAAACGTTTGTTGAGTTCTCATGAGTATGTTCGTTTTGGCCATGAACATCGTCCTGGTTCTGCGAGAGTTTCTAAAGAATTCAGCCCTCAATAATTCTCCTTTGAAACGGCCACACTTCTCTCTCACATAGGTGATTACTTAATCTTGAGTAATTGGTTTACTCCACTTAAGAATCATTAAAGCATAATTGCTATCATTTTCCTGATAAACCCCCACAATAATTGGTTTTTCTCCACATATGTGAGGGATATCAAATCACTGTTTCTTTTATAAGAATGGTGTGAGGGATAGACCCCCACAGTGATATCATTCAGCTCATATAATTGGTTGTCCCTTTGAACCTAGATCTTGGGATCTCCAGTCAACTAGGTTGGGTTTTCCTTTATATCAACTTTTCTGTAATGGGCTTCAGTCCCATTCCTATTGTTGACTTTTCAACTAACTCTCTATTTAACCCTTTAGTTAGCGAATCCGCAATATTATCCTTTGACTTTACGTAGTCAACAGAGATAATTCTAGTTGAGAGTAGTTGTCTAATGGTATTGTGTCTACGACGTATATGTCTAGACTTACCATTATACATATTACTATGTGCTCTTCCAATCGCAGATTGACTATCGCAATGTATACAGATTGGTGGCACATGTTTTTACCATTTTGGAATATCCTCTAGGAAATGGCGTAGCCATTCAGCCTCTTTACCACATTTATCCAAAGCTATAAACTCGGATTCCATTGTGGATCTGGCTATAACAATTTGTTTACAGGATTTTCAAGATACAGCCGTACCTGTCAGTGTAAAAACATATCCACTAGTAGATTTTGAGTCTTTTATATCAAATATCCAGTTTGCATCACTGTATCCTTCTAATACAGATGGACACCTGGTATAGTGCAGGCCATGATTCCGAGTATACCGTAGGTACCTGAGTACTCTCACTATTGCTTTCCAATGGTCAGTACTCGGATTGCTCGTATATCTACTCAATCTACTAACCGTATAGGCAATATCTGGTCTAGTACAACTCATTAAGTACATTAGACTTCCAATAATTCTGGAGTATTTTACTTGAGAAATACCCTCTCCTCTATTCTTGGATAGATGAAGACTATTGTCTAATGGTGTTCTAGCAATACCAGAATCATTCTTGCTGAATTTTTCAAGAATCTTGTCCACATAGTGTGACTGGTTTAAAACTAAACCTCCTGACTGTCGCGACCCTCTCGAGGTTCGCCATGGGCTCTCGAGGGCTAATGGGCCGTCCAGTCTGGTCGGACGCGAGCCTCTCCCAAAGCCCGTTACCCAAATCGCAACGGAGGTATGCGTAGTCGACCTTCAGTGTGGTCTAGTGCTATGTGCTAAGTGTGCATGCCATGGAGTCGCCACCAATCATTTTTTTCGGAGGGTATGATTGGACCACCCTATTGAATAGTCGGGAGTTTCTATTCAATTCTGCGATAACCAGTGAAATGGGTTCGGGGACTTAGTTACGTCAACTATCAGAGTTGACGCCCTTTCGGTACCTAAGTTGACTGAGTTTTCTGACTTAAGATTTCATGCAGATGAGTGGAGTACGAATCCTAAATCTAGGAATTCATGCAAATAGGAATGACTATCCTAGCAATCACAATCAATAATAAAATGCGCAAATCAATGAATCCAAATATGTAAAATAATCACATCAAATCAACATGACACTCCTAATAAGGCTCTATTAGCCTAAATAAGTATCAATCAAGCTTAGGAATGATTTAGACATGATTTTACCCATCAGGGGTAAAGTCGTAATTTTGAGACAAAATGGACGATTTGCCTAAAAAGGGAAAAATCGTCATTTCGGAATGAATCCGGAGTAAAACAATGTCAAAAATAGGTTTGGTCACTCAATTGACCCATTTCCTATTTTTTTTGCAATTTTCATGATTTTCTGGAATTTTAGAAACCGATTTACCACTCGAAGGGGTAAAATCGTCATTTTCTAAAAATGGGAATGAAATGTGGAAATCTTAGACATAAGGTTTAGCCACCTATCTAGCCCATCACCAAATTCTAAGCAATTTCCACAATTCATCGGAATATCAAAGACGATTTACCCTTTGAGGGGTAAAATCGTCATTTTGGATTAAATGGGAGAAAATCCAAAAAATGGAAACAAATCAATTTTTTTTGTCATTTTCAGCCTTCAAAATTTTTTAGAATTTTTTTAGGAATTTTCTGCAATTTTTCTCAATTTGTTTTTGAATTTTTCCTTAATAATTCATTTTTTTGGAATTTCTTTTTATTTGATTTTTTTTTTATAAATTTCTGAAAATAAATCCCAAATGACGGTCCCTAACTCGCCACGTGGCGTCTCGGTGATAATCGAATCATTTTAATTTTTGTAAAATTCGAAATTCATTTCTTTTAATGTTAAAAATATTTTTTATTCTGAAAATCACCGGATCACGACACGTGGCTCATCTGCAGCCGTCCGATCTATCATTTTTTGTTTTTGTTTTTATAGGACGCAACACAATGCAAATTATAATAAAAATAAAGAAGATATTAAGTCATTATACAACATAAACATAAGCAAATGAGATGGGATCCGGTGAATTTTACGACGTCGGAGTCCGTCGGTGCTCGTGCAACAATGTGTGGGGGTATAAACCACCAGCAGGAGGCTCGGCCTTCCGATTCTGGGGTAGCACAATATAATTTGCAGAAAATAAATGAATAAAATGCCTTGGACACCAATAGGAGGCTTGGCCTTCCGATTCTGGGTCTGATAGGCGAAATACATAAAGTAAATATACAGCAAATATTTAGACACCAACAGGAGGCTCGGCCTTCCGATTCTGGGTCTAATAAGTAAAATGTAGAAAATGCACACTTTTATTAGATGCAATACAATGCAAATTAACTATATGATGCATGAAATGCTATGACATAAGATAAATGATATGGCAACTATGCATGGATGACGTGGCATAAACGACATGGCATGATATAACGACGTGGGAAAATATGACATGCAATTATGTAATATGCAATGTAAATGATATTTTATTTTTTTGGTATTTTCAAAGGATCTCGGATGCTTGGTAATTAGAACAACACGAGGAATGGCCATCTCATGGAAGAGTTGTGCTACCCCATTAGAGGTCATGTGGATTATCTCTTCAGTGTGTGAATTGAGTCTTGGTGGGAAAACTCCAAATTACCTGCATAGAAAGATTAAATAATAGCAAGAGGGAACTAAAATTAACATTGCAGGAAGGAGCAATTCTAGAGTCATAAAAAAGGGAGTGAAACTTATAGCTAAACGGGGACGAGGACTAATCACGGTTGGATCGTCAGTGGGAATTCACTGGACTTGGCCGAGCATCTCAACAAACTTGTTGGTTTGCAGTGGACGATTGCTATAAAGGCTTCGGCTCGATATTGGCGGTGAGCGTCGGAGACACGTCGGGTCCTGATTCAGGACACCAAGAAGTCATCGATGTCACCGAAGGGTGCTCGATATTCACCGACGTTTCTGGTTCGACGCGAAGGACATGCTGATTTCTCGTATAAGAGATCGGAATCGTCATCTTCGCTCATAACTTCCGTGGAAGTTAGTCATCAGCATCACCGTCAGGGCTCGGTAGCAGCGAGCGTCGACGTTGGGGTTGTCTCGGTGGCCGTTCAAAGATTGGAGGGGACCTTGCTAATTAAGTCAGCTTGCGGCAAAATCTTCGTCGTTGGTTGCGGTGGTGTGACGCGAGGCCTCCGTCTTTTCGGGTCACGAAAGCAACCAGCCTTTCATGCTTTTCTCTCTTCTTTTTTCAGAATTTTTGTTTGGCCATGAATCTCCTCCCCTCCCAAAGAGTGCCGAATATCAATCCAATGGCCTGGAGTTTTTTTTTATGGGCGGCACTTCGTGCCCCTGATGTAGCGGTGGGAGTTGTTTTTATATTCATGGTCTTGATGGCCACCATCATTGCTTCTCTTTTCCTTTTGAATCATAGTCCGTTGGCCATGTCTCCACTTCCTCCTCTTTTCGGTTTTTTTATTCTTTTTTTGGATGAAGACCCCATCTCCTTTTGCTTTTTCCTTTGTTCTGCTTTTTGGGTCTCATAATCAATTTTTTAAAGCCAATCCACAACTCTTTGTCGTCATCATTGCTAGCTCTTGCTCAACAAGCACCGCACAATCTGCTAGCTTTCGTCTTCTTCTCTTTCTTTTCTTCTGATTCCTTCCTCCAATCTCTCTTTTTTTTTTTCCCTTCTTTTCTATTCCAAGGTGAAGGATAGGCTCCCGCCGTCCTCCACTTCTTCTTTTTTAATTCTTATTTATTTATTTATATTTTTTAGCCAAATTCAACCTTATGAAAATTAAGGAACACATAAAATTGAATTTGAATTTTCACTTTTTATGAGGTTAAAATGAAAAGAGGTCAAAAATCGGGTGTCAAAAATAAATATGCAATGCATGAGAAAGTTATTTTTGTGAGAATTATGATTAACTCTCATTTTATGAAATATATGAAAATCAAAATTTAGGTGTCAACACTGACGTTCTTGTGATCTTAATCCCTAAAATCACATCAGCAAGTCCCATATCTTTCATGTCAAATCTTGAATTCAACATATTCTTGGTAGATTTGATCATTCTGTCATCACTACCAACAATGAGTATGTCATCTACATACAGACATGAAATAACATATCCATTCTCTGTCTCTTTAATGTAGACACATTTATCACATTCATTGATTTTAAAATCATTGGTAATCATTGCATTATCAAACTTTTCATGCCACTGCTTTGGCGCTTGTTTTAGACCATACAATGATTTTACCAATTTACAGACTTTCCTTTCTTATCCTGGAACTACAAAACCTTCAGGTTGTTCCATATAGATTTCTTCATCCAAATCACCATTTAGGAAAGCTGTTTTTACATCCATTTGATGTACTTCTAGATTTCGCAATGCTGCAATTGCAAGTATCATCCTAATGGAGTTTATTCTTGTCACATGAGAATAAGTATGAAAGTAATCTAAGCCTTCTCGTTGTCTGCATCATTTGATTACAAGTCTGGCTTTATACTTATCAATTGAGCCATCTGCTTTCATCTTCCTTTTAAAGATCCATTTGGACCCTAAAGGTTTATAACCAGGAGGAAGATCTACTAGCTCCCAAGTATGATTCTGCAAAATAGAATCAACTTCACTTTTTATTGTCTCTTTCCATAGAGGTCCCTCAGAAGAACTCACAGCTTCTGTATACGTTAATGGTTCTTTTTCTAACAAATAAGTTAGAAAATCATTTCCAAATGATTTTTCCACTCTTGCTCTTTTGCTACGTCTTAATTCATAGTTTCATTCGTTCGTTTAGACGAACTTGAACCATCATTGGATTTATAAGAAAATACATCTTCAAAGAATGAAGCATTCCTAGACTCCATGATCGTAGTCTTATGTATATATGGAATCTTAGATTCATGCACAAGAAATCGATATGCATTACTGTTATGTGCATAGCCTATAAAGATACAGTCCATTGTTTTAGGACCTATCTTAGTTTTCTTTGGTGTTGGAACAATTACTTTAGCAAGGCACCCCCATACTCGTCTCCTACCTTTCCATAGCTCATAAGGGGTTTTATCCTCTTTCTTTCGAGGTACCTTATTTAAAAGATAATTGCTTGACAAAATAGCTTCACCCCACATATTTTGAGGTAAGCCTGAACTTATTAACATCGCATTCATCATTTCTTTCAATGTGCGATTTTTACGTTCAGCAACACCATTTGATTGAGGTGAATAGGGCGCAGTTACCTCATGTATAATTCCGTGTTGTGCACAGAATTCATCAATTGGTACTTCATACTCACCGCCTCTATCACTTCTCAATCTCTTGATTTTCTTATCAAGTTGATTTTCAACTTCATTCTTATAGAGAATAAATTTCTCTAAAGCTTCATCTTTGCTTTTAAGCAAATACACATAGCAGTATTTGGTGCTATCATCGATAAAGGTAACAAAATATTTATTACCACCTCTTGTTTGTACGAATTTCAAATCACAAATATCACTATTAATCAATTCAAGAAGTACGGTACTTCTGTCAATCAATTGAAACGATGATTTCGTTAATTTTATCTCAACACAAATTTCACATTTGTGTTTTGAATCAATTTGGAATGAGGGTATATGTTCCAAGTTAATTAATCTACGTAATGTATCATAATTAACATGTCCGAGTCTACCATGCCATAAATTGGAGGACTCAAGCAAATAAACGGAAGGCTTATTATCTTTATTGATAATTGTCATAACATTGAGCTTAAACAGCCCATCAGTTACATATCCCTTCCCCACATACATTCTAGATTTAGACAAAATAACTTTATCTGACTCGAACACCATGCGAAATCCATGCTTGTTCAGCAGTGATCCGGAGACCAGATTCTTTCGAATTTTCGGCACATACAAGACATTATTCAAAGTCAGCTCTTTCCCAAAAGTCATCTTCAGAAGCACCTTCCCTTGGCCTTCAACCACAAAAGAGGTAGAGTTTCCCATGAACAGTTTCTCCCCATCAATTGGTTCGAAAGTTGTGAACAGGTCTTTATTAGAGCACACGTGCCTAGTAGCTCCAGTGTCAATCCACCATTCCTTTGGATTGGACCCAATTAAGCTCACTTCAGAAATCATTGCAGAGAGGTTTATGTCTGACATGTCTTTTGTCATGTCATTCACCATATTTGTCTCATAATTCTTCCTCTTTGGGAGACTGCAATCCACAGATCTGTGACCCGTCTTGCCACAGTTGAAGCATTTCCCTAGAAACTTGTTCTTGGAAACTCCTCCTTTTGGTCCCAACTTCGGCTTGGCGACCTTCTTGTTCTCGTGGCCATGCTGATGCTCTACAACATTTGCCTTAGCTGTATCAGGATTGAATCCTTTGCGTTCAGAGCTTCTGTTGTCTTCTTCGATTCGAAGTCTAACAATCAGCTCCTCCAGGTTCATTTCCTTTCGCTCGTGCTTGAGGTAGTTCTTGAAATCCTTCCACCCAGGAGGTAGCTTCTCAACAATCGCAGCCACTTGGAAGGTTTCACTCAAGTTCATTCGTTCAGCCTGAATCTCATGCAAGATCACCTGAATTTCTTACACTTGACTGATTACAGCCTTAGAATCTACCATCTTATAATCAAGGAATCGACTGACAACAAATTTCTTTGCTCCGACATCCTCTATTTTATATTTCCGGTCTAAAGATTCTCATAACTCCTTTGCCGTCTTTATTGCACAATAAACATTGTACAATGAGTCATGTAATCCATTCATGACATAATTCCTACATAGGAAGTCAGAATGTTTCCAAGCCTCAACAGCATTGAAGGCTTGCTTATCAATTTCTCCATCGGATACCTTAGGAGGTTCCTCACTCAAGAATTTCGCAAGATTCAGTGTTGTTAAATAAAACAACATCTTCTGCTGCCACCTTTTAAAGTTCGATCTGTTGAACTTTTCAGGTTTCTCACCATGGTGGAAAGAAGGTACAGCAGAAGTAGAAGATAATCCAGGCTGATGAACAGCAGAGGTAGAGCTTTTGGTGATGTCGTCAGCAGGCACATCAATAACGTCTTTTCCAGTAGCCATTTGAATTGTAAGTGTCAAATCGAATAGAATCTGTTTTAAGATTGTTGGAAAAACAGTGTTAAAAATGAACAATATTGTTTTATAGATATGGAGGATACTTAAAATTCGAATGACAATAATAAATGTAAGCAAACTGCCTCAAATATGAAAACACTAAGTTGGCAGAAGCACATAATATGAGCCTTCAGAAGGACTGTTCAAAACCCGTCAGATGCAACTCAGATGCACCCGTCAGATGCAGTTCCTTCTGAACCCGTCAGAAGCAGTCTTCTGGACCCGTCAGAAGTAGTCCTTCTGGACCCGTCAGATGCAGTCCTTCTAAGACTCCTTCTGAGTCTCCTTCTGAGGCTCCTTTTGACATTCCTTCTGATGCTCCTTCTAAGTCTCCTTCTGAGCCTCCTTTTGACCTTCCTTCTAATGCTCCTTCTGAGTCTCCTTCTGGGTCTCCTTCTCACCTTCCTTCCGAGTAACAAGATCCGAATGGAAATATAACAATATAAAAAGAAATTGAATTAATAAAAAATATTGAGGCCTGCGTCCGACACAGTTTCCTTAAAACAGATTCGTCCCCCCAGTACGTACTTTGAGGTTTCGTGAATGTCTGTCTCCCATGATAAAACGGTTGAGCAGCGATAGAGGAAAGCACAGCACTCCAACGCTTTCGGCAAACTTAAACAACACGAGAACATTATCGAAAACAATGCAAATGTAGACAATTCAAATTAGAGAGAAGTGATTTTCGTAATCCGTAGTTCCTTTTGTCTCTTCTATCAAAACAGAATGGGAAGCCACCTATTTATAGGCTAAGCAGGGCATTGCGGAAATAAAGAATAACGGCTAAATAAAGTCTGCCGTTTAGAGCCGTTATGTATTTAATTCTGTAACCACAGAATTATAACAGCCGTTACTTAGTTAATACCATTAACACACCGGTAAATAACTTAAGAACGGTTAACGGCTTGAGTTGGAAAAAATTAAAACAGAAGGCAAATATGGGCTTGTCGCGAGGCCCACTTTCTGGCCCGGCATTCGCATACGCAGGTCGTGCACTCGCGCCCAAGTTTGAACTTGTCGGGCCTCCGTCGGGGTCCGGGATTTACACCCCCCTGCGCATGCGCACGAGGCATAGTACTTGTTACAATAGTTACCACTCAAAAGGAGTGTAACCACATATAAAGCACTTCAAGGCCTTCTTCCTTTCCTATGTGGGACTAGTGCTTTGTCACTTCCCACTTCCAACTCAATGGTGTTCTTTGAGAAATAATTTCTCATTCACTCACCCATCAAAATACATCATATTTTCCAACAAGAATTGTGTTCCTCGTGGACGGGGTCTCTCCAGAATGGGAATGCAAAAGAAGCATGGCGCAAGATAAAGAATGCAAATGGATTCAGTAAATTTAAAAAATGGATCTAAAATTATAAAACCTATACAAATATGGGTTTAACGGATTTTACCTCAACCTATTTTTGACCCATGGGCTATAGCTTTTCGCCACTATTGCCACCCGCTCGCCCACAGCCGCTGCTCGCCCCTGCCCACTGCCCACCCTTACTGCCCACCCACTACCGCCGCGACCCTCCCCCACCGCCAGCCCGCTACAGTTTCCTCTTGCCACCGCCCACCGTTACCGCTGCCGCCACTGCCCATCGCTGCTTGCCTGAGCACAAACCTCGCAATGCATAGATATGAAGGCCTGAGTAGAACTGGAGATTAGATTCTATCGCTTTGTCCTCTTTGATTTGAAAATCAATGTAAGAAGAGAGAGAGAGAGAGAGAGAGAGAGAGAGAGAGAGAGAGAGAGCCACAGAACGGAAAACAAAAATGATGATAGATTTTGCAGAGCGATGATGGAGGAAGGAGACGTGTTTCACTTGCATTTTCCTCGCATTCATCTCTGGGTCATTTCATCTTCTTCCTTGAAATCATGAACACTCCCCTTCTCTCCAATTCATTATGCGACCTCAACTACGCAACCCGCAGCCTCTTGCATCGAGCATGGCCCCATTGGCTCCATCTCTTGTCCGACGTTTCTTTCCCTCTTAATCTCTACGTGCGGCGCCACCCTCCGTTTCGACCTGGTCCTCTGTGTTCTGGACCACCTCTCTTCGGCCGCGGTTCCTCCTAACTTGCTTCTGCGGGTTAACTTCGTTGCTATCTCTCAGTAATGCATATGAACGTTGAGCTCCACGATGATCACCTGCGGCAGTTGAAAAACATTTTGTGCCTAAAAAAAATGGAATAAGAAAACAAAAATCATCCAAGAAGAGGGAAAAGAGAAAGAAATCAAATGAAAAGCGAAGATCCCCACAGTTGTAGAAAGTTGAATCCTTAAAGCAAAAGAGACGGACCTCTTCTAAATAGATCGAGCACCCACTATGCATTTTCACAAAAACATAGCCATACTCAAGAATCCCAAATTTGATTGATATCATATGCACAACTTCATATGTAAGTTATTTTCTTTCAGCAGAAATTTGTAGTCATATGGTCAAAATACACAAGAAAGTACTTGGTCACGTAAATAGAAAAATATCGAAATACATATTTTCAAATATGGCGGTTTGTATACATACAATACCGAAAGTGGGTTATGTCTTTCCATAAAAACTTTATGCACATAAGAAATCTTCATCTAAATCAACATTCTCGAATCAAATATCAATAATGATCTATTTCATTGATCAATCTAATATATAATCACAAGACGATAGTCACTCTATTGACTAATCTCAAATCATATGTCAATGGTCCATTCTACTAACCAAAGTCGTGTTCAATACCAACCATGGTCACGACACAACATCTTGTGATAGGACGACCAAGATTCCCCAATTTATCAAGATCTTCACTTATTATTAGCTGGTGGCTCGGCCTAGAAGGATGTCCTGACCATATGTATACTTCCCCTACAAATCTCACAACATCATTATTCACACATCACAAGCCAATTAGAAATTAATATCACAAAATGTCACGCCATGCGATCCATTGCGAGAGCAACACATCTCGTATTCTCCGTTTTGTTTCTCTAAAGTAACCCAGGATCCGAACGGCCAACGACACGTGAATGAATACAAATGCACACGCGGAAACAAACCGCCGAGGGAACAAATCATGTACTTTGACGGGGCAGTCAATTTGTTAGGCGCCGGCACCGGGGCGGTGTTAATATCCCCAGAAGGTCAACATTATCCAGTCACCGCAAAGCTAACATTTCCCTATACTAATAACATTTCAGAATACGAGGCATGTATTCTAGGCCTGCAATTGGCCATCTCCATGAAAGTACGAAAGTTGCAAGTCTATGGAGATTCTATACTTATTATTCTTTAAACGCAGGGAGAATGGAAGACAAAAGATACAAAACTCATCCCTTATCATGAATACTTGGAAGAATTGACCCTTGATTTTGAGGAGGTGTCATTTGAGTATTTACCAAGAGCGTAGAACCAATTCACAGACGCGTTGGCTACATTAGCCTCAATGTTACAGGTAGCCGGAAGATTGGAGATGGAGCCTTTAAGGATTGGCATGATCAAGAAGCCGGCTTACTGCATGTCGATTGAAGAAGAATTCGATGGAGAGCCATGGTATCATGACATAAAAAACTACCTCCTGAAGGGAGAATTTCTCGAAGGATGTCAAGCTGGGGGATAGAAAATACATAGTTAAGACAGCTACCAAGTTTTTCCTTAATGGTCAGACCTTGTACAAAAGGTCGCTCGACTCAATTCTATTGAGATGTGTAAATGCTAAATGTGACATTCTGAATTCCGACCCTTCTCGAGGCTAAGGAATGAAAAGGCATCGATTGGTGTATGATTTATCTTGGGGAGCAAGGAAATCAATAAATGGCCGATGGATCAAGAGCTCGTAGAGATTAAAATGAGCATGGTTGTATGATTTAATTTCCCTATCCTTGGGGAGCAAGACATTTTCGACCATTTAGGGCAATAACACTTGGCAAGACTAACCCATGTGCATGAATTTCTATTGGCCGAATGACATTGGGAATAAGCAAGAGAATTTGATTGATCATTGGTTCATGGTCCCAGCAAGATTATATTGGAATGACTTATCACCATTGGGGGCATGAACACTTGGCGTAAATTTGAGAAAGAAATCCTTGTACTATGGGATATGAGATAAATGTCAAATCAAGAGCTTCTTAAGACATGCAAGAGGATATTTGTAGAAGCTTCATTGGCCTTATTACAAGGTGGATTTACATGAAAAATGACCACGACCTGAGAGCCCGTATTTCCGTTTTTCAACGCACGTCAAAAGTAAAACGGCTCGTTCGAAGTCATCCGGAGGCCGAATTGAGCCCCGTTTTCTCCCATGCGACCGTAAGACAATGAAGAACAAGAATATGAGGTTTGATTACTAGAGAAGTGGACAAAAAATTGTCAGTTTGGGCGAGAGTGAACCTGGACGGGATTGAAGACAAGTTCGGCGTCGGGGCATGACAAACAAGTGTCAAGGATAGTTAGGCCAAATGGCACACATGCAAAAGGGTGTGTATTCATCTCACAAGTGGCGTGAGAAGGCAAGGAGGTGGCGACCAAGAGGAGGACTTAGTGTTGCATGCTTCACAAGTGGCGCGCATGCAAGGACTAAATAACAAGTGGCGTAAGAAGATTGGGTTGAACATGCATGCTAGGAAGTCGATGGCAAGTGGCTGTTGACACCTAATTTTGGATCAGCCTTTTCGTGGTTATTTCTTAGAAAATTCATGAAAAATCCATAAAAAAGTCAAAAAAATTGAAAAAATCAATTTTGGTGGCCTTGGCCAAGCCTAAGGAACCATTTTGACAAAAAAAATAATTTTCCATATTTTTCACATTTTTTAATATTTTTCGAAATTAGGAAAATACTAGAAAAATCAAGACAAATAGCATTCGATGTCACAAAAATATGGAAAAATAGTCAATATTTTTATTTTAATTCCCTTGTTATTTTGACCTCACCAAAAGTCCAAATTCAAATTCAATTTTATGTGTTCCTTTGTTACGCATATGAGTGAATTTGGTAAAAAAAAGTCAATTGAGTCTTTTTATTTGCAATTTTGGCATTTTTTAGGATCTTGACATTCAATCTAATTGTCCCTTATTGCAATTTGACCCAATTGTCCACACAGAATGTTTAATTGCACAAATGGGGGCAAAATTGCATACTTAATTGCATTTTAGTCCTTGAATTTGGGCATATTTGAAATTACTTTCAATTCATGGACTGTAGTTACAAATTGAAGTTGCTACCCAATGTTTTTCACCATTTGGAATCAATTGGCATAGGTGGTTTGGTCCAATTTGACCATTTGGACCCTCAATTGCATAAATTTTCGATTTGCAATTAAATGAAAATTTAGGGGTTTTTTTTTATAGAAATTGAGGCGAAATTTTGGGGAAAACCACATTTTTAGATAAAATCCATGCCCTAAATTCAATTCTGGGGTTTAATTGCAAAAATTCACAACAGATTTGATTAATTTTGAAAATTCCAAATTGGAATCGGTTCGGACCGGTCAGACCGCCGGTCGGACCGGTCGAACCGGTCCGCTACAGGGTCTTCTTCTTCCTCAAGCCCCCACGCGAGTGAACAGTCCTCAGCTCGATTTTGATCAAGAAATTGAAGGGCAATTCGCGACTAATTGGAAGGGGAATGATGGGCGTTTTGTTCCTCTCATCTTCCCGTGCCGATTGACACCAACAGCACCATCCAACGTCGCCGGAGGGGAGAGTAATTGGACGGTCAAGGTCGCGAGACCTGTAAAAGTCAACGACGTTAGACTCAGCACAAATCCAAGCCAAATTCGCGTGAGATTGAAAGAACCGAAGGACCAAACGGAGCTGGACGGATTACCCACCGTCTCCGGCGCCGTTTGGAACAAA